>OX456526.1:66724905-67154905 GCA_949748255.1 Eustalomyia histrio
TATCATTTCTTTTAAATGATATTTTCAGTTATTTTAACTTACAAACTTTTTTAAGTGCACTGATAATAATACACGTATACAAATACGAAAAAATGTCACAATAACAAACAAATTGTAAAATAAACGAAAAATGGTTCATTTAACCAAAGCTTTCATTGTTTTGGCAATAAATTTGTATTTTTTGTGCATGGATTACTTTTCTTATTACTATTCTCATTACTTGTATATGCTCATCGAAATTGAAAATGTAACGAGTCTAATAATAATTTTTTTTATTGTTATTTTTTTTACCATAAGTTCGCCGAATTTGCGTAATTGGTATGTAGATGCCGTTTTCAGAAGAATATTTCCCATTCCCAAAATTCTCTTATTTCCTAAAGAGATAAATTTCTCCCAATATCTATTTTTCTCCCAATATCTATATTTCTCCAGATATCTATATTCGTGAACTACCGACATCAAATTTTCCAATTTGGAAATGAAAATCTCTCTCCCTGCCTCTGTCAGTCAAAAGCAGCAAATGTGATGTCTTTGGTGCTGGGAATTGACACCTCTACATTCTGAGCTGACATGTACTCCCCGTCTAGATCAAAGATAAATATCTTCAACAAGCAAAATACGTCGGCAGAATAACGGCACAAAATTTCTTATTGCCGAGGTTATGTGAAGGTTATAAGAACACGCATTTATGTTCCCATATTTAAAAAATTTCAAGGAACAACCCAACAAACAATACGTTCCGTTTAGGTACCGTTTTCGGTCCGTCATAAACGGAATCCAACTCCATTTACGTACCGTTTTCTGGATCCGTATACGGACCAGAAAACGGATTTTAAGGAACATTGAAACTGATTCGATTCCGTTTAAAAACCGTCAATGACGGACCGTTTACGGACCGGATATATCGGATAAAAAACAGAGTTGTCCGTTGAAAGTCCGTCAATGGCAGACCGTTTACGGATCCGTATTGCCACCGTTTTTCAACAAAAAACGGATTTATGTAAATGCCTAAACTTATAGTTTTTTTCTTTAAATTTATTAATATAAACAAAATAAAATTTAATTAAATAAAATTTTATTAAATGAAATATTCATCTCCAGCATAACTAGCATCTCTATCCATCACTGCGGTTATGGCTCATTGAATATCATGACAAAATAAAACAAAATTTTAATTTTGTTTTAATTAGTGGCGTTTACGTAATGATGTAGCATACAACGCAAATTTGCACATTTTTTAACAAAATCTATTATGAATTGGCAGACACGATTTTTATTTGCAAAATTGCATAAATTTGCGCACATCACCGTAAAACTTCTTTTGAATTTCATAAATATTTACCTCAAATAAAATTTATTAAATTTATTTTCGGTATATCTGTTTTTCTAAACTTTGGCGCGCGACCCGCATAATGATCACACACATGTTTGAAGTATTTGTTTTTGACACCAAAACGAATTCAAAAGCAACGGAATAAAAACTAATGAAATTCGTGGAAGTCCGTATTTGACGATACAGAAACGGATGCAACAAAACGGTGTCAAAACGTACTGTTTTCGAAAATTCAATGAAAATTCACATGCTTTGACGGAAACGTATTTACGGTCAGTAAAAGTGTAGTAGAACCGGAATCATGAATCCGTACGTGTCGGAGAGTCCGTAAAAATGTTTCTTAGGTGTTAACGAATATTTGAGTGGCCCACACCAACGAAAAAAACCAGGCATTTTCTCGTTGAAAAATCGTTTCGTTTAAATAAGCATTTAAAGAATAGGTTCTTCAAAAACCTAAAATTGTTTAGATATCCAAAAAAAATTTTTACGGAACCTGCTACCCGGCCTTAACGGACCGTAATATACGTAAACGTCAAAGCTTGTACGTATACGGAACATTAACGGACCATATAATCGGATTTCTTGGTGTATACGGTACGATTAAATATGGACTTCACATATTTTTATTTGTTATTTAAATAAAAATACCAAAATTAAATGTAATAAAATTACAAGGCTCAACCCATTACTTAACAAGAATTTGTATTGTGGCAAACAAATTATTTGCAATAGCGCATCGTTTTAACGGTTCGTAAACAGTCCTTAATTGACGGACTTTCACGGACGAATCAGTTTCGATGTTCCTTAAAATCCGTTTTCTGGTCCGTATACGGATTCAGAAAACAGTAAGTGAAAATGGATTCCGCTTACGTAAATGGTACGTAAACAGTACTTTCTTTTCTTGGGTAGTATATGACGAAAAAAATTTATAGTAAAATTAATTAATTCTCATAAATGTGAAAATTAATGAAAATGTTGTGAAATAAACTTTCAACTGAAAGCATGTGTTATAAAAATCAATATTTCCGTAGCACTGTGCATAAAAGCAATGTAATTTTTTAGAAATGCAAAGGAATGTTTTATACACTTAAGTTCAAGGAATTGGTTGTTAGGTCAACAAAATAAATAAACAAACCGAAACATTATAGTGGAAACAACAATAACTTTTTTTTTTAAATTCATAAAAAATAAAGTTTAATATTTACCATTTGATTTTTTCGTTGAGAGACCATAATTGTAAGGATTTGAAGCAAAAACATGATGAAAATTATAATTTTGATGATTGTCTTCCTGCAAAAAGAGGAAAAAATGCATTAAAATTTTATTTATTGTAAAATTTATTTAAAATAATTGCAATTAATATGAAAGTTTACCCATTTTATAAAATTTGCTGGCACTAAATTATACAATGGATAATTGTTATAAATTTCTAACATTTTACGTTTATTGGTAAAATATTGATCTGATACAAATGGTAAAATCATTTGTTATATTTAAGGTTTAAAATATTTTTATTTTTTAAATTTTTTACTCTCTTTTGTATTGTGCTTTAATATTTTGGCTTTTCTCTTGTCAGCAATAGACCTGTGCTAACGAATGTTAAATTTATACTGTCTTTGGCAGTTTCATGCATTTAAATGTTTGGTTTTGTTAAAATTATAACAGGCATAAGTTATCGCTTTTCAATCAAATGCATACTGTTATTTTCCCAACAACCCCTTTAAATAAAATTTTACACATGTATGTATATTTGGGTATCATTTATTTGTTTAGGATAATATCGATAATATCGGTTTTGAGATATAAGAATATTTGGATTATATTAATACAATGAAACTATGCTATAACTTTGCAAATAAATTTTAATAGAGGTTTGAATAAATCATGGTGCTTTTAAATTATGTCAACAATAATTACTAAAAACAATTAAATACTGTCATATGTTGACATTTCCCGAAGTAACGGTTTTTGTAAAAAATCACCATTTTAAAAATTTGTTAAAACCTTCGAAACAAATGAAATTTTGAAATGAGCCACATAGAAAACAGATTCATTGTGACGACCGAATTTCTTACCAACTGAATAGTTTGGTTGCAGCAATCGAATAATGTCTCACCATATGTATTCCTGATCCGATTGAAATACAGGATTTCAACCAAAATTCTGTTGTTTTAACCGAATTTTGGTCGCCGCAAACAAATATGTCGGTGGCTCCAACCAACCACAAATTGGGTTGTCACAGTGAAGATAAGTAGCATAAATGCTTGTTATTCAGTTCAAATATCCAAAATCGGTAGATAAGTGTAACCCTAAGTATATTTGATAAATTATTCCTTTGTCATACATTATTTTTTATTTAGTGTAGACCATATATAAAGAATGCATAAGAGAGAAAGGATTTTGTTTCTCTTTCTATTTAATTTTTCTATATTATATAATATACACTTAATAGATAGTGTTACTTTAAAAACGAATAATATTTATTTTAATCTAGGCATAGTAGACATAATTATGGGACATTATAATCTGAAAACTCTTAATAAAAATAAGTTCTGCACTTAAAAAATGTTTGTTGATAGAATCTACTTGACAGTTAAAAAGACTATTAAGGTATTAAGGTTGAAAATTACCAAAAATGTAGTTCCTTTTCATTGCTTAAATAGTTAAAAATAACTGATACATTTTACTACAATAATTTTGAAAAAAACTAATGAAAATCGGTAAAAATAACTGTTTTTCAAGCTAATCTTTAAAAAATGTTAATTTTACATCCTACTTAAAATTTAACGCAAATTTGAAAAATGTACTCCAGTTGCTATGTTTTTATTCATTGGAAATACAATAAGAATTTTTTATTTGTAAACAATTTTGTTTTGTTATTTTATTTTTAAACTAAGTATTTACTGCAAAAATACTGTTTTTGTAGTTGCTTTTATAATATTAAAAATATCGGCTTCAAGCAACTGTTTTAAAATACAGTACTTTGCGCTAGATTTTTTTTTAAATAACTTTGATAATAGTTGTTTTGTATAATTCTAATTGTCTATAAGATAAAAGTTCGTTAGAATGTTTTAATATTAGAAAATCTTTCTGTAAGAAATGAATTTTATTTTAAATAATCTCTTAACACCCTTGTCAATATATCTGTACATTTAATGTCCATTCTATACAAATTTATTTTAAATTGCACAATAAATTCAAAAGCAGATATGGAATCTCTATAAAATTTTCATATTTTTATTTTTATATAGTTAGATTAGGTAGTTTATATATACATATCTTTATATAAGATATTTAAATAAAATATATTTATATAAGATGTAAAAAACTGGCAAAAATAATTTATTTTTACTATTGCACCAAACCAAAAAATGATATCCGTTAAATGACCACCTCCTGACATTATGCCATTTGCAAAAATTATGACACATTCACTTAACATATTTATTTTGCCTCACCATAAGTTTAATTTGAATTTGGAAAATTCTAGAAATTTTACTTTTTTAATAGAGTTTTTTTATCTAAAAATCGCCGATTTTTTTTATTTAAAAAAAGGCTTAAATGTTTTTCAATATATTCGAAAAATTTACTTTATTCGAAATTCGTGCAATTTACTATAATAATATTTTAATGTTCGCTCAATGATTTTAAGAATTTAATATCTGGTAAGTTGTATGTTAAAAATTGATAAAAATCACTTAAATCTGATAACTTGTTTCAAAATTTCTATGGAAATATCTGTGGTTAACGTTTAACCTTGGTGTTCTCTAGCATATATTAGAAATTATCGTAATCGAAGTTTCACTTAGGAGACTTCGCTTCTTAGCATGTCTAATTATATAGCACTCAAACGCTTAGGTTAGTTCAATGTTGGCTCAATTAATTTGTTACAAATACTTTCTAGAAAATAATAACTCCCTTTAACGTTCTGACGAAACTCTTTTGGCTAGAAATTGAAAATTTTATATATACATATCAATAGCTTAATACAAAAAGGCCCTAACTCGATTTTTTGTTACCTGACAGGAGAAGGAAAAAACTTAATAAGTTGAAGTTTTAATGCAATTTTTAATAAAAAAAGGCAACACGTTCGAGATATATATTGTCACTTTCCAACTGAAATTCGGCTACTACGATTAAAATCGGTTGTTACAACTGTTATCGGTTAACACAATTGATTTCTAGTTGAAACACGCAAATATTAAGATGTCTCATTTGAATATGGTTGTGCGTACCGTATTTATTGGTTGTATCAACCGCATTACATTTTTCGATTCGGTGGGCCTTTTTTTCCTGTGTGTGTTGTATATCTCTTTCTCTCATTGAGTAGCTACCAAAAGTGTATTGTAATTTTCTCTGCAGTTCGGCTCAATTGAAAACTTTAAATCAGTGGTCGGCAGAAAGAGAGAATATGAATGTATTAGTGTTTTACACCGTAAGAAATTATTTTATTTTTTAGATAAATAAATTAATAAATTAATTAATCGTTAAGAGAATGTCCGTATTAATTGAATTAAAATAGTTCATCTTTTTGTTTTCTCTATTATAAAAAATAAAAATTATTCATAATAATGGTAATAATTTTTTGATTGCATACAAGGCACTCTGCCTCATTTAATATAATTCAAGAAAATAAAAAAAAAATTCTTCCCACTCAAAAAATACCTATAATAAAAAAAGAAACAAATTTTTAGAGTGTACTTTCGTGTAGTGTACGTGTAAATTGCCGATTTTGTTCGGCCCCTGAGTGCTACGAGTGCCGATCACTGCTTTAAATGCATTTAACACGGAATTGCTTTTTTTAGTTCACCGGTGGCCAATTCCGAATAAAATTGCTATTTTTCACTTCATGTTTTCATTTTCAGCGATTCCCATTCTTTTTATGAAAAAAATCTTGTGATGATGACTATCTGTCAATTTTAGTTCATTCCACTCGTTCCGTAAGTTTTAAAGCAAAATTTTCTTAAAAAACTTCAATTAATTTTTTTTTATCATAAAAAAATAAACATTTAATATAAATAATTGTCTTTATATGCGTTTATGGTTCTCGAAGAGAAACAGGAGGTAGTTTTTTATTTTGGTTTATATGTTTTATTTTTTTTTTGTACTGTTGCAAACATGTATTTTTTGAATGCGATTTGAGCGTTTTTGTAATTATTGTTTTTATAAATTCTTTAATTTTTTTGAAAATTAAAAATTTCATTATTAAATTAAAAAACCTATATTAGAAAAAATATAAAATGTTTAAAAATAATCAGTTTAAAAAAGTCGCTAACAATATTTGTAAAATAGTGCAAGACTCGCATTTTTTATTTGGTGAAGAAAAAAAACACTGCTAAACACAAGTAACTTAACAGCAAAAATAAAACTGCTGAATACAAAAAATTTTAGTTATATTTATATTAAATATAAGTTGATTAAAAATGACATCTTACTATGTCAAAGTTATCAAAAATTGTTGCTGAATTTTGCTGAAGTGCAAATAAAATCTTTAAAGCACCTCCTATTTATTAACATCGTCTTTAACCAGAGAAAAATATTTTTGAAAATTTTAAAATTTAGGAAAATTGATACTAAACTTCGATAAATTTTGCACGAAATAAGTTTTGACTACTACATACTAACTAAAATTCGGTTTCTACAACTGAAATCGGTTGGTACAACTAAATATTGGTTTCCGCAACAAAATTCGGTTAATACAACTAAATTTTGGTTGCAACACCCAGAATATTCAACAATCTCATTTGAATTTGATTGTGCTAACCGAATTTATTGGTTGTCGCAACCAAAATACACTTTTTAATTCAGTTGGCAATTTATTTTTCTGTGTGCACCAACTTTAAATAAAAAGAAATATCTTAATATAGAAGCAAAAACAAAAATTCGTCTTACAAGTAGAGACTCAAAACTAGCTTTGTTATTATACATAATCTTACATATGTCAAAACATTTTCTAGTAAGATATTGTTTTCTGTTTAAAAAGTTTATTGTTTTAATTTTACAAAATTTTTACTTTAAATCCTCCAAGCTTGAAAATTGGTCGTTGGGCAAAAAAAGTTTGAATTCAAATAGTAGTAAATAATGTTTAACATCAATATAATTGAACGGTTCTTAGCGTCCTTAGTCATTAGTGGGTTAATCGTGTAATTGCTGCAGGTTTTTTTTAATTTTATTAATACAAAAGGTTGTATTCCATCTATTCATCAATTACACAGTACAACAAATTAAGAAAAATTTGATACATCGTGGTTGCGACCCATCATTTCTAAAAGAGTTTCTAATGCAAATAAATATTTGTAATATAGTTTTTTGTAATATAATTTTTCGAGGAAATATATTTTTTAACATTCAAATGGACTCTGCCCTTTAATTTGATACTATATTACACGTTTCGACAGGTGCAGTAATATTCGCTATACTTGTATTTAAAGTTGAAATTTTTCATTCTTCACGATTTCGGTAAAAACAGGGTTGGCAGGCAATATCGCTAAAATACCGTTAACGATTCAAAACATTTCAACATTTCGTTTCCCAAATCACTTAAATACCGTTACCGCTAAAATACCGTTACCGAAATAATTAAAAAACCATTACTCGTAAAATACCGTACGGAAAAAAAAAATGAAATATCGTTACCCTTAAAATATTGATTTTAAAAATTTTTCTAAAATGTCTGATAAATTTTCTAAATTTATCCTATCATCTAAACGTATCGCTATACACTTAGAAAAAATTTATCAATATCCAACTAAAATTGCGTTACAACGACTAAAATCGGTTGGTACAATTGAATATTGGTTATTTAAACAAACTTCCGTTAGCACAACTAAGTTTTATTTGTAATAAACAAAATGTTCATAAATCAGACTTGTTTGGGCAAGTGCTGTTAAAAGCTGCAAACCGAAGTGATTTCAACCAAACTGATTTCATTCTTTGATTTTAAAATGATTTCAGATTTCAAAATGAAATCTTGTAAAAATTGCAATATTTTGTGATTGCAATCATTTTGAAATAATATTTTTTAGAAATCATTGAATGCAATTAGTTTAATTGAAACCAATTCAATTGCAATAATCATGTTAAAATCATGTGATTTCAATAAATTTCGCTGAAATCACAACTATTTCACCATATTCCAACGAAATATATACACTTGGAATCTAGCGCAATTAAAAATTGGTAATTTGAAGGGAACGAAGATTTTGATTTAATTTTTATTGCAATTAATGAATTTTTAATTTTTTAATTTTCATGACGTCATATTTTGAAAACCGAAAGGGTTTGGGGTCGAAAGGTTAATGATTTAATAAACACTACCCATTTACAATATTTGTGGCGAATTTCATTAAGATCGGAGATGAGAAATCCGAAAATGACAGTTTTCTGTGCGGTTTGACATGCAATGGCTCCATGGTCTTAAAAGTTCAGAGTCCATACTTTAAAATCATATTAAAAATTATACGTAGTTGCCGCAGGAATATAAATTAATAAAAAAATAATTAAAAGGAAAAACTGTGTTTTTGGTAAAATTTAAGTTTGAGAATATTTCAAATAGTAGAGATAATTTTCTAAATTTGGTGTTCTGTTCACATTCGTTCACATTTTAGGGTTCTTATCTCCATCAAAAGAATATTTTGTGTTGCACTGTGTTATTTATAAGCTCATTTTTAAAATATATTAATAACAGATTTTTAGATTTTAAGCTTTTTTGTTATAAATAATTTTTTAATATGCATTTGCCAAATTACCTTAAAAATCTTTTATTAGAGAATTTCAAAAAATTATGAATAACACTGTTAGTCCATAAGAGTTTTGGATCACCAAAAAAAAACAAATGTTTTTGCATGGAATTCTTTGCATACCGATTACTTATTCGTATTTGCACATCACTTGCTGTTTTAAATAATTCATATGAAATAAAGAATGCTTTGAACAAAATTTTACACTTTAATGTCAGAACTTCATATTCTGGAAAAAAAATTTATAATTTTTTTGTAGAGAAAAATAGTAATATTTTGCTTTTTTGATTAAAAACATAATTAGTTTTAAATATATAATTTTATGAAGTTTTTTTTTTTATTTAAATTCGACAATAATTATTTGTTTTGTAATATTTGGAAACTAGATATTATTTTTTTGTTTAGACCCACAATTTTATCATATTTTTATCTCTATTTTTAAAAATTTTAAGGCGATACTAGACAATTAAATTACTTGATTAGAATAATTCGTTTTTAGCAAAAAAAAAGTTGTAACCATTATTTCATAAAATTTGATCGGCTAACATACAAAAAAAATTTTAAAATGTTTACGAGAAATCTTTAAATTTTGTATTAAGATATTCTTTTAGTTTTGCAGTGCAAAATTACTGCAAATTAGCTATATCAAATGTTTTAAGGCAATCAAAATGTAGTCTTTAAATTGTTCAATTTAGTAATAAGCAAATTTTTCGCTGCTGTCTTGCTTTTTTGCCAAATGTTTGGTAAGCTTTTACCACACACAGAAAACAGACTCATTGCGACAAACAAATTTTTTGCCAACTGAATGGTTTGGTTTTAGCCACCGATATATTTGTTTGTTGTAACAAAAATTCCGTTAGTGCAACACAAATTCGGTTAATACAAAAGAATTTCGGTTGAAACCAAATATTTAAATTGTATGCGAAAAATATTTGGCTGGGACAATTAAGTATTCGGTTGCTGCAATCAAAATATTCAGTTAGCAAGAAATTCGGCTGACACGATAAATCTGTTTTCTCTGTGCAGATTTTATTGACATAATAACCCCAAACTTTTGAGATTTTAGAGATTAATGTATCACTTTAACAGCTTAATAATGACTTTATTTCTTTGGGTTTTACTGCTTTTTTCATATATTTAAAAACAAGAACTAAACTTTGTTAAAAAAAAGAAATAGTTTTTAAATATATTATTTTGTCGCTTTGATTCGTTATACTTTGTAGGAGTTCTTATAGATTTATATTGTCTACGTTGAGGTAGGAAAATAAAAAGGTGGCAGTTTTTTACCTATTTAATTCCTGAGCAAAAATTCTTTGTAAACATTTTTTGGTACGCATTCTTTAATTGTCTTTACAATCTATTAGCGTAAATCAATGTCTCAAAAAAAACTTTCAATGCCATAATTAATATTAAAAGTGTTAAATTATAAACCTACATTTTGAAAAACTTTAGAATGATGTGATAAATCAGCAGGATTACGAAATGATTGTCGATATACAGGATCATCTGATGTGGAACTGGAAGTAAAAAAACTAAATTTAAATTGTTTTTCGAAGTTAAAAAATAACTTTACTTTTACTAACCTTCCTTGAGTTTTTAAACAAGTAAAACTTTGTTTAGCATTAATACGATTCCTATGAGCCCTTCTCTTTAGAGAAGTAGGTGAAACTGAACCAATGCCTGCTGTAATCCAATCTATATCCGGTCCTTGTTGACCATTGCCTTCTGTGGTTTTACTAAAGTCCTCATTAGTATTGCTGCTGCTGTTGTGGTTGTTGCTCTCATTTAGTTTCACCTCGTTATCGTGCATATTACCGGCTAATTGTGAGGGTGGTACATGCAAAGAATATTGTATGGCACCCTCACTTGTGACAAGTGGTAGTTGCTTGCGTGACAAACGTGTTTTAACTGCTGCAACCAATGCTGCACCATCGTCACGTGAATTTGCAATTTGTTGTACTACATTCAATACATCTCTGGCACTGGAAATTTGACCCAATACAGCTAACACATCTAAAGCAGCTTGTCGTACTCGACGTTTGCGATTTAATGCAGCATAAGTTGCATTTGTGACACATGTCTCCGTATCAAAACATGTACTGGGAAAGGTCATGAGTGCGTATATAACCATTTGTAATGCGTGTTCACGAAACTGTAAATTAAGAAGAAAAAAAAATGTTTTAAAAAAATTTGCATTTCGTAATAAATTTAATTAATAAAAAAATAAAACAAAAAAATATTGTGCTTAAATCATATTCTTTACTTAACTGTATAAAAATTGCTTCTAACTGTAGTAGGATAATGACATGATTTTGGGTAGTAATAATTTGTCTGTATAAATTGACCAATACTATAATGTTATTCTAGTTATGAGGGAAGTATGCCATTGAAAAATTATAATTTTTTAAAACTGCTTAAAAAAACAGACATAATGAATTTTTTTATACATTTGATTATTAACTGATTTTTTCAGTTTCATGTATTTTATTTAATAAAAATTTAAACATAAAAAGAAAATTTATGGTTTATTTATTTCCGTTACAGTGATAACAAATAAAATTTTTGTTTCAGAAAAATAAAAATATTGAAAAAATTTCAATGTGGTTTTTTTATTTAAATTGTTTATATACAAAATTATTTCAAAGATACGCACTAGAGTGGTCAAAAAAAACCTTAAAGTTTGAAATTTCAATCTCCAAAATGTTGCCCCTATTCCCTAATGTCTAAAAACTCTCTATGCAAAGTTTCAGCTAAATTCGTTTATATTTAGAGGGAGTTTACTTTAAATTGAATTATTTTTTTATACTACACGCTGTCACTTAACAAAATTACCCAATACAGTCTAAATTAATGTTCATAAAAGAAATCTGAGATTAAAATTTTAAAACACTCAGTAACTAGTTCGCGATTTTTTTTAAATTCATACGCAAAAATACATATTTTAGTCAAAATATCAAAATTTTCTGAAAAGATGATAGTAAAAATTCCACATGCTAACGAATTATATATACAAATTTCTCAAATCTGATTCTAATTTTTATGAAGATTACGAACTTGCAATCAAATTTTATATTATCCGCAGTTTTTGGAAATTCAACTAAATTCGATTTTTTGTGCTATTTTCCTAACTATATAAAAAATTTAGCTCCGAAAATTACAAATTTTTGTACTTTTGACTTTTGACTTTTTTACTTTTTCGCTATTATTTAGCGTATTAAAATTAAATTGCTAACAAAACTCCTGTCTCACATTAGAAGAATTTTGCAGAGGCAAATATAAGCAAATTTCTTGATGCAAGTAAAACATTTTTGGTTTGAAATTTGCGCGAAATACGTGACTCCGAACTTAATTTTGATTTCATATTCGTAATGTACACCCAAAAATATATTAGATTTGATGAGTCGCGATCCTAATAATTATATTTAATTTTTCTCAAATTTTAATGTATTTAAAATACTAATAGAACACCCTGCACCAAAAAAGGGGTCAGTTGGGAATTGGGACCTGTCCCGTGATATGTGAAAACTGGAACGGTTCCGAAAATACATATCACGAGATATTTGAAAAGAGGACCGGTTCCTAAAGTACCTACCACGTGACCGGCTTAAAAGTCATGCCACATTCATTTAGACTAGTTCTGTGATACGTCACATATGTCAATTGACTCCCTCCTAAGACACAAGCCCATGTTAAAGTGACCGGTCCCTATCACAATGAACCGTATTGTATGTATAAATTGTTTAATAAAGAAAAATTTATTAATCTGCGATAGTAGGTTTATACCTAAAATAAGTTTGGAAAATAAAAATCATTTTTCAAACCATAAAAACAGTGTTTGCAATTATTTAATGACTTTTTCAAGGGTTATGCATCTCATAATAAGTAGAATCAGGCATTTTCGGGGATTGCAAATTGACAACTTGTAATGGTGTCCCTCATAATAAATACAAATTTTATCCCCAAACAGACCGTAGTTACGATATGGCAACACAAAAACAGTCGAAACTTGGGCATCAATTCTGTAATTTTGAAAACGATCATCGTTCAAACGATTAATCGACATTGTTTTTTGTTTGCTTGCTGAAGGCTCCCCAACAAACAATAAGATCCGTAATCGTACCGTTTTTTCAACAAAAAACGGATTTATGTAAATGCCTAAATTTTTTTATTTTAAATAACAACTAGTTTTTTGTTCTTTAAATTTATTAATAAAAATATTTAATAAAATAACAAAACAATACTTTACAAATCTAATTAAATGAAATATTCATCACCAGCACAACTAGCATCTCTATCCATCACTGCGGTTATGGCCCATTGAATATAATGAACAAATAAATACAAATTTTAATTTAGGTTTATTGTTGGTGTTTACGAAATGATGTAGCATACAACGCAAATTTGCAAATTTTTGACAAAATCTATTATAAACTGGCATACAATATTTTTATTTGCAAAATTGCATAAATTTTCCCACATCACCATAAAACTTGTTTTAAATTTCATTAATATGTATCTCACTTAAATTTATTTTTGGTGTGAGATGTGAGAGATGTGTGAGAGAGCTTACTCAAAATATGTACCTGTTTTTCTAAACTTTAGCGCGCGACCAGTATAATAATCACAAATATGTTTTAATTATTCGTTTTTGACACTAAAACGAATTCAAAAACTAAATGGAAAATCATGAAAATCGAGGAAGCCCGTATTTGATGGTACAGAAACGGATGCACCAAAACGGAGTAAAAACGTATTGTTTTCGAAAATTCATTTATACGGTCCGTTAATGTTCCGTTTATGTACAAGCTTTGACGGATACGTATTTACGGCCGTAAACGTACAGTAGAAGATGGATACATGAATCCGTACGTGTCGGAGAGTCCGTAAAAATGTTTCTTGGGTCATCACTATGAAATCCAGCAAGTGTCATAAGGGCTTTACTGTTATTAGTTCTTTATTGTAATTTTTAGTATTTTTTTTTATTTACCGCTAAAAGTTATTTACCTAATAAAACCGCCATCACCAGTATTCTTCCCAATAGTAATAAACATTTATTGTTTTTTCTTTTTCTCTCAAATTTTTCTTAAAAAACTTCTCAAAAAAGTTAAAAATAATGAAAACCTTCAAAATATTATCACATTTTTAGGTAGACAAGAACATTTTTTAAATTTATTTTCAAAACGATACCTATTTTGCAATCGTGCAAAGATTTTGTGCTTATAGAAAACAGCTACCAAAAAAAAAAAATGATATCGAAAAAAGATAACAAAAATTTCAATTACGTGAAGCAACAGAATCGTCAAACCGATATCGTCAGAATTCGGGTCCTGAATTAAAAAGTAAAAATTGGGAAATCTGGATGGAAATTTTTAAATTATGTTTACTGACATATCGTTCTACTGTCTTTTCACATCTAGATTTTATGCGGGACTTTTCATAATTCTTCCCAGGTAAGCATAAATTGGGTTTCAGATGAAATTTATATTTAAATAGCTTTCTTTGGCTGTGCAAGAAATACACACATCATGTGATAATTTTCATATTTCTTTTATTAAAACACCATAATTTTATCGGGCTTTGTAAGGAGATTTATATGAGTTAAGTTACGAAATTAATATAAAAAATGCATGTAAAATTGCTGCAATAATACCCAGCAAAATAAGAGCTGAGGAAGAAGTAGTTAAACACTACATCTACTGAACCCGAAGTTGTGATAATTTCGGTGAATCATTAATGATTTTAACATTGGCGTGTCATTGGGAGGAAGTAGTTTGTTTCGGTGCTATGAAAAATCAATGAGCAGATGGACTTTTTCATTAGTTTATGGAAGTTGTTAAATATAGGGACTACAAAATAAATATAGGGAGTGGCTTTTTTTTAAGTTAAATATGTGATTTTGAACACGCCAGGAATTATTATTCCGACCAGGGCAAAGTAGACATCACTGTTATGCAATATATGTTTTCAATAAGGCATTAAATTACTGCCGGAATTAACCATTTATGGACCAACTAAATGATTGTTTTTTTTACTAGTAGGGGTTAATATCAACATTTTGGAAGTTGTTTAAAATGACTTCTTACAAATCGAAAAATTTGCACTATTAACTTCTTTGGATGTTCTGAAAAAGAGATTCGTAAAGAATAACATCCATTTTATTTTGCTGGGTAATTGTAAGTTTTCCTGTAAAATTAAAAAAAAAAAAAAATAAGGCGCAACGAGTGAAAAATTTATTTACGCACTTTTGTCTTTTGTTTCAGCCAGAAAAATAAGAACGGCAATGTGTTGACCCAGTGCTCTTAACCGTGGTACCCCATAAAGTGCCGTAGGAATAACAACATGAGTGCTTTAGCACTCACAAATCCACAGAGGATCTCTCTACGAGCTAACAAGGAGGGCCTGCGGTACCGTTCACTATTTTGTATGAAATTTATATATGTTGTAGAGGAGCGTAAAATAATTTGAGCCGTATTATTTAACAACCCACAGTAACTTTTAAAATTCAAACGGGGATAGAAAACGTTTTATTTTTTTGTTATTTTAATGTACCATCAAACTCTAGTCTCTAGTACCTTTGAATTGATATCTTATTTAATTGAGTTAAGTGCAAAAAAATTAACGTGGCTTATTAAGATTTTATAATAAACTCATCAATTATCTAATGTTATGTGCAAACATCTTCTTTTCATATCGTCATTTAAAAATTGTATAAATTACATTAATATATTTAAATTTCCTGCCTTCTTAACACATTTCACACCTTAGTTTCCTTCCCTTTTTTTTGCCATTTATACACTACCTAGTTAGCTTGCTCTCACTCTCAATTATTAATATTCAATTGAAATTTTTATAGTGACGACGACGGAAGTTCACCGACATGCAAATGAAATGAAATGCATTGAGCACAAGGTGCAGTTCATTTCAAACCATCATGCAAATCAAAAATTTCTTAGCAAATAAATAAAAAGACAAGAAAAAAAAATCAAG
Organism: Eustalomyia histrio; assembly: GCA_949748255.1. NCBI lineage: Eukaryota > Metazoa > Arthropoda > Insecta > Diptera > Anthomyiidae > Eustalomyia > Eustalomyia histrio. The sequence goes on from OX456526.1 coordinate 66,740,965, forward strand.
AAAAAAAAACAGGAAATTAATGTTGGTACTAAATGAAATTAAACCATAAAATATCAAATGGCTTTGATTGTTTAACTTTGAAAATTGTATGGCAACGCTAGGTTTGTCTCATAAAAGGAAATATTTATTCATTTCCTTAACTCCCTGGGCTATAGCAAATGACAATAATATGTAGTAGTAGTAAGGAAAGACAAATTACTTACCCTTGAGCTTTTGGCATGTAAAAATTCTTGTGATATTAACTTTAAAATAATTGCTGCCGGTGGTAATCTCTGCATTAAGGCTTTACACACTCGATTAGCACCAGCGCCTCCCTGGCGACACAGACCACTCATAATTTGCATAGTACGGTCTTCTAGATTGTCCAAAGGCAGGCGTGTTATCAAATTAATTAATAGTTTGCGTTTTTCTTCAGCTACTTCCATTTTACATTCCGATGATAGTAAGGTACGCAGTAGGGAGTCCAAACAAGGTTGTACATGGGCCAGATTTTCGGAAGATTTTAAAGCTTGCTCTAATTGTAAGACACCTTGTAAACGATGACGCCAATTCTGTAAAATTGTAAATATATATGTATTTTTTTTAGCTTACTGCAGTTTATAACAATTCCATTATTAGCAAATCATTAGTTTTCAATTATATTTTATTATTTTTTAATATTTTCATTTTAAAAAGCAATAAATAAAATTATCTATTTTGCGAGGATATTTATTTTTTTGCAAACACGCAAATTCTCCATAATCCTTTTTTAAAGCCTTGAGAATTTGTTGGCAAAAAAACAATTTAACTAAAACGTTTCCTTATAGTTTTTATATAAAAAATATATTCTATATATTTTCTTAATGACCTTTATGTTTGTAAGAGAAATTCCTTATTGCTAATTTTTTATATTTTTTTCTAACAATTAAAATTGCTGCACTCTATCACATTAAACGTCAGTATATTTAGTTTGTCAATAATGTGGCACAGTGCAACAAGAAATATTATCCTCAATGGAAACCTCCTAAGTGTTTTGCACTTTGCTAAACTCTCTGCTTGTTTTATGGTCGACCATTTAATAAATTATTAAAATAGGTCCAATTGTTATGAGTTATAAAGTGAGGAGACCTCTTAAATCTCTACACAAAATTTATATACTCAGCAAAACACTTTATTGTAACATTTTGTATGGAAAATTTCTAAGTGTCCTCACATTTTCTCTTGACAAATATTTGAGGCAGCTTTGAAAAACCCTTAGGATATGTTAGGTTGAAAAAGTGGAATCGAAACCGACTCATGTCCAAAAATATGACATGTACAATAATGGAATAACATGTTTATTATAATATGCAAGTGCTTGTGCAAATTTACAATGTAACTGACACTTATAGAAACATGTCACTACATTGTTATATCTGTCAAAACCATAGGGTTGTATTTTGGAAGATGACAAAGCTAATTATGATAATATTTCGTTGTTTGTTTTTTGTTTGTTTTTCTTTGATATTTGGGACTTGAATTACGTTCCTAGACGAAAAGAAGAAATTTTCATTGAGTGTAATTTAATATAACAACTATCCCGAGAAATTCAAAAAACATCCTCCCCTGATGATTTCCTTAGGCAAGAATGAATTTCGGATAGAAACCAGCCTACAACAAAATATCTTCACAATTTTTTAAATAATGAAGAGTTGCCGGAACTGTTGAAGCTTTTAAGTTTATAGTCCTGTTTTGTTATTTTACTTCGGGGGGTTAAGTGCTATGGTAACACCGAAGTAGGACGTTGCGTTATGCATGAGAGTTAAAAAATCATACATAATATTTTTCTAAATTGATGGTTTCTTCGCTGGGGATCGAACCCGCAACCTTCTGTGTAACAGTCCAATGCGATAACCATCAAATCGCATTCGAATGAAAATTTCTTAAGCTAGTTTGAATCGATTTAAGCGAACGTATTTTAAGCATCGATGCATAACTGCTGATGAACCATGGACAATCAAAACAATAGGTTTATGCTAATGGAAGTGCAACAAAGGAAGCAAAAGTAATTCAATCGGTTGGTGAGGTTTTGTCAATGGTTTTCTGGGATTACAAAGGTATTTCATTGATCGACTATCTTCAATAAAATAAGACAATAAATTCAGAATATTTTTTTAACCTTTTGGATCAACTAAATGCGAAAATTGGAGAAAAACGATCTGGCATACAACGGAATTTTTTTTTTTTCAAAACAATGAACTAACGCACCAGATTGTTTTAACAATGGCAAAATTCATCGAATTGAAGTACGAATTGCTTTACCACCCACCTTATTCTCCTAATTCAGCCCCCTGCACCCAGAAAACAGTATCAGTTGTGGGCACCGAATTTGTTGCCAATCGAATTTTGGCGGTTACGACAACTGTATTCATATTAAATTATATAAAGCCAATATTCAGTTGTCTAATTTAATATTTATACTCCAAATACATATTATTACTTTTCACAAAATCTTATTTTAAGAAAAGTTTAATTTTATATATTTTCGGTATCGAACCTAGGCATCCAGATTCATAATTCACACTCTTACTTACTGCATCACAATTGAATTTAATTTTCTTTGATATATTTGTTATTTAAACATTTGAGTATTTTATTTTAATTAAAAAAAATATTTTCTTAAATGTTTGCCTTTACCGGGATTTGAACTCGGAAATTCTAAGTACTAGGCTAGCTCTCTACCCACTAGCCCACAAAAACTTATAAATTTTAATGACTAATATGATTTTAAATAATTTTTTAGGAAAATAAATATATCAGATAATTCGTTTACAAATACCAATCTTTAGTGGCTTCTATAATCAATAGAATCTACAAATCGGTTGGTTCAACTGAAATCCTAATTTAATGATATATTAGATCAGGATAACCGTATCTGTAGTTACCACTTTCGAATATTGACAATTTTTTAATAAATTTGATAGATGTACTACTTTTCCAGAACATTCACTAAATAAATGGTTGCTTCAACTGTACACAATTTCTAAACGAATTTTATTCGTAAAGTTGATTGGAAATACCAATAATTGGATAATAGTAGGCTTTTTTAGTTTTTTTTCCTTTTTTTAAATTCCCAATGCCATATTTTTGCTATAATAATAGATTATATGTTATTCCAAATAAAATAAAATTCTTACAAATAAATGTTAATGGTTTTGATCGAGTTACCACCAATAATTTCTCTGGGTGTAAGGCTAAGAGCATTTCGAAAGGTTCAATTTTTATTTGTATAAAAATTGCACAATGAAAAAATATATATAGTGCAAATTATTATTTAAATATATATACACATGTCCTTGCCCATTGGAACATTTTTGGAGGTCTGCGAAAAGTTCCTAAAAAAAGTTCACGAAAATTATTTTTAATAATAAAGCGGCAATATAATCCAAAAATATTATGGCACGATTTTGAAAACTTTTATTAGAAATTTAAACTTTGTGTAGATAAAAAATAAACTCTGATTAAAGGAAAAATAGGTTAGGTATTTGACATGTACACTAAAAAATCAAATTTTTAGGACTTTTCAACTTCGACAATGATTTTTGTTGAATTAAATACATGTTGTTTTTGATTTCTCCTATAGAAAACCTTCTAAGAATATTTGCTTAGGCCGATTTCAAGATTATGAAATCATAGTTTTTATAGAAAAGCATCAGCGCCAATGAATGTTTAAAAATTAATTTTTTCCTTTTGAAATGCCATTGATTCTTAGAAGTGCTTGTACTTAATAAAAAAGTTTTTCTATCTTTCGATTTATTTATCTGTCTTCTATATTAAATTTTCTAAAAGACATCGGATCTAATATATGATTTTTTAATATAAAATTTTTAAAATTTTACTAACGTGAAGTAAAAGTTAGTGTAAACCGGTGGGTTATGCCTCATCATTTGGTCACCATGACGTATAGGGCAGAAATAGGCTATTTTTGGTTCATTTTGTGAAAAAATGGCTAAAACCGCTTATATTAGATTTATTAAGGAAATGCAATAAAAGGTATCATAAGTTCGTTGTTGATTACTATTTTATCACTTGTTTTATATATTGTTTTTTTTTTATATGTCACGTGTGTAGTAACACTTAGTTAGAAATATGGAACGTATTTTTAGAAGCCTTTTTTAGTAGATTTAAAGTATTATTAAATTATAAAACATTTTCCTTAAATGAATTGCCTTTAGTACATAAAGTTCGATACATTAGTATGATAACTATTTCATAAATAATAATCCCAAAAATTGCCATATTTAAATTACAATACATAGCTATAACTAAAAATAATGGCCACCCTAATTAATGGGCATGTCTAAATTTGTTATTCGCATTAAATATTCAGCGCTAACATTCTTCATTAAGTTTTTTTATTCATTGCTCTACTGGTCAGTAGTAATCGATTTTTTTTTTCAAATAAAATATTTTTTTTTAGTTTTAGAGGTCACATAATATTCAATTTAAAATTTAAAGAAATCTTAAGAACCTGCATCTGCAAAAAGGGATAAGGAATAACTTTCGTAAATGAATATGAATGAATGGAATATTTTTAAAATCATTTTGTATAAATCAAAATTTGGAAATTATTAAATATTGCGTGTAAGATATTCTTCGTTATGTTAAAGATTATGCAAATTTGTATAAAAGTATAGCTAAATTGTAATTTATGTAATCATAGAGACTACACAGAAAAAATTATTAGACAGTTGCAGAAGTTGGGACCACACGGAAACGTTTTCGGTCACTATCCTCGAAAGAAAGTAGATATAAATCCCAGAATTTTGGTTATAATGCCCATAACATTTTTCGAGTTCTCTATTATTTTTACTGACAACTTTGCAAAAAAAGGTTTGATGGGTGGCCGGCTTCTTGCCGGACGTATGGATTTCCTCCTCTGAGTTATGTATAGGGCGATTCATTTCAAAATACTTTTTTCAATAGCCTTTTTTTGACACATCACGTGTGATGCTGTCGTGTTATTTTTGCTTAGTATTGTTTGGCATTTCATAATGGAAATACTTACGCCTGAACAACGTTTACAAATCGTTTATTACGAAAATTCACGTTATGTGAGGAATGTGTTTCGTGCACTTCGCTCAACTCATGGTCAATATAATCGGCCTACTGGGCGTACTATTCGCAACACCATCACCCATTTTGAGACCCAGCATTTATTATTTTTTTTTTTTTTTTTTTACGTTAGACTAACACTCAGGGGATGTCCCCTACTAATGCAGTGCATTGTGTTAGAATTAGGAAAATATGTTATGAGAGGGAGGAAAGAGGGAGTAGTGTTTGTGGATATTTGCCTTGAACTTCTCTAAATTGTAAGTGACAGGGAAGACCTCTGCGGGGAGTTTATTCCACATACGGCTTGTACGACTGATAAACGAATTTTCTCTGTAATGCGATGTGCGGTCAACGGGACAATCGACTACAAACGGATGTGCTCTGATAGATGAGCGAGTATCTCGAACATAAACCCGGGCTCTGGGAATCAGTTCCCTTATGTCGACAGAGCACTTCCCATGGTAATATCGATAAAACAGTGACGCACAACCCACATTCCGACGATGCTCCAATGAATCAATAGAGTTCGATATCCAAATGTCATTGATGAGCGCCGACGCCCTCCTTTGCACACGGTCCAAAAGCTCCAAAATAGACTTTGAAGCTCCTGCCCATATATGGGAGTTGTATTCCATTTTCGGTCGGATATAGGTGGTATAAATAGTAAGGAGATCGGATGGAGTAAAGTATTTCTTACACCGTTTGAGGAAACCAAGACACTTGAATGCTTCTTTCGACACTTCGAATACATGCTTATTCCAACGGACATCACACTGAATCTTCATGCCCAGAACATCAAGAGTATCCGATTCCTTGATATCAACACCACCCATGTTTGTTGATGACATTGTCGATCTCACAGCCCTATGGGACAACATACAACATTGAGTTTTACCTGCATTGAAGTCGACCCTATTCGTAAGACCCCACTCGGAGACCGTCGAGAGGTCACGATTGAGTGTGTCATTCATTAGCTGCCTTCTGTACTCAACCTCCAGAAGGCTTGGTCTACGGCCAAATGAAAATGAATGACAAATGTTGCTGTCATCAGCGAAAGAGTAGATAGGATTGGAAGTTTGATCAAGAAGATCATTGATAAAGATAAGGAAAAGAGAGGGAGAAAGAACAGAGCCTTGTGGTACCCCTTAATTAAGCTGAAACTCGTTGGATGAGATCCCATCTATAACAACACGAATAGTGCGATCTCTGAGAAAGCTCGAAATAAAACGAGAGAAGTCATTACCGACACCAAATGCAATAAGCTTTGTCAACAGTGCGCCATGCCATACACGGTCGAACGCTTTGGAAATATCCAGTGCAACCACTTTACTTTCGCCAAATTGGTGAATGGATCGACTCCAACGCTCAGAAAGGAGCGCTAACAGGTCCCCCGTCGAACGGCCACTACGAAAGCCATATTGTCTATCACTCAGAAGCGAGTTGGACTCTAGATAATTAACGAGATGATAATTGACCATGCTTTCCATCACCTTCGAGAGCGCTGAGCATATTGCGATAGGGCGGTAATTTTCAGGGTTAGTAGCCGCACCCTTTTTAGGGATCGGTTGAACATTGGCAACCTTCCAGCAGGAGGGAAAGACTCCCGCACGGTAGGAAGAGCTAAAAAGGTTGGCCAATGGACGAGCTAGCGTCGAAGAGCACTGTTTCAGCACCAGTGCTGGTATACCATCCGGCCCCGGGGACTTATTTACATTGAGATCCGTAAGAACCCTTTTAACTGCACGAATTCGGAAGAATATCTTAGGCATAGTACACGATACTCTTGGGAGTTCCGGCAGTGGTTGATTGCTATCCGGCAAGAATGAGTTTCTTGCAAACATTTCCGCTAAAAGGTTAGCCTTATCAACCGGGTCAGTGAATATTTGATCATCCACTAAAAGAGTTGGGATAGCCGAACTACCATTGTCCCTTACTCTTTTAACGAAAGACCAAAAGCTCTTACTACCCTTAGGAGCAGAAAGAACTTTAGCACGAATGCGCTGTTCGTAAAGAAACTTTTCACGCTTAAGTACTTTTGAACACTCATTTCTCACCTGCTTACGTAGTAGTTCAGAATTAGCGTTCCTTGCGGCACGCCAAATTCTAAACACTTCCTCTCTGGATCTGACTGCATTCTTGCAAGTCTGGTTAAACCAACATTTAATCTTTGGTTTAGCCGAAATACTTTTAATTGGGATATAGGATTTCATTCCAATCAATATTACATTTTCTACCATTTTCGCAGCAGCATTAATATTGTCGTTGAGAAAACATAGTTTCCAATTGAAATGCTGGAAAAAATCGTTGAGCTCTGCCCAACGTGCTTTTTCGTAAATAAAAACTGAACGTTTCTTAGCCGATGGTGAAACGTTACGAAGTTCGGAGAACGAAAAAGATGCGGAAATGGTACAATGATCCGAATTACCGAGAGGTGCAAATGATCTCACCCCATACTTACCAGGGTGTGAAGTGAGGAAAAGATCTAGATTGTTTGCGTGTTCACCTTCAACGCTCGGAATGTGCGTTGGTTCATTCACTAGTTGCGTCAGTTGGTTATGCGCGGCGAATAGTTCAACATAAAGGCCCTCGGGAGTTGTATGGTTCGAATGGTGAAGCCAGGTAGAATTGTGAATATTAAAATCACCAGCAACGACAATTTCACTATCCGGGCAACTCTCCAGAATTCTTGAAATTGAATCGGAAAGGGCGTCGAAGCCATTAAGGGTAGCCCCCCTTTCCATATTTGGGCTTCTATATATAAACCCGAAATGCAGTAAGTGTGCACTGATCTTGAATTTAACCCAAAGTGAGGTAAATTCCGCATCATTACAGTCCAGGTGCTGCTGGGACTGGTACACAACATTGTCGCGAACGTACACTGCAAGACCCCGATGGGAAACAAAGAAGGATAGAAGGTGATACCCAGGTATGTAAAAATCCTGCGGATCAGCGTCTTCACACACCTGGGTCTCACATAAGGCGAAAACATCCGGCCGATGAATACGAATGTGAGCATACACAGAGAAAAAATTCGCTCTCAATCCGCGTATGTTGCAGAAGTCTATGCGAAATCTGCCTGTCATAGCAAATTACAGAGTTCAGTGCAATATATCTGCAATAGTACAACAACCGGTACACACTTTGTTGCTGAATTGGTTACTCAGTGATCAGTGCTATGCCTTCATCACTGATTGGCCCAACAACAAAAAGAATACAAGGCGGTTGTACCATGCAAAATAGAAAAAAAGAAAATTAAAAAAGGGAGAGGAAAGGGAAGGGAAAAAATCTAGCAACAATAACACATGCAAATAGAGACATAAAAGCCCTTTGCTTAGTCGTTGCAATTAGATGAGAAAAAAAAAAAAAAAAACACTGAGAAGTGAAAAAAAAACTGAATGATCCCGAAGTTGCAGCATATATGTATATTGTGCAGTTGTTATGCGTAGCTGTTATGTGTAGTTGTTATATATGTTGTTGTAATTCATGTTATTATTTTATGTGTTTTCTATTTTGTTTTGATTTTGTTTGTTATAGTTGATGTTTTTTTTTTTCTTAGGGTTATTGTTTTTAATTTTTTAAGTTATTTGTTAGACAATATCAAAATTGTTGTGTGTTATTTTATTATTTTAAATTATTATTTTTGAGATTCGTTTTTTTTTTTTTTTTTTTAAACATAGACCATTTTACGCGAACATTTAATATTAAATTTTTTGAACATTTAAGATTATTTTTAATTTGACGAGTTGAAACAAAGGAAAAAACGTGCGAACGGTACGACAGACAAACACTACTTTAATTTGAATTTTCTATGTTTTTTTCTTTGAAAAAGTAGGGAACCTCAAAATGGATCACCCTATATATGTAATAACATCGGCATCGCCAACTAAAACGTTTATTTATATACAATAAAAAAATAATGTTTCCCAAATAATACAAGTAACAATAAAAACGGTAATACTGGTATTATGACAAAAAGTTTTTCAGGCATAACCCCAAAACCATATATTGGAATACTGTCCGTTGGGTAAAGTCCAGGCACCTTTTAGCAATACTGCACTGTACCTTGTATGTAGTTTCTTACTAAAGGTTATTGTTAATCTGTAATTTTTTTGTAAAATGTTCTTCGTTTGCAAACTTTTCAAAATAGAAATTATATTTAACGCAATCATGGAGAATTTTTTAAAACTTGACAGGAGAACCTGAAAATTACAACTTTGGTTGTATTGTACATCAACAATTCACCATCCATTGTGTGTTTATTTAAATAATAAATAATGGGTGATTTCTTAATAGCTTTCGGATTTGATTAAAAAAACACATAAAATTTAGAGAAATGTATGAAATCTTTATTTGAGTCGATTGAACGGTCTGTGTAATTTAATGTTTAAAGATGATTTCATGTGAATGTTTACCGCAGCTGCGCTTCAAATGGTTCATACCATTGTTTCGCGTGCTGTATGCTAACGGTCAAAATTCGTTTTTTTTATTCAACATAGTTTCCTTTAAGGGTGATACACTGATTGTTTAAGCACATGTTAATAATAATTTTAGTACTTAGTGAATACCCTTAAGTTGTTTACTTTTTATTTTTTGTTTACATTTTTATTTTGGCCAACAAACAGTCAATAAAGATATCACATTACGAATTGCATTAATTGCAATGTGTTTATGCTACTGTGTTCGATTGGCCAGTTTCATGTCAATTTTAATTATTTTTTAAGTATGCAGACCATAGGTCAGCACTTTTATATTTATTAATTTAGTATAACTTATAATAATTAGATCAGCATTTTTTAGTTATTAATTTAGTATAAATACCACAATAAAACATTTAATAATTGTCAGATAGTAAACATTTGTCTTATTATTCTGATCCACCGTTCAAGTTACAAGTGCTTGAAAGGTAAAAAACTAAAAAGATTAATACAGTCCAAATTCATGTGTTTGGATTGAATCATATTAATCGAAATTTATAAACATTTTTGGTGACCCTGACGTTTTTAGAAATTTTGAGTTTCCCCCCACCAGAGGTAAGGGACTCTTAATATCATAAAAACGCCTTGCACACGCAACCTTTTGATAACGAAAATCATAATTGAATTTCAAGTTCCCCCCACCAGTGGTAAGGGCTTGAAAAACATTCAGAGGTAGATCTCAAATCATCAGGACGGTAGTCCATACAACAAGCACCAAGTCAACATTTTGGTGACCATTCAACAAACGCCACATTAGCGTACAAACAAAATCATCAGTCCCACTAATTCAATTTGGTGGACATATACAACAAGCACCATAGCATTGGTGACTAAATCAGCAGTTCCAAGACATTTTCTGGGAACATAAGCAACAGGCACCATAACATTGGTGACCAATAAAGTCATACAACGGGCATCACAATATTGTTGCCAATAAAATCAACATTTTCCACTAAACAAAATTTCTGTGGACATATACAACGGGCATTGTTTTCAAAAGATTCATCAGTTCCCGGACACAGTCAGCACCTAAGACATCATTTACAATGGCGATGGCAAATACGTTACTGGACACCCTACAAAAAACTGGTGAAACAATACAATCAATAGTACGAAATTTCAAAAAGGATTCTGTGGATAGAAAATCAACCGCAGAATACTTTGAGGAACGGAGAAAACGTTTATCAGAAGCCTGGGATGAATTTGAGGCCCGGGATACGGAATTACGCATGCTCGACGATGTTAAAACACTTAAAACAGAGCATGACTATTTTACACAAGATTACTACTCCAAAATACAGGAATTAGCAACCTCCTATATATCTCTATTCACGGAAGAGGCTAATCGTTTAAAGACATTGATAAAACAAAAGCCACCAGCAACTAAAAACACTGGTGGCACATCGGTGAATCAACAAAACTCCAATAAAAATCGCGGCCTGATCCAGAAGGCACAAACTGCAATGACACTGTTGAGTAGAGCAATAAATGTGGTAACCACCACCAGTGAAATTCAACCACGCCAATTCTACGACTACAACTTGGCACTGATCAACAAAAGATGGGACCAGCTCCAGAACCTATACAACGAGATATGCGAAAATTTTGACGATGCAGTAAATTCTGGTTTTGACGTCGACCAATTTTATGAATTAAACGACAAGGTTCAAGAGCAGTCACTCAACATATCCATAATGGCCGACAGGGTACAAAACGTTGGTGCAACTCATACAACTGCTCTTCCAAGTCAGTCAACTTCCTCAGTACATTTGCCAAAAATTACCATACCTAAATTTGATGGCGATTATCTGAAATGGCGACAATTTTTTGACTTGTTCTCTGAAATGGTGGATAAACAACCAATACCCACCATTCAAAAAATGTGGTATTTAAAAAGTAATTTATCTGGGGAAGCTGAACACTTAATTAGTCAGTTTTCCCTATCAGAAACAAATTACGCCACTGTTTGGCAAACACTTCAAGAACGATACAACAATAAAAGAGTTCTCGTGGCCAATCTGGTAGAGAAAATACTTAACCAACCTACTGTGATATCATCTGCGTCATCAATTAAGGCCCTTCATGATACCACTAAGGAGTGCTTGTTGGCTTTAGATAATTTAGGAATTGCAACATCTTCTTGGGATGCAATTCTTATTCAACTACTGATAAAGAAACTTGATAGAAACACACATATCAGGTACGTGCAGTCATTGGCCAACCCAAGGGATGTACCAGCCATTGGTGAATTATTATCATTCCTGGAACTCCAGTTTCAGTCCATGGAAGCTATCGGTCAACGGGAGAAATCAACACAAAAGGCGGTTTCAACAATAATATCAACCAAAGAAAACAACACTGAAACATGCAGATTGTGCAATAACAATGGACACAAACTATATCACTGCAGCAAATTTCAGCAATTGTCAGATGCAGAACGATTACGTTGGGTACAACAGCAGAATCTATGTGTCAATTGTTTCAGAAGTGATCACGGATCAAGAACCTGCATTTCAGGTAGCTGCAGAAAATGTGGGAAAAAACACAACACAATGCTTCACTTGGAAAAGAAAGATAATGCCCAAACAAGGAAAAAGTCATCAAGTCCTTCAAGCAAATCAGATCAAAATCCAAAGGGAAGGACTACTGCATCAAACGTCGTAGCAGTTACACCAGCAACAACAAACGTCGCTGCGGGCCGCCAGGGGTACGTCTTGTTAGCAACAGCAAAAGTTATAATTACAGCACCAAATGGTGTATCAGGTCAATTTAAAGCAGTATTAGATTCAGCCTCGCAAGTCAACATTGTATCTAAACGGCTCTGCCAAAAATTGTCCATTTCACCATCTGAATCCTCCCTGTGCCTTGATGGTGTTGGTGAGACCCAAAAGAAATCGAAATATCGCATAAACATCAGCATGAAATCGAGGGACGACAACTTTTCAGCAAACGTGGACGCATATGTACTACCAAGCATAATTCCCGCACAACCAAGTCAGCATATTGACATTTCAACTTGGGAGATTCCTAACAACATTCACCTAGCAGATCCTAATTTCTATCAACGAGAAAAAATAGATTTGCTACTTGGAGCAGAATTCTTCTTTAAATTAACTCAGAATGGAACTATACACCTTGCTGACGATCTTCCAACACTACAAAATACAGTACTTGGCTGGATTGTGGGTGGTGCAATCGGGAAAAATCCAATTCCTAACCCATTATGTGCACTCGCATGTGCGATATTTGCAGACACCACTTCATTGGAAGAGGCCATACAGCATCTTTGGAAAATGGACGAGATTGAAGGCAGCGAAAAGAGTCTTTCACCATCAGAAAAACAATGTGAATCACATTTCACGCAACATGTGCACACCAATACAGATGGCCGCTTCATAGTCAGTCTCCCTTTTCGTGAAAACCCAACCGCTTTAGGAGAATCCCATGCAATGGCATACAACAGGTTCGTGGGCTTAGAGCGCAGGCTCCTAAAAAATGAAGACATTCGAACACAATATATAAAATTTATGCGAGATTATGAACAATTAGGGCACATGAAAAAGGTCGACATCGATACCGTATCAGATCCCAAATACTTCATTCCTCACCACAGTGTGCTAAAACCAGATAGCACCACAACAAAGCTCAGGGTTGTTTTCGACGCATCAGCAAAAACATCATCAGGTTACTCATTGAACGACCTAATGTATACAGGGCCAGCTGTCTAAAGTGAATTATTCTCAATATTATTGCGTTTTCGATTACCAAAATTTGTTTTTACCACCGACATCGAGAAAATGTACAGACAAATTTTAATTCATCAAGACTATCATCAATATCAGTTAATTATTTGGAGAGAAGATCCATCACTGCCTATTAGTTATTACAAACTTAACACGGTTACATATGGGACACGAGCAGCACCTTATCTAGCTACGAAATGTTTACAGAAAATTGCTGATGAAAAGTCAATAAACTATCCATATGGTTCTCAAATGCTCAAAAATAATTTCTACGTGGATGATGGCCTTGGCGGTTCCGATAGTCTCAACATCGCTCTTGAAACACAAAGGGAACTCATTACGATTTTAAGAAGTCATGGCTTCAACTTAAAAAAATGGTGTGCAAATCACCCACAATTACTGAAAAATATCCCACTCGGCGACAAGGAGGTGGACTTAGATTTTAATAGTAACAACGCTAACACTATAAAAACATTGGGATTATTATGGCTGCCTAAGACGGACTATTTTTGCGTCAAGGTAAAAATGAATAATCAGCAGACTGTATCAAAACGTACTGCAACATCGGATCTCGCTAACTTATTCGATCCTCTTGGCCTACTAGCACCTGTAGTTGTCAAGGCAAAGATATTTATTCAACAGCTATGGCAACTCAAATTAGATTGGGATGAACCATTGCCAGAGGACCTTCATATAATCTGGACTAAATTCAGAAACGATTTATACTGTTTAGACAATTTCAAAATCCCTCGACACATTTTTAAGGGCGAACTCCCAGTAAAAACGGAGCTGCATATATTCTCAGATGCGTCGGAAAAGGCTTTTGGTGCAGTTGCCTATATTCGAGCAACTCTTAAGGATGGAAAAATTATTGTACAATTACTTTGTGCCAAGACAAGGGTCGCTCCATTGAAACAACAGACACTACCTCGGCTAGAGTTATGTGCTGCCGTAATAGCTGCTCAACTTCTGCACAGAATTAAAACGGATCTTCAAATCAAACATCAACCTGTATTTTTATGGACTGACTCCGAAATAGTACTATCTTGGATAAACTCTCAATCCACCTTGTGCCATACGTTTGTGGCTAATCGAGTCTCCAAAATTCAAGCATTAACTTTGCCCGATCAGTGGCGCCACGTCAGATCAAAGGACAATCCAGCTGATGTACTGTCCAGAGGTTTACCAGCACTTAAACTTTCGGAATGTAATTTATGGTTGTATGGACCACTATTTCTGCACGGACGAGAAGAAATGTGGCCACCCCAATTTTCCAAACAAGTTTCGATTCCCAATGACAACGAGAAAAGGAAGACACCACTAATTTCAGCGGTTACTACCTCCAACGATAACATCATTTACAAAATTCCACATAAAAATTCCTTCAAAACGTTGCAAGGAATATTGGCATATATGCTGAGATTCATAAAAAACTCAAGAATAAAGACACAACAGCGTCCTACACATAAATCATTAACTCCGGCTGAACTGGACAATGCACTACACATAATTATTAAAACCATTCAGACGTCCGACTTTTCACCAGAAATCAAGCAACTTCGTAAAAACAAGGCAATCGACAAAAACAGCTCTATCATCAACTTTTCTCCATTCCTAGATGAAACAAACATCCTACGAGTTGGTGGACGATTGGAGGAATCACTGTTATCATACGACGCAAAACATCCAATGTTGATCCCATATAATGATCCCCTCATAAAACTGTTATTCACAATGGTTCACGAGGAGAATAAACATTGTGGACCACAAGCACTATTGAATATAATACGACAACGATTCTGGCCAATAAAAGGCAAAATTATGGCACGATCAACAGTCCGAAAATGCATTAGATGTGCCAGAGCTCGACCCCAACTATGTCAACAACTCATGGGAAATTTACCTCACACTCGGGTGACTCCAGCACGCCCTTTCATTAACGCTGGGGTTGATTATTGCGGACCATTTTGGATTCACTACAAGATCAGAGGGAAAAAACCAACAAAGGCATATATAGCTGTATTTTGTTGCTTCGCTACCAAGGCCACACATCTCGAATTAGTAACTGATTTATCAACTGATGCTTTTATGGGTGCTTTGAAGCGCTTCATCAGCCGCCGAGGCCGTTGTCAAAATATATACTCGGATAACGCTACTAATTTCCTAGGAGCTAAAAACCAACTATCGGAATTGGCTGAAAGCATATATTCCGTAAATGGAAAAGAAGCAATCATTTCCGCGTCCAGCTCAAAGGGAATACATTTCCATTTTATTCCACCACGAGCGCCACATTTTGGAGGGCTGTGGGAAGCAGCAGTTAAATCAGCGAAACATCTATTACTACGCAGTGTTGCCACAGAATCTTTAACACAAGAAGAGCTGGGAACAGTTATAACTGAAATCGAGGCAATACTTAACTCCCGCCCACTGACACCTGTTTCAAATGATCCAAATGATCTTGAGGCGTTAACTCCCGGGCACTTTCTGATTGGAGAAGCGCTCACATCTCAAATTGACAGCAGTGCAGTTACAAGAAAAATGTCAGCATCATCGCATTGGAATCTCGTATCCGATATTAAACAAAGGTTTTGGAAACGATGGTCCACTGAGTACTTAAATCAACTACAGCAACGGTATAAGTGGAATAAACATTTTACTAACCTTAAGATTGGAGATATGGTCGTAGTTAAAGAAGACAACTTACCCGTCATGAAATGGCCCTTAGGGAGAATTATACAAATCTACCCTGGTGATGATGGTGTTATCAGAGTCGTGAAAGTCAAAACAACTAATGGACTATTCAAACGCCCAATACATCGACTCGCTCTCTTACCCATTGAATCAGATTCTGTAGATGTCAACAATCCAACCGTCAGCAAGACAACTTCCACCTCGAATGAGGAACCCATTGCCAAGAAGAAGAAAACGTCGACAAATCATCTCACCTTGTCACTCCTCACAATGCTACTCCTTCTGCCAATAGTAATTGGAACTCCAGTCGACAACAAAAAATTTGGAACGAAGTTAGGAATCCATTTTGAGGAAATTGGCACAACAGCCATTTCAACCACTGAATGGAACATCTTTGTATACTATGATTTAAATACATACTGGTCTGAAACATCAATTTTAATTAATGGCACGAAGTCTCTAAAACATCTTTGTAATATGATAAAATTAAACGAATCATGTCTCAGCATTATTGACCATTTTGAACACATGGAAGATGATCTACAACTGGAGAATCGACTGTTACGGAGTAAAAGGGGAGCCCTGAATATAGTTGGTAATGTTGCTCATTCATTATTTGGCATATTGGACTCTGAATACGCCGACCAGATATCCAATACAATACAACAAGTAAAGGAAAACGAATCATACTTATTGAAATTGTTCAAGAACCAAACATCTATTGTTGATTCAACAATTAATATCATACGTCAAAACCAATTGGCAGCTAAGGCAAGGTTTAAACAATTGGAACAGAAAATTGAAACGTATTCGGAAGCAATACAGGACATCAATAATGTATTATTCCAGATACATCTCACCCAATTATTTAACAGTGGAGTCTTGGAACTGAACATACTTTCCAATAATATACAGAAAATACAGTCTTCAATTCTTGATGCTCTGATAGATACACATCATGGAAAAATCAGCCCATTGCTACTAACCCCAGAACAATTACAGGATGAAATTAATCAGATTAAACTCCATGCACCAACTTCAGTGACTCTTCCTATAACTGGAAAAGATGAACTACTACAGCTATTCAAAATAATGCAGGTTCAAGGCAGACTTACGCGTCAGCATGCAGTCTTCAAAATTACTTTACCATTGGTCGAACTTGAACAGTTTAAGATGTATCAGCTTATTCCAGTACCCAATGTATTGAACAGCACCATGGTAGCTATAAAACCATGTACTGATTTCATGGGCATATCAGCATCCCACAAAAAATACATTCTTCTTACAAGGTCAGACCTAAAAGCTTGTAATATAATAAAACAAGACATGTTTTTGTGTTCCAATGTTCAAATTCGTTACAACTATGGTTCCGAGGTCTGTGCATGTGAAATTAACTTATTCAACAATGCAACATCGCCGACTTGTATCCTTGAGAAAACTAATGTCAGATGGATACCACTCAACAAAAGAAATCAATGGATATATGCCACGTCATCATCCTCAAGGGCTACAGCTGTTTGCAACAGGGAAATCATTCCCATATCACTAAAGGGTTCCGGTTTGCTGACGCTTGATCCCGAATGCATGCTCAAACATGAGTTTGTCACTATGAATGGACGACAAGCAATATCAAGTACAGTAAGATCTTCATACACAAGTCTTGGCAAAATCTCAGACTTATTGTTACCGAAGAACACTACCGCCTCCATAGAAAATCACCAATCAAATTCAGCAAGTTTTGAGGAAGTTTATGCCAAAAGTTTAAAGGACCTCACAACGCTACAAAGGTCGCTGGAACAACATGACATCGGTGACTTACCCAATAAATTGAAGTCCCATCAGACGCACAGTTATACTGTTGGCTACCTGGCATTGTTATTCAGTATTTTCGCACTGATCATACTACTGTCAAAATGCAAGTTCGAGACAAAACCTCCACAATCACATCCAACTACATCAACCGAACCCACTGAAGATGACATTGAACTTCAACCATACGTCAACAAACAAAAAATGACACCTTTACCAAGGCCACGCCACCAATCCAAATTCATCCTTGATGTTTAGACACTGAAGACGGTAAACTATTCGAGCTCACTGCATTCATCGTGTTATTATACTCCCAATATTCTATACAAATTTTCACTTAAACAAAAATATTCTCTCCCGCAATCCATTTAAAATTTTCTATTGTAAAACTTTCATATTTAAAAAAGAGAACATTTTTTTTTTGTTTTGTATTAGAAATGACATTGATGAGATTGTTCTTACATTAACTAATTGTTGAACAGTCGTTCAAGGCGGGGGAGAATGTTTAAGCACATGTTAATAATAATTTTAGTACTTAGTGAATACCCTTAAGTTGTTTACTTTTTATTTTTTGTTTACATTTTTATTTTGGCCAACAAACAGTCAATAAAGATATCACATTACGAATTGCATTAATTGCAATGTGTTTATGCTACTGTGTTCGATTGGCCAGTTTCATGTCAATTTTAATTATTTTTTAAGTATGCAGACCATAGGTCAGCACTTTTATATTTATTAATTTAGTATAACTTATAATAATTAGATCAGCATTTTTTAGTTATTAATTTAGTATAAATACCACAATAAAACATTTAATAATTGTCAGATAGTAAACATTTGTCTTATTATTCTGATCCACCGTTCAAGTTACAAGTGCTTGAAAGGTAAAAAACTAAAAAGATTAATACAGTCCAAATTCATGTGTTTGGATTGAATCATATTAATCGAAATTTATAAACACTGATTATAGCGACCTTCCAACTTTTCGATACCATTTTTGTAGTACGATTTGTCCTTTGCTTCAAAATAGGCCTCAGTTTCGGCAATCACCTTTTCATTGACGAAAATTTCTTCCCAGCGGCATTCTTTTGAGATCTGAGAACAGGAAATAGTCGCAGGGCGCCAGATCTGGAGAATACGGTGGATGCGGAAGCAATTTGAAGTCCAATTCATGGATTTTCGCCATCGTTTTCACTGACTTGTGACACGCTGCATTGTCTTGGTGAAACACCACTTTCTTTTTCTTCAAATGCGGACGTTTTCCGGCGATTTCGTCCTTCAGACGGTCCAATAACGCTATGTAATAGTCGCTGTTGGTGGTCCTTCCTTTTTCAAGGTAGTCAATGAAAATAATTCCATGCGCATCCGAAAATACAGGCGCCATAACCTTGCCAACCGACTGTTGCGTGCTTCCACGCTTTGGAGTTGGTTCATCACGTGCAGTCCACTCGGATGACTGTCGATTGCACTTCGGAGTAAAATTATGGAGCCATGTTTCATCCATTGTCACATATCGACTCGAAAACTCGGGTTTATTACACTTGAACATCTCTGCGTTCACCGTCTTCGGTGCTTATTTCACCACGTCTAAAGTTAGTATGCCAATCCTTGATGGTTGATTTTCCTGGGGCAGTGTCCGGAAACTTGTCATCAAGCCAAGTTTTTGCTTCAACTGTATTTTTTCCCTTCAAAAAGCAATATTTTATCAACACGCCAAATTCCTTTTTATCAATTTTTTTCACAATATCAAAAGTAGCTTCACTCAAAATGCTATAATTCACAAACTAATGATCCGACAGCTGTCAAATTTATACACGTGTCTTTTGAAGGTTAGGGCTAACTTAAAATCATATCGATTAAGGTAGCGCCATCTATGTGCCAGGCCGGGGACTTTTCAATTGACCTGTTATGTTGCACCGTCTTGTTGAAAGCACATGTAAGTCAAATCCAGCTCTTCCACTTTGGCACGGTGGCGACGAATCGATAATTCATGGTCACTCTACTTATACTTGTTTAATGCCCAATAATTAAATTTGGTGCGAAATTTCGTAACCAGATTCCGAATAGACCCCCCAGAAGGTCGCCCAAACTATCCATTAAATGAAAGAAGTGCACGATGCACCTTCTTAACCGTGCATGAATTTTCATAATAAAATTCAATAATCTGAAAGCGTTGTTCGTTTGTAAGTCGATTCATGGTTAAATTATAGACCAAAATGAACATGTTTGACAGTAACATGTTACACAAAAACAGCTGAGCTGCCAAAAACAGTGTTGCCAAAAAGAAAGTTGCTTAAAAATCACCCTTTACAACTTCTACTATAAACTTTAAAATAAACTGAAAATGTCTACAACAACACATTTTAAAAAGGACTAAATAAAAGTATGATTTTTATGTCAATATTAAATTTATTACTCATACGCCACAGTTTATGGAAAGAACGATTAATATTAGAATGTTAAGTGCCATGTAGACGATCAATTAAACCCATTAATCACATAGTTGTGTGCGTGCAGTCATTATTTTTCGGCTACACGCACGCGTTAGCAGTTGTCTTCACAACAATCAGAAATTTAAAGTTTTTTTATTGTAAACAATACCGCAAAATCTTAGGAGATTCTTTGCTGATGAATCTAAGCATTTTTTAGAAAATTAGCACCACAAAGTTCCCTTTGTCCTTTTTAATTTTTCCTTTACTTATTGTGATGCTTACGGTATGGTTGTGTATTATCACCACCTTAGTTGATATGCTAGCATTTAAAATTATTCCGAGGCTACTATCTGGAACTACATTCTTGAAACAACTAAGTTTACAATGTGGCTTAGAATTTGATGGGTTTTTCATTTTCCTGGTTAAAAACATGCATAAGAAGAGATTTAATTTAAGAAAACTATGTATTTATATCTTTACTTAATTTTTTTTGATGTTCATGGCAGCAAGTATTAATTCCGAAATATTCTCCAGTTTTTAATGTATTTTTTTTAATTTATTTATTTTATTTATTGTAAACAATTATTATATTATTATATGTTAATTACAAATTATATCCCAAAAGGATTGCACTCAGATGTAATGGAACAATAGTCAGCCCACCCAACCGTGATTACAAAAAAAAAAAAAAAAATGGCATACCCCGGTCTTTAAATATAGTAAATTTGTAATCCCAAACATTACAAAACAAATCTAGAGTCTTTGCGTGAAATCAAACAGAAGAATA
This sequence comes from Eustalomyia histrio, assembly GCA_949748255.1. NCBI lineage: Eukaryota > Metazoa > Arthropoda > Insecta > Diptera > Anthomyiidae > Eustalomyia > Eustalomyia histrio. The sequence continues at coordinate 66,761,975 of OX456526.1, forward strand.
TTTTTTACTCAGAAATCATGATGATTTATTAGACAAAAAAAACTTATTTTAGTAACATTAAAAATCCTCAAAAAAAAAAAAAAATTAAATATTATTTATTTAAAAATAAAAAAAAATAATTAGATTATAAAAAACAAAAATGGTAAATAACATATTATATTAACAAAAAATAGAAAAAAAAAATAAATAAATTAAGAAAAATATCTATGTTTCAAGGCATTAGAAATAATGGTTTAAGTTCACCAAAATCAAGTCAAGAAAAAAAATACATCCGAGCAAAAAAACAAAAAAAACCGATAACCAAAAGAAATGAAAATAAATTAAATAAACATCTAACAAATACGTATGTATATTAAATTGGTATCCATGTATATTTGATTGTTAGAGAAAATAACAACATAAAAAAAATATAAGAGAGAACAAGAAATTAAGAGTGACTTATATTAATCCGCTCCTTCGAAGAAAGATCTTTCTCCGATGGTGGCTGTTGATGTCAAGTTACTGCAAACAAAAGCTCACGTTAGACCGTTATTCAATGTTGCTAAGGGTTATTTAGCAACACGTATAAACCGAATGAACTTAAAAATGGATTATACTTTCCTAACAACGGTAAATACTTTGCATATTATGATCACAATTAGTAGAAGTTAAAAGAAAATAATTTAACACTGCCCGACAGCATTTTGTTTCAAATAAAACTAAATTACCCAGCAAAACCACACATTACCAAATAATGGGTAAAGTAATGTATAGCCATAGGAGCCGATGGATTACTTTACACCTTACTTCATTGATGAATTTTATAGGCGATGAGCCTTAAAGTAATGTATATACATACCCCTTACTTTAGAGGTGATAATGTAAGGGGTTACTTATATGGTTACGAGAAAGGAAAAAGTAATGCATCTAAAATTAGATTTTTTAAAAAGAGCAATTTTTATTAAAAAAAATTATTACAAATATTTTATTTAAAATTTTTGTAATTAAAAATAATGTGGTCATGATGGAAATCGAACCAGGGGACTCTGGTTGCCAGCCAAGAACTCTACCTACTGAGCTTTCGACGCATATAGTATTTGATTGCTTTAAACTTAAATGAATTAATGCGCTTCGTTTTTTCGCTAGTGTTATCAAAACAAACATACATTACCCTTTAACTTACAAAAAAACACAAAGTAATGTGTCTATAAATAGATTTTCAAAAATATTTCAATTATTACTTTACATTTATAAATGATATATTACGTAATCAATAATAGGTAAAATTACTTTATGCTTGCAAATAATGAAAAAGGTAACGAGCTATCATTACAAGGTAACACATGAGAATATCGCACCAAAGTTTTGCTGCGTATCTCTAAAACTTGGTTTTCACTATAAATTTCAGATTTTCCCTTATAAATGTTATTTGGTTAAATTTTAATCTATTTTTTACTAGGTTTATCAGATTTAATTTTGTCTTTTATAAAATATGGTTTTGTAGCACAGTGTTTCTTCTTAGTGTTTTTTTTTCTTTTAATCTAGCTAATTCCAATCAACGAAGGAAACGATGAGAGGCAAACAAAAGTTTATTTTTTGTAAGCAAATCACTGAAGCCTTTTGCTCTTGGTATTTTATTTAAAGCTCTAAGTACCAAATCTGCGCAAATGAGAATAAATGCTTATTCAAATTTATATAAAATCAATTAGGAGTTTATAAAAATTACCCTTTTTTTATTAAGAGATGGAACGATAGGGAAAAAAATTAAAACCAGTACCAAAACGTCTTATATTCCCAAACTATAAACAATGGATAGCCTTTTTGTGTCAGAAATTGAACCCTAATGGTATTTATTAAGTAGTTTATATCTACTAATTGTGTTAGAATGTGTTCGGAAATAAACTAGACAAAATCTAGCTTAGCAAAATCGCGTTTTTTAATTTATAGGAAAATTCTTATGGGTTGATATTTTTACAGCAAATACTGCGAGAAATAAAATAGAAACATTTGACTTTTTTTTAAAACCAAAGTTATCTTAAAATTGAAAACAAAATGAATTTAAAATTAAGGTGTTAACTTCTTTTCATACCAGACACTTTTTTAAAACTTTGCACTTGGACTGATCGAGAAAAGGTGACGATCAAGAAAAAAGAAAACTCGGGTTCTAAAATAACGTTTTCCTTCAAAATGTAAAATTATATGTATCTTATAAAACAAACAAATATCAATATAAAGTATAATCGAGGATAAATACAAATGACTGTGGTTCGCTGTTTGAATGGTAGATGGCGTTGAAATAAAAATCTGTAACAGTATAACAAAATACATGACGGTAGTAGCATTTTATGAAAGTTTGTGCTATTAAAAGAGAAAATAGAATTTGTTAAGAAAAAACCTAAAGATTGGGGAAAGCGACATTACAATTAATGTTAAAAACAGTTAGTTGTGATTACCGAATAATAAATATTAAAAGAATTAATATTGGATTTTTTTTTTGCTGCTGACAATATTTGCAATAAATTGGAAATTATGTAAAATTTATATTTTTTAATATGATTGTGGTTATATAATTGTTTTTCGAAAAATATATTTTCTTGTAATTGGTTCAGAACACCAATTTAAATTTGGAGAAAAATTTCATTAGCTGTAAATGTAGAAAACATTTTTTCAATACTAAATTTTTATTATATCAGTAAATATTAGATCATTTGAAATAGTATTTAGTGTTACTAAAACAGTCTCGGTGGTTTTGACAGTCTTCTAACTAAATTATTCTCTGTGTGTACGCATCGCTTTGATGGATATTTCTTTGAACAATTCTCAAAACAAAAAAAAAAAAATATTTAGTAAGATACTATAATACCCATACAAAACCCCTTAAAAATTTAGCATAAGGGTTAATTGACGCTATAAATTATTTAAATGCTACCAAACAAATAAATTTCCATGTTAAATTTTATTTTAATTAGATTATCTGTTTCTTTATATTGTTTAAATTCTATTTTTGAGGAAAACTGAAGGTGAATTATTAACTTCATGCTTTAATTATAATGATAATAAATATAATGAAAGCAATAAGCAGTAATAACATATAATATAAAATCAATTTATTAATTAAAAGTTTCGGAAAAATTTAAATGTCCTATTTGACGCCCGATTTTATATATTTTATCTCAGTAACTGAGAGGTTTGCATACACTTTAATTCTTAAACTCTTTGGGTTATCTTGCATGCTTTTGTTCAAAAGGACATTCAACTTTGCCATAAAACAATTAAATATTAACTCATAAATATTTTTTTCTTCTAACGCTATAAAAAGTATCACCATTTTAATCTATCAACGATGTTCAAATTTGCATAAACACTTTTGGTGAAAAAATATAAAAAAGTAAAGCAAAATGTATATTAAAGCATGTAATTATAATTACTTTAACTCAGTACTCCAAGAAATAATCATTAAAAATAAACAAAAAATAACTTAAATTTAAGCTAACCTACTTTTATGGTGGACATAATAAAAATCAAAATACACTAATAAACATGCTAAATAAAAATAAAACATAATTTTGCCTTAAAAAAAATATATATATAGAAAAAGAGCAACTAAATTGTTATACATCCCATACAATGTCCCTGTAGCAATTTTGTTACTTTTTGTTGTTTTTATATATTTTATTTTAGTTGATCCTTTAACTCTCCCTACAAAGTAATTTCCGTCAGAATAAATGAGGTGTGTCACACACACATTTCAAGTGTTGATGTTTTTGTTCAAATGTGGTGGGATTTTCAAATGTTCTGACAGCTTTTCCCGAAAAGAAGTACAGTATGTATATAACATGCAGTAATTTAGTTAATGTTTTATTATTTTTGCCTTTTTATGTGACCCAAATTTTGCGTTTTTTTTATGTAGACTACAATAAGCCGGCTGCTGTTATGTTGGCAGGTTGCTTTCATAAATTTTTGTTGATAGTAAGAAATAAATACCGGCGATTTTATCGCGTGCACAAAAATGACTAGTTAAGATTATTATTTTATTTATTTAATAATGGTTGCCATTTTAAAGAAAAATCAAATCTAACTCAGCTAGTTTAGAAGTCGAATTATATTTTTGCTATTCTTATACCATATTGGGGAATTTTCCATTGGCATTGAAATTCAATGGTATTACTTTTTTTTAATTGGCATTGATTTAAGCAATTGTAATGAAATATACGTCTTAGAACAAGTAATTATAATTGACAAAAAAAGCTTTCTTTATAAATATAAAACTTTATAAACATTTGTTATTTTATTAAGTTCTAGTCTTGATGAATCAACCTCTAGTAATGTATACTCGATCGATGTTATCTTTATCTCTGAAGAAAGTCTTGGTACATAGGACGTATGATGAATATTTTAATTTCTTATTAGTAAACATCATACGACTCCATGTTCCATTTTAAAAATGTTGGTTGTGTGTTACAAACAAATAAGCATAATAGGTCAGAGAAGAAGAATCGTTAAAATGATAGATAGTAAGTATTTTTAAAAAGTGTTTTCCCATTGCCATAATTATAACTTAAATGATCGGCTCACAGTGGGGGAAATTAGATTTTTTTTGAGCAAATGTAGTTTTAAATGAATTTAAAAAAATAATTCACTAATTAAATTTCGGACCTTGTTATTATGGCCGAATTTTAAAACTCGTTTATCTTCTGTTTTTAATAAATCAGCGGTCAGTAAAATTTTCATTTTGATATTTGCACTTTATACAATTTTATATCTTTATAAAAAGTGAGATCGATACAAATTTTTGCCAATAATTTAGTTTATGCACAATTAATATTTTTGTAATCACCCTACATCGAAAAAACATGTCCGATATTATTTAAATTATTTTTCATTTTTTATTTCTGTTCGTTAATTTAAATACAATGGATAAGGAAAAAAACGCGAGGTGAAGTAATCAAAACTTTTCAATAAAATCCATTTTGGAGACAGCAAATGCGGCACCCATCAACAATCTCACGCATCGTGGATTTTTTCGACATTTTCGGGTGTATTGATCTCAATAGGCCGTTCAGAACGATCAGCGTTATTTGTACTTGTGCCACCACAACGAAAGTCAGCAAACCACTTTCTTATTATTGAAATCGATGGTGTAGAGTCCCCATAGTATTTATCAAGCTTTTCTTTGGTTTGATTGACGGTTTTTTTTCGCAAAAAATAATGTTTAATGAGCACTCGAAATTGACTTTTTTAATTTTTAAAAAATCCACGAGGTTGTTTGTTTTGAACAGCTGTTAAACGCAAAGTAAATGACGGGACTTGCTCAAAATTTAACAGTATTCTATTAACAGATGGTACTTGATTAGGAGCAGTATTTCATTTCATATAACTACGAGGGAAGTTCGAAAAGTCACGTGGACTTATTGATCCGCCCTCGTATGGACTCGATCATTTGAGATGCTTATGGCATTACTTTCAATCATCGGTGGTCTAATATCATATCATGTACTTTAGCTATGATTTCAGCTGCTCTTGTTGCTGTTTTTGGATGTCCATTACGTGTATCATCTTCAATGCTTGTATGACCACATTTACATTTAGTAACCCAGGTGAAAATGTTCATATATGTTAATATATGACCCCATATATGAGTTCATATGTTATTCCATATATGGTCGGATCCGTATGTTCTTGGAGTCAAAATGGATTAATAAAGAAAATCACGTCAACATCAAAAGTTTTATTATGAAAATTCTTCGTTGAATCTGATGGGTTATCGAAATGAAAATGCCTCAGAATCTAATGGTTTTGAGTAGACTCAAATTTGTTTCTTTAGAAAACCGTATGACTTTTCATGAAAACCTTAAGATTCTACATCACTTTCTGTAGGATTCCGGCAATTTATTGCTTTGCTTAAGAATCTGTGGGCTTATATTAACGGAAAAAATCCAAAAGGTGTAGGGCTTTATAACAAATTTTTAAAATTTCAGCAACGACATCATTTGGCTCTAGCAGGGAAATAACATTTATTTAATACCCATTTTTAAGGAAATAGGGCTATCTTCAGATTACAAAGAAAACTCCTGTAAGTAATATATTTTACTATTCTTTAAAAACCATTGTTTATAAATTATACCTTTTTGATGCATTTTGAAATGTTCTTAAAGATGATAGTTATTCCCATAAAAATTACAGTTTTATCATCGTTATTTATGTTGCAAAAATTTTCTTTTTTCCAATATTTAGTTTTCTTTTTAATTTCTGATAGTGAAAATGATTGGTTATATTAAATTTGAAAGTAAAAACTATTTCTAAGTTCAAAGCGTTTATATTTATAATAAACAAATAGTTTCTGAAAAATGAAGCATATTTTATAAATGGTTGCAGCCCTGATTACTTACTAAACAATAACTTATTTTTTAAATTTAGTTTGGGTAATATTATTTATTTAATAGTGGACATTGTCATTTTATATTAAAGATGTTTAATGTGTCATAATTATATTTAGTATTTGTTATCGACGTTGAATCAAAGAAAATGATTCTTGATGCGATTCATTGAATTCCAACTAATATTATATTCGGCTTTTATTTTCGGTTACTACGGTAGAGACGTAGAATAGAAATGACTGACAATTACTAAAAGTCTTAAGCCTGGTTTTCATTATGTTATATGAACTGACAACAAAAACTGACTCAAATGAATTCTCGTCCTTTAGTGTCATATGCGTTTTCATTACATCTTAAAAACTGACAATAAGTCGATAAAGCAGAGCGAGTCAAAAGACTTATGTCAAATTTCGCTGTCAGTTGACTGGCACGCCGTTTTCATTACAAAGGTCAAATATGATGAGGCGAGCGAACAGCTGATTAGAAAATATTAATTTGTGTTCAATAAAAAGTGGAAAAAAATTTAAAAATTATAAAAAAGAAACAAATGGCTATTGCTAGTGCGGCGTTTTGTGTTATTACATTACCATTTCTTTATTTAAGAGTTTTCCATTGCAATTTATTTTTCCAGCAAAAAAAGAAAAAATAACAGCTTTGCGATCGTCAAATAAAAAAAAATTTACAACTTGTTGTCAATTTTATTTTAGATAAAAAATGTTGACAAACTGAAATTTGACGTTTTCACTTGCCTGTCATTTTAGACGGCAGTTCGTGTGCATAACTGACTGCAAACTCAGATGACACCATATGACAACCCGTTTTCATACAATTGCCAATAATTTGGACAAATTGACATTAAAAATGACATAGTGAAAACCATGCATTATGTTCACACAAATTTTCGCTTAAGAATTCGAATTGGATGTTAATTCGGTCGAACAATGGTATAAATCATGGTTGGCATTCAATATCTTTTCATAATAACGGTAGTTGGCTACCACAGCCACTTTAAGACTGATACAAAAATTTTATAATGGCGATTTCATTAATGGCATGTGTCTTTTTGTATAACTGGATTTATTGCGGTATTTTACAGGTTTAATTTTGAAATATCTTAAACTACCTTTAAAATATCGCTTAACTACCGAAACACCGATTTATAACGGTATTTTTCAGATATAACAAAATGTAACAGGTAATATTATGAAATAGGACCCCTGGTATTAGAAGACACATGTCACTATTGGAATCGCAGTGCTAAAATATTCGAATCGGTATCGATCAGAGAGTAGCAGACAACTACCGTTATAATGAAAAGGTATTGCTTACCAACAATGGTATAAATTGAAAAAATAAAAATAACTTTTAGCTTCATATATGGCTATATATAATAAAAAAAACATGTTACCCATATATGTAATAATATATGTATTCATATATGAACATATATGGCATATACAAATAAATATATGAGCCATTGTATGTAATATATTATCATATATTGTCATATATGGAATCATATATTATCATATATTGCCATATATGGAATCATATATTACCATATATGAACTTTTTCTTTGAATGTATTTGCCCATGTATGCTTACATACATGTTATATATGTTGATATATGCTCATACATGAAACCATATATGCTCATACATGACACCATATATAACGATATATAAACATATATGAACATTTTCACCTGGGAACCCAATTTTTTACTGTTACATTTTCACTTAATACATTCACCATATCCTTATCAATTTTTCGTCCCGATAAACCTTCCTTATGTAAATATTTAATGATACCACGAATTTATAATTTCTCCATTATAAAAAAATCGCTGAAGCGGTGTTTTTGAACAACTGTTACTATACGAATATGTTGCCCGATTGAAATAAAATTTAATATGTGTTCATATGACAGATGGAAGTTTTTAATACATTTAATTTTTCCTGTTTGTACTGCCATCTCTGTATCAGGCTAAAAAATATTTCGTCATTTAATTGGTCGATTCAATTAACTAATACAAAATATCACTGAATGCTATTGATTATAGGCTACGGTCATAATCGGTCGATCGGTCTTCCCGGTTTTTACGATTTAGACCGATTGACCAGTCTACCCGGGTAACTGAGCTTTAGTACTTTCCACAAATAGGAACGTTTTTATTAATAAAAAATTCTTACAATTTTTATATAAATTTGTAAAAAAAAATGTACCAAAAACATACATTTGGAAAAAGTTCTACAACCCGGTTAAACGGGTAGAACGGTTTAACCGGTGGTGGTAACTCTTTAAAAACTTTATGTTTGAATTTGGTTAACAAAAAAACTAATAAAGAAATTAAATTAAACAAATAGTGAAATTAAAAACCTAAATCCATAAAAAAAATTTGGCATACATGTTACAATTGTGTGTTACTTCATAAGCATTTTACCAAAAATTTCAAAAGTAGTTATAACAAAATATTTATATTCCTTAAAGTAACTGACCTCAATTGTTACCAATCATCACAGTCAGCATGCAATCCCATACGCATTTTTTGGTTTTTATACAAAAAGCTTTGGCATTTATTAAAGTATTAACTTCCTTAAATAAGGAGTACAAAAATATAAATAATGTAGTTAAAGGAAACGAATAAAAATTCTACTGTTTTTAAATTTTATTATATACATGTAAGCATTTAATTACGCACGCTGAACAATTTGTTTTTCTTATGGTTGAGAATTGGGTTAATTCCAATAAAACATGTAAAAAATCCAAAATAATATTTTAATATTACAATATATGTTAATCATTTATATCAAATTCAAAGTGATTTATTTTTTATTTATATACGTGGGTTTTGAAAAGAGAATAAAATTTTTATGGGATTTTAACAAAAATTTCAAACAAATGTAGCATAAAAAATTTCTGAGTTAAGTTTCTTAAAATATGTGCATTCAATAGTTAGACCTTTGAGAACCAACTACTGAATATTCTGTAAAAATTTAACAAACAGTTATTCAAATTTTATATGGGAAACAACAGTAAATGCGTCAGTTAAAATCCCACTTAGTAGCTAATAAAACATTATGAAATTGTGGTTAAATATTTAAATTATTTTAATTTGACAATTTGCAAACACGCAAAAGTAACACAAAGATTACACTCAAGGAAAATTATCAATACATTTTTTGAACTTTGGGATTAAAGCACAAGAATATTTCAAGATTTGGTAAAAAGAGTGTTACAAAGGTATTCATTTAATAAAAAAGGTTTAATAAGATATATATTGACCTACTTATGTGATTTATGAAATACTAATAATACATATTTTGTTAATAAACATATTGAAACTATGTCAATAACAAGCACATGAAGATTGAATTTTAAAGAAAACTTTAAATTAATTTCATTAAATAAATATTGACTAATAGATATTTAAATGACAAATAATGATTATTTCAATCACGCACTATTTTTAAATTATAGTAACAAAAGTCATGCAGGGATATTAATATATATAGAGTAACACACATTCACACAATGCTAAAGTGAGTGAACTACATACAGAAATATTTAAAACACTATCAGGGAAGGTATTCCATGCCTAATTATCCAATTTGTATGAAATTTACATATGTATGTTATAAATAAAATATTTCTAAGAATAAACTGTCTTATTTTTAGGCCACCGCTTGAACAAAGGGAGTATGTCAAAAATTTACCAATTCCGAAAGTCCCCGGATATTATCTCAATGGACATAATCTCCAATATCCGAGTTTGGGGTTATGTTCAAATTTCTTTTGTATATAAATCGAATAAACTGAATAAATGACTGTTTAAAAAAGAAGTCATAGTAGCAGTGGGTGTTATGACCATATTTATTGGGATTATGACCGAAAGCTGTCAGTATTTTAATTTTAGTTACAGCTGCTCAAGTTGAATTTTTCGTCTGTGATGAAAAACAAAACAAAAATCATAAAAATCGTTAAATTCGGCTTAACCTAACTTTTTCTTAATACATGGAATATTGTTTCTGTTCAGGAGGATGATGGTGATATATCATCCCCAAACCGATTTAAAAAATAAATATACACAACAGAATGGGAAGGCGATTATCTCTTACTGTCATCTAGTAGTGAAATTTTAAAGCAGCAAATATAATTAACATGTCAAAGCTTTAAGTTTAAGAACTTGCTATACCGATCATATATGAGATCATGTATGGACGTATATGACCATGTATGCCCATGTATGATCGTGTATGTTCATATATATTTCGATTTTTACATGGGTTGTTAGAATTTCTACCTTGTTATTGACATTCATTCCCGAAAATAAAAAATAGTAAAAATTATTTGGAAATCATCTGTTTGATATTTTTTATTGCTTTCGAACCAAAGAAGCCAAAAGTTGAAATTAATTTAAAATAAATAAAATCTTGTTAGTGTAAAAACTAAAAATAATCTCCCCCCCCAAAAACGGGGCCTGTATCCGCCACTGTTTATGCTATAATATAAAAATATTGAAATGGTTAAACATTATAGAGGTGATCAACTTCTTTTGGATTAAAAAAAAAAACATTTTGGTGGTAGAACAGACATTTTTGAGTTGAAAAAAAAAACTTTTTGGTAAATTCTTTTTTGTAGTAAAAAAAAAAAAAATTGTGGTGAAAATAAAATTTTTTTTACCTCTAGGTGTCTCGCGTAAAATGTTAAAAAATATTATATTCCACGGACGTTTCCTTTTTATTGTACTAAAATATAACAATTTGTATATAAAATTTAGATGTATTTTTACATTTTCGCTCCTATATTTGAAATATGTGGGCAGATTTTTCCCTGTTTCAATACCAAACTGATCGGGTTGAAGGTATAAAGGATAAAGTCGGTCATCCCGACTATATGATACCCCAATTAAAATTTGGGTTAAATTTCGGTTAAATTTTAGATTTCGGTTTAAATATAAAGGCAAATCTGAACAAAAAGTTAATTTAAGCAAATACCGGGAAAGTGGTTTAATATCTGATTATATATAATGTATGAAATATTTCAATATGATTTATGGTCCCATGATCTCAAATACCTTCGCCCTTGTATGTCTAAATTCAATTTTAGTCCAATTTGGAAAGGACCCTTCTATATAAGGTAGATCTGAATATGAACCCATTCTAGCCAAATTTAATAGCGCTCGTACTTGCAACAATAAAAAATAATGTACCAAATTTAGTTTAATTAAAGTTAATTCAAACAAATACCAGGAAGGCAGGTTTATATGGGCAATATGTCTATATGTGATCCGATTTTTTTTTCCAAATTTGGTGGCTGGTTTTATGATCCCAAATAACATTCACAACCCAAATTTTAAACAGTTATATACGGTTTTTTTGTATCTAAATAGCATTTAAGACCAATAAAGAAAATACTTTTTCTTGAGAGGTAGGTGTTAAAATGTACCGATTTCAAATAAATTCACTAGTGTTCGACCGAATTTGACAAATAATTACAACTAGTTTTCAAAATCTACAAGTTTTTAGTTGCAGCGTATTAAATAATACAAAATATACCAAATTTACTTATGAATATATTTTTGCTATGTTTTTTGGTGTTTAATTTTTTCCGAGTAAATAAGTGTATTTTTTTATGATTTATGTTATTTTTTAAAATATTGCCATTTAAAGAAATTCGAATAATACGGTTTTTGACTTTATTTTTAACAAAATGTGATATTTTACATTTAAAAGTTTTTTGATCTTATAAATACATTCTTAAGTCCTTCGATGTCATATCTTTAACATTTATTGTGGGGACTTGCTGTGGTTTGATGCATCTCATTATTTCCAGGTTTTGATTGACAAGAGGTGATAAAAGTAATTCACAATTTTCCAAAAAGCACTAATTGCTCTGTGGCTTGTCATATACCTTCATCACATGTGGAGGATGTTAAAAAATTAATGCTATGTATTTATGGTATTTAATGTTATTTCGTTAGGGTTTTTTTTTTTGCGAACAGTATTTTAAGTATCTTTGTTAGGGTATTTTAAGGTTACCGTTTTTGGGCATAGCCCAGAGGAAAACATCTTTAAGTCCGACCGAACACCAGCTTGACAAAATATATTTAGTCTGCAAAGCAGGTGTTGGACATACTCTAGGAGAAGAAACCTTTCAGCCCGGTAAAATATCGACAGTAGACAGACAATACGTTTATCCGACAATGTTGTCAGTGGACAAAATACAAAACTCGAAAATATTGGGGAAATATGACTTTGATAAGAAAATGGATTTAAAGCGGTCATAGTTCTAACTTCAATTTTTTTGGGTTATTCCAGTAAACCTTTGGGATATAACACCAAAACAAGAAATTTAGATAATCTCCTTCGGAGAAATGTAATGTCACTATTGCAAAATAATTCGACCCACCCTTCCCCTATTTTGGGCCCCACCAAAAAAGAGTCAGAAATTTGATATACATCCTAAGTAAAAAATAACAAAAATTATCGTAAGTCAGTGGATGCTCCCAAAGAGGATTATTCATCCGCAATAAAGTTTTCTTTTTCGGAAAATTTTGTTTTAATACTCGCAAAATAATTAAAAATATCATGTGATAACACCCACGGCCAATATCCCCATTTATGATAGGAGTTTACCGTAAACTGATTATTGAAAACTCAATTTCCAGGAAAAAAATTTTTGCAAAAAGAACTTTTTTTCGTTAATTTATTTTTAAGTAAATAGCAAAAAATTTTGGCAAAAAAACGCGAAATAAATTTATTATTTATAAGAAATAAAAATTAAAAATATATAATTTCTTTTTAAGATTTAAAAATCATTAAAGAAAAATCGTGACATCTAATTTCGTTTTGAGCGCTCCGGTAGGCTAGTTGGTAGCGTGCTAGCTTATCAGTGCGGGGGTCGTGGGTTCAATTCCCACCAGAGGCTCTGGTCTGTTTTCGCTACAACGAGCCGAAGGCCTTTGTTGCTGGTGCTCGGTTAGGGTATTAACATATAATTTGTAATTATATGATTAATAAATAAAATAAATAAATAAATAATTTCGTTTTAAGTTTCCCCCGCAATTTAACTTAAAAATTAACTTATTTTGAGGAAAAATTTAAATGAAAACGGCGCCAAAGAAACTTTTTACCAATATTTAATAAAATTTTCCTTGAAATTAAGAAACAAATTTTACTTAAAGTTTGGTCAAAATTTCTAAATTTTAAAAAAACTTTACTAATGAGAAGTAAATTTTCATTATAAAACAGTAAAATTTCCTCCTAATTACTTCATACATCATCTAAAATTGTACTGTTAGTAAGGAAATGTTTCCTTGGTTTTAAGAGAAATTTTATTTTATTTAAGTTCATTAGATAATTTTTTTTTTACTAAAAATTAGGACTTAACTCCCTGAAAATAAAAAAATATTTTCTAACAACAAGTTAAATAGCACTTCTTTTAAGTGAAAATTATCCTTATCCTGCTTCTATGGTAAAGGTATATATAATATATTTTACCTTATATTTTAAAGTACTTTACACTCATTGAGTAGGTATTTTCCCATTTTCGGAGCACTTTCGCTTTGTGTGCACACTTCTTAACAAGTTTTTTGCTATACAATTTTGTCTTAAAATTAAATTGAATTATACTAATTTCATGTATTTAAAATATAAATTAAATTTCGTTAGCAAAAATGTAAACAAATTAAAAAAAAATGTACTACAGGATATCCTGAAACGCAATAAATTGTGGCAAAGTCAGTTCCTTTTCGTAGTCAATGTTAATTAATTCTGCTTGAAAGAACTACAAAAAGGGACGCTCTACGTGACACACGGCACATATGGCTAAGGAACACTGGGGTTCCTTTGTCTTCTTAAATTAACTAATTTAAGGAAGTTGTTGCAAAAATACAAAGTATCACAGTTACGTTTCTTGTTATTATTGGAAAATGGAAAATTCATAAGCTTATTTTATGGGATTTTTAGCTTAAACTTTATTTGAAATATACAAATTTAAAATTTTGTATTATTAAGTGAAAAAAATAGTTCAATAAATATAAAGTTTAAGAAGCGCTACGTCAATTATAGGAAAGCCATTATGCCGTAATTTATAAAATGTGCCTGCGATATTTTGTATTGTAGTCAACAAACTAATTTATTACATAAAAGCGCAAATTCGAAATTTTGTACCCTTTGCTAACAAAATTTTAAAATATATTTTAGCTACTTTAAGTTCAATATTTAGAACTGTTAAGATTATAGATGGGTACGTGAGAGATGTTTGACTCACGCCCACGCACGATCACGAACCAAAAATTACAAATGGAGCCATTTCTCACGAATCAAAAATTACAATCATGTACGATAATTTTTATATATGGTTACTTTAATTTGTTTCCTTTAATAATATTTTTTCTTGAAAATTAGGAAAACTAACTGGTTTGTTTTTAATTGATTGTTTTTTTTTGGAAAAAATATTAAAAATAATTTAAACGTTTTCCAACAAAAAAAATCCTATACCAAATTTTATTATTTTTTAAAAAATAGAAAACTTTTACTTTAAAAAAAGTATATTTTAATAAAATTTTTAAAATTTATCTGAATTAAGTTGCATGAAAATTTTTCTTAAAAATAATTCATCAGTTTCTAAAATCAAGTAAATTTTTATAATTACATAGGAAAAAATTTATTACTTTTTGTTTTTATTTATCTGAACTAATTTTTAGAAAACAATTCTTCAAAATTAAAAAGTGGTATACTTAAAAACTGAATTTTGAAATGGCTTTCTAAAATTTAGTTAATTTTAATACTCGCAAACAAAAAATGAACACACATTAAGTTTAAGTACTTTCTTGATTTAAGTTAGACAAATTTTTTGATGGGAGTAAATTATGTCCTAAATTTTTTTTTGAACTAAACTGAATTTTATTACATTTGAGTTTGCTTAATTTAAAACTAAGATGTTTTTTCTTAAAATTAATAAATTTGTATTTAATTGACTTGTTTTTTTTCCTAAAATCAAGAAATATTACTTAGGAAAAATATGAACTATTTCTGAGTATATAAACTATTTCGTTTTTCCTCAAACTTAGGAATTTTTATTCTTTTTAAGAAATTTTTCTAAGTTTTAATGAAATTTTACTTAAATTGAGGTCAATTTATAAACTGTTATGAAGAAAATTTTTGATTACATTTTAGTTCATGTATTTTTTTTTTTTTTTTAAGTGTATGCTGTTCTGAAAAGTGGCTCAAATCGGTGTTTGATTATATTTGCCAATTTAGAAAGTTTGATATGCATATGTCTATATTTTAGTACAGGGTTACCGAGTTGTTCCAAAATGTTGAAAAAGGGCCTCGGAAAATATTCTTTAAAACCGAAATAGCACGAACTTTATACCATAGTATACTTTTTCCTATAAAGAAAACAATCGCAAAAGGACCAATTTTTCAACCTAAACTACCAAAGTGTCCCATATTTATGTATATTTCTACAAATGGAGTACTTAGCTTGGAATACATTCCTTCTGAGTTAAAAAACCTAGTAATAATTATTATTTCTTACATTATAAGCACTTTAGGTACGTAGGCCATTTGATAAGTAATCTAGATAGATATTTTATTTAGTAAGACTTGCTTTGTAATTATTTTGATTATTTTGAAAACTAAGAAATTCAAAAAATATTGAAATTAAATTTTACTCGTACATATATTCATAATAATTTTTATGTTACATCAATTTAAAGACCTTCGTCTACAACTTTAATTTTAATATGCAATAGAAAATATTTGGTTCTTTATATTTTTTTAAATATTTTGGCAGTAATTTTTAACATATTTTAGTTATATTTTTAATAGCTAACAAACTTTTGTTTTTTAATAAGTTCTTTTTCTGTCATTCTATAACTCTGTAACAATTTATTGTTTTTTGCAGTGCTTTTCAGCCGCATATTTAATTAATTCCCAATTAACCCTCGCCCAGACTAAGGCAATCAAGTCAAAAATAAATAATACACAACTCACCAAATCAAAGTATACAGTATCCGTTACACAATTGTTCTAAAACATTACCGTACGAAATACAACATACCTGCGACTACAATATGAATATAAAAACTTACACAAATAAACGTACATAATACCAGTATGAGAACTAGGTCATAAGGATGTTTATGAATAATAAAAGAACCGGCAATATTTAATAAAATCGACATGATTTTTTATATAGTTACATACACACTGACATGCATGTATGGTATGTATGTGTGCAAGTAGACCTAACATATATTTCATCTGATAAAAATGTATGTTATTATTTCTATACAATTAATAGAAATATTACAACTAAGAACAATTCTTCTTTTTGAGGTCTCTCCACACATAGACAAACATTGGCGCGTCATAGACACTATTAAAACTAAAACCTATAAACAAAGTTAGCTGTTTTTTTTTGTTTATCTTATCTACAGGTAAGATTAAAAATAAACGTGTTGAACTTTTTTAATAGTTTTATATTATATGTTTTAGTAAAATAAACACTTTAATATATTATTGAGGCAACAAATAAGTTTATCCTTACACCTTTTGTCTGGAATTTATTACAGGATAATTGTTGCTTGTTCATAGAATTTCTTTTTCAATTGTGTTAATTTTTTTTTTATATTTTCTGTAACAACTTTCAGTTAAATTGTTTTTCTTGCAAATGCAAATGGCATTTCAATTTTCATTCAACACTTATATATTTCAAATATTTAGTCATGCTAGTCATAGGAAGAATATTCATTTACACTCGATATTAAAAGATAGTAAAATTCTGTTACGTACAGTAGAGGTGTTCTTGGTTATATGCAATGTTATCAATTTAGCCATTTTATAGCTAGATTTAGCCATTTTTAACACTCTTAGTCAGAAAAATTTGGGTACAGCCATTAGCCATAATGTTAGCTTTTTTGGAAAATTTTTAGTCACTTTTTGGACGTCTTTTACGTTTTTATACAAACTCAACTTTGAGCATGAAATTATTACAAAATTTAATAAATTTTGTTCAATCAGTTAACAAAGTTGAAGATCGATAAAAAATAAGTTTCTACACTTTCTAAATGTTGTTTACAAGACATTCGATTTTTTTTCTTTAATCTAATATTTTTATTTTATTGCTATAAAAATAACAGGATTTATTTGTTCGTTATATGGAATTGACCACTTATAAAACGGAATAGAATCATAACTGCAACGGTCCATTTTAAAACGATTTTTGTTTTGGAATTCCTGTATATTTTGTCTAGACAAAATAAACGTGCTTTGGAGCTTTTTATACACTTAAAAGGGGAGATATCTGCTGAAGGGCGTCTCCAGATTTCACTGAATTTTGTAATTTTTCAATATAATCAGGTTATATTTCTCATAAAAATGTTCAGCCATTTTTTTTTTTTTAGCAATTTTTCCCTTAAAATTTTGCCATTTTTAATAACCACATTCCGGCAACACTGCTTATATGAAAGATTTTATAAACTGGCCATAGGGGAATGATGGATCCGATTTGTTTCCATTCCTTTTAAAAATAAAATACGTATATAAAATTTGGAGACAATTGAATAAAGAAAAGTCTAGCCGGTAATCAATTGAAAATTGAAAGTACACCTAAAATATTACTTCGTTAAAAACAATCTAAAATAAATTTTAAATTAATCGAAAATACATTCATTATCATTGTTTAATAATAAAAAAAAAAAAAAATGGTAAAAACAATCGAGTGGTTGAAAATAATCATCAATTTTAACTGACAAAACGTTGAAAAAAACGATTTTTGTTTTTCAACTTGAAAGTTATTTTTACTTGTATGTAATTACAAAACACAACACACACAAGGGTATATATTTTTATTTTCTATGTTTGCATGTATTTTTGAACAATTTTTAATTTTACATTTAACCCTTTTCCTGTCTCCAAACAAAAAATTTTTTGTATATCGTACGTCCACTAGTTAAAGGAAATAATACTAATTGTGTATCACATATGATGCACAAGCGTATCAATCATGACGCCTGTGCATCATATGTGATACACTGGACAGGCAAAAGGTTAAATGAAAATATTAACTTTTACTGAAAGTCTGTATTTTTAATAATGTGTTTTTAGAATAACTGATTCAAATACCCAAGTAAGAAAGTTTAAATATATACATATGTGGCCTTATATAATAATATATTATATGTATATAAATACATACATATTTACGAATCTGTTTTTCAGAACATCCAAAGAAGTTAATAGTGCAAATTTTTCGGTTTGTAAGAAGTCATTTTAAACAACTTCCAAAATGTTGATATTAACCCCTACTTATGAAGTCATAAGAATAAAATTTTTTGTAACAACTCCATTGAAAAGCATAAAAATTTTTTGATTTTAACATTTATTTATAACAATTTATAATTAGAGCAAAAAAAAAAAAAAACAATTATTTAGTTGGTCTATAAATGGTTAATTCCTGCAGTCATTTAATGCCTTATTGAAAACATATTTTGCATACAAGTGATGTGGATATCACTGTCCTGGTCGGAATAATAATTATTGGCGTGTTAAAAACCATTTTTTAACTTTAAGTCACTCCCTATATTAATTTTAAAGTGCCTTTATTTAACAACTTCCATAAACTAATGAAAAAGACCATCTGATTATCGATTTTTCATAGACCCGAAACAAACTACTTCCTCCCAATGACACGCCAATGTTGAAATCATTAATGATTCACCGAAATTTTCACAACTTCGGTTTCAGTATATGTAGTGTTTAACTACTTCTTCCTCAGCTCTTATTTTCCTGAGATTATATATTACATTAATTTTTTTTAATTACCTTATGTTTTGTCATATACAACCATATCTAGTTATATATATTTATCCTTATAAAATTAATGTTTTATAGATTAGATATAGTATATATTATATCATATAAAATTGTATATAACACTATATATAAATATATATGGGTTACACGGGATGCTGTATATTTATTTATGACTTAATTATATATTTTTAATTTTATCAGGCTCAAGATCATAATTTTTTTAATGATACTAACGAATAGTAAACACAAATTTTTTTATTAAATGGAAAAAATTGTAAGGATCAGCGCTAGAGGGAGTGCACACTTTCGACCCGAGCGACCAGGTCATCTTCAGCCTCCTTCAGAACCACCCAACACAAATAACTAATGGTTATGAACAGGCATTTATATCACACACTCTAAGGAAAATGACTATGTGAAATTACATTTATCAGTTAGTGAATGATTAGCCGTACAAATGAGCTTTTTCCATATATTTATAGAATTACCCTTTGGCAAACATCTTCGATTTTCGAAGCACAAATTCCAAATGTTAATGTTTCCATTTCTGGGAACCAATTTGAAATCTGGCATACTAATATTTTTTCTTTCACAACATTTTTGAGTGTTGTTTATTATATTAGTTTATAAATTCCATCGTGCTCTATGTTTTTGTATGTAAATTTTGAATATTATTTGATCTATCTGTTTTAATTATATTTTTTTAATTTTATCAGGCTCAAGATTATAATTTTTTTAATGATACTAACGAATAGTAAACACTAATTTTAATAAAAAAATTAGTGTTTACTATTCTTTAGTATCATTAAAAAAATTATGATCTTGAGCCTGATGAAATTAAAAATATATAATTAAAACAGCTAGATCAAATAATATTCAAAATTTACATATTTATGACTTATATAGAACCATATATATTTATATATGTCTTATACACAACCATTTATGTATGATATCTAATATTTGAGATATAATAATATGTGGGTAATCAAAAATATTTTTTAATGTTGTATGAGATATAATTATATATGGTTTAAAATATTTTCCAATATATGGAAAATATATTATAAATGGTATAACATATAATTTTTTATGATACAATATGTGCAAACATATTTGAGATTTTGTTATATATACCCAGCAAAAATGAAGCTGCCAAAGAAGCAATAAAAGCATCACTACTATGGCAAAGGCATCCCTTCTTTTCATCGATGAATTCAACATAAGCGTATCATAGGATGGAAGTATTCAAATGTAGCTACTAGCATTACTCATACTTTACTCTGAGGAAGCAATAATAATACAATGATATTCTGATGCATTAGTGGAAAATGTTCATATACTTTGTAGTATTTAAGCTTTGATTTAATTCATAAGAATGCAGAAAAAATAAGTTTAAAGAAGCGAAATTTATGCATTGATATACTAATACTCTTTATTAAAACAAATAAATAATTCTGCACTAGTGAAAAAGCATTTTTGAAACATTTTTCAAAAATTTTAATGAATTTTTAGACAAATTTTAAAATATTTTTGGATAATTTAAAAACTAGTTGTACAATTTGGAAACATTTTTAGACAATTTTAAAATATTTTTCAAGAATTTTAAATAATTTTTGAACAATTTTAAAACATTTTTGGGCAATTTGAAATAATTTTTACACAATTTTTTAATTATTTTGATAAATTCTGAATTATAACTGGAAATGGTGTAGTGTTAAATAATAAACATAATGCAAAAATGCACAGATTGCGTCGTCATAAATATTTAAGGCTGAAAAAATGCAAATTACAGGCCAGCTAGTTTCAATTAAAGGTTAAAAAATCTGTTTTTATTGATATTTCAAAACTTATATAAAAATTGAAAAACTGCATAAATTCTAACCCTCATGAAATTTTAAACTAAAATATAAAAAATGATTTAATAAAAAAATTAAAAAAGTTCATCAGAACTATTTTTTCAATTTGAATAAATGCTTTAGATTCAAAAAAATATGATATACTTTAACATATGCTTTAGAAGTAATGAAGAGTGATTTTTAAGATATGCATCGAGTTTATATCCAGATCGCTGCATTTGAAATATGAACACATGAATTTTATGGAAGTGCCTTAGAGTAACACCAAACAATCATAAAAGAATGTCAACTGAAGTTTAGGAAGCAATGAAAGAAGTTATAGTTACAGAATGACTACCACTTTTTTTGCTGGGTAGTTCCATATCTAGAGTATTTTTGATATGGTAAAATATATAGTTTGATATAATTATAGGTGGTCCCATGCCAATGGTTTCGAATCCCAGCCAGTGAGATTAAGTTTTTTGTGACTTTGATTTATTTTTATTTCCCTACAAATATTTTTTTCCAAAACTTTTAAATTTTAAACCATATCGGGACAACAAAAACTAGAAATTTTTTATATAATTTGATCTGCCATTTTTCGGATCAATTTAGATCTTTCTAAATCCCCAAATATATTGATCTGCGATTTTTGGATCAAATAAGATATTAAGGAATATAAAATTGGATATGATTAAATATTATGCGAGATTATTTTTTTTACTCGGGCAGTTAAAAAATATATTTCTATGATTTTTAATTTATTCTTAATTTAAAAACAAACTCTACGTTACTTTTTAAATAAACTACAGTCGGTAACGGAAAATATATTGAAACATATGTGTTGATTTTTTTAATAAGTCGATAACTCGTTATTATTTCAAAAAGGTATAAAAATGCAAAATCGGTTACAAGCTATCCCAGTAGCAGAAAATTCTCCTGACCACTAGTTTGCCATGAAATTCGAGCACACGTCTTAAATATTTTTGAAATTGCTTGCTGCAACATGATTTTTGTCAACCAAACTTGCCAGTGCAAAATGCAATTGTGTTAGCTGAAGCAAAAAAAAAAAAAATACAGTTACTCGATTGTTTATTTTTATGGCAGACATATGTTTGTTATGAATACAGCTAGAGAAGTAATTGGTTGGAATTCGATCAAAACCATTAAAATTTATTTGTTAAGACGTTATTTTGTTTAGAATTAACTACACCCAGAGAAAAGATTATTTGGAATTCGATCAAAACCATTAACATTTATTTGTAAGGATGTTGTTTTATTTTTAATAACCTATAATTCATTAATAAAGCAAAACTATAGTATGGGGAATTAAAAAGAGAAAAAAGGAAATAAAAAACCTTCCGCTTAACCAATTTCTTTGCATTTCCAATCAACTTAAAAAATAAAATTTGTTTAGTAAGTGTGTACAGTAGAATCAACTATTTATTTAGTGAATTTACTACAAAATTAGTACAATATTTCAAATTTTTGAAAAATTGTCGATATTTAAACGTGGTAACAACAAAGTCGTTTATCCTGATCAATAGAACCAATCGAATTGTGGATTGTATTGCTAATAGACGTCACTAGTGATTCATATTGGTAAAGTTTATAAGTGTTTGTGGTGCAGTAGGTAGAGAGGTTGCCTAGTACTCTGAATATATTTTTTGTAATTAAAATAAAATATTTCAATTTTTAAATATCAAATATATCAAAGAAAATTAAAATTAGTTGTGGTGCCCAGGTTCAATACCGGGAAAATCTAAAAATACAATGTTTCATAAAATAAAATTTTATGGATTATAATAATATTAATGTGGATTATAAATTTTGAATTAACATTTTAATATTGACTTTCACATCAAAAAATATAATTTAATATGAAGACAAGATTGGCAATAGCAAGAAATGTCTTTTATCTGCCCCTTAAAATGGACTTGTATACGTTCACACATAGGAATGCATCATCATCATCATCCCTGCATAGTTAAATATATGACCCAACATGATCTCATATCGTCATATATTGAACTGTATGCATACCTATGTGTGATCATATACAAGACCATGCCTGCCTTAAATTGAAGCTTTCCGTATTAAGGGTGATATCTGATTTTGCGAAATCAAAACCTGTACGCAAATAAATATTTTCCAATCACACTTACCCCTGAACGTAAATCCAATAGAGTATCGTCATCAACAATACCTAATTCCTCCCACGATCTAGTAGGCAGTGGTGGAGCTGGACTTGATTGTTGTCCTTTCTCTTGATTATCCATCCAAACAGGTTGGTTTCCTGCCGGTGGAGCAGCATTTAAATCATCCGTTTTTAAGCTAGCACGTCGTGCACTTAATGCACGATTTGGTGAAGGATCACGTTGTAAATTATGTAATACCTCAATTTCTTTATGTGTGGTATTGCGAGGACTAATAATGTTATCTACTGGACTAATACTCAAATGTTTTAAAGGTGACTTGGGAGAATCTTTAGATTTTGAAGGGGATTTGGGAGATTTAGAAGGAGATTTTGGTGAAGTTGTTTGTGATGTTATAGCAGGCGAAGGAGATGTTGGTAGAGGGGTTTGGGACTTAGAAGTTTGTCCTGACTTTGGGCGAATTATAGGTTTAGTATTATCATTTGGTATATCCAGAGTTAATATGGAAGTTTTGCTGTTATCCATATTTGAGGGAGGAGATTGTATTAAAAATGGTGGCTGATTGTTGTTGTTATCGGATTGTTGAGAAATTTCTTGA
This sequence comes from Eustalomyia histrio, assembly GCA_949748255.1. Lineage (NCBI taxonomy): Eukaryota > Metazoa > Arthropoda > Insecta > Diptera > Anthomyiidae > Eustalomyia > Eustalomyia histrio. Next base: position 66,785,751 of record OX456526.1, read on the forward strand.
TTTTGTTGAGAAGAAAATGTAGATTGATATTGGTGATGATGTTGATGCTGTTGTTGTTGAATATTATTGGTTGTTGAATTTGCGTCACTATCAGGCGTGCGCATTTTTACTACTTCCCCACCAAATGTAACTCTTTTAGGTGTTCTTGAGGGTGTTGATGGTGTCACTATGGTGGTGTAATATTCTCTTTGTGGTTTTTCCTCCTCCATATCATCTGAATCACTTAATAATTTTACCAAATTTGACGAAGAATCACGTAAGCATTTAGCACTTGCTAAGCGACCACATACCACCTCGTCTTCCAAACTATTGGGACAGGTTTCTGTTAAAGATTTATGACATACTTCCTGTTCAACCAAACAAACGTCATCATCTTTTGCCTCTAAAATACGCATTGTCAAAGTATCGTCATTAATTTTAATTTCTGTTTCCATAATAACCTTAGCTGGACATGCAAGGACAGGCTCATTAGTACATTCCTCTGCATATCTTACATCATCCTCTTCAGAAGAACGCCAACAATTAGCAAGTTTTGAAGGTTTATTAGCAGCCATTAAACGCCAAGTGTTAGTATTAGAATCTGATGTCAAAAAATTAACATTTGTGGGCTGTAATAATCCCTCATCTTGTTCGGATAAACCATAAACATTACACAACAAATCAAATTCACGAAAAGCTCCATGGGACATATATTTTACAAATTCAGCTTCTCCTATAAGTTCGCGCATTTTACGCAAAACTTTCAAAGTAATTTCTTGATGTGTTACCTGACCCATTTTTTGTACCAACATATCAATGGTAGTCCTAAGTATGAAATGACTCTTAGAAGTATGTAAAGTGGATTGCACTAAAGCTGGCAAAGATAACATAACACCACAAGTTAATCGACCACCAAATGGTTCATTGGTAATTTTTTGATTAAGACCAATATCAAGAATTTGTAACATAACAGTTTCTGGCATCGCCGTTTCAGCCAAATATACTCGTAGACAATCCAAAGCGCCCTTCCTTACTGTAGGTGCCTGATGTCCAAGATTTTCCACTAATTGACCAATTAAAGGTTCCATAAAAGGATCAGCATTGGATTTCATAACCACCAGTACATCGACAAAGACTCTTAAGGCATGTTGACGCACCTGCCATTCGGGATCTTTTAGACGTTCTAAAAATTCAGCAAACATTATGCGTGGACATATAGTATCAGGTATTTTACGTGTCCTTAAAATGTGTTCCCACAAAGGAGTTAATTGTATAGCCGACACTGCAGAAGTAGCTGCTCTATTCTGCGATAATCCGGAAGAATTTCTCATGGTTGTGCTTTTTGTTGGCGCAGTATTATTATGAAAAATTCTATAATCCTTGTCTTGCTGCATAATGTATTTTCAAAGTTTTTCATTAGTAATAATTTCTCTTTGTTAAAGTTTAGTGTTATTGTATATCTTTATGAAAAATACCCCCTTTGTTAATTGTTTCCTTAAACTTCAACCTTATTTCACAATGGCCTTTCTGGTTTCACACTCAAACACACTAGTCAAAAAAAATATTTAAAATACAGATATCTTAAATTTTTTTTCTATAACACTATTTAAACACGCTATCTTAAGCATGTTAAACATATTTTGTTTTTAATTTTTAATTATTATTATTTTTTAAAAGCCTTTTTGTTCTTTTACACAACTACATTTTTTTAATTTTTTTGAGAATATTATGTTTCCTTTTAAGGATTTTATTTTTTCAACCACCGTATGTATTGGATTATTTGCCGATACATTCACTTCAAAACTTAACATATGACTGTGAGTTTTACCGTTATTCAATTGCTTTTTGTATGAATTTTTATTGGTGAGTGTGAGAATTAAAATAAAACTGACCACTACAATGATGAGGACATAAGAGACAGAGAGAGAAATTTGTTGTGGTATTGCCATTATACAATTCTATGAAAATTATTTCAAATGTAGAATAATGTCCACATTATTTGAATTTGAATTTAATTTTTTTTAATGCGGAATTAAGAAAAAAAATATTTATTTGGTAAATAATTGAACAGAAGAATAAAAAGAATTTAAACGAAAAACTTCAAAACACCAGGCTTTGTAATTTTAAATACAATCAGGGCTCTGCAGTCTTGCGCAAACTTCCACAAAATTGTTTAAAATTTTTAGATTTAAGAAATCTAAATTGTCTATATCTTCCCAGTATTATTCAATAAGATTAAGGCTTATTGTACTATATTTTTTAATGAAAAGTGCTACCAAATACATGTGCTAAAATCCAAAAACTTACTTATCAAATAACTTGCTGTAGGTTGGTCCTCATCAGGATTTCTTTCTTACCTATGAAACCCATCGGGTGACGATGATTTTAAAATTTCTAAATATATTTGTCAGCTTAGATTGCAAACTCAAAGATAATTTCTTGTTTTCGACTAGGAGAATTATTAAAATTTTCAAATAATGTATTTTGAAATCAATAAACTATATACTCTTAAATATATTTAAAATATTCTCTAAGTTTTCTTCGATCTTCTTGATTTGTGTTTTATTTTTTAATTAACTTAAGATCTTTTATTATAAAAAACTTAATGATACATTTTTATTTATCCCAATATTTTGTCATCACATTGCCAGAATATTATTTCTGAGAATGTGTTTTGTAAAATTTAATAAGAATCTCCTAAAGAAAAATGTGTTCAGCAGGTTTGCTTAACCTTTGTGTCTACACTCACATACCCGCCCAAGAAACGGATTCATGAATCCGGTTCTACTACACTTTTACGGACCGTAAATACATATCCGTGAAGGCATGTACGTAAACGGAACATAAACGGACCCTAAAATTGAATTTTCGAAAACAGTACGTTTTGACTCCGTTTTGGTGCATCCGTTTCTGTATCGTCAAATACGGACTTCCTCGAATTTCAATAGTTTTTATTCGGTTGCTTTTGAATTCGTTTTGGTGTCAAAAACAAATAATTGAAACATGTGTGTGATCATTATACGGGTCGCGCGCTAAAGTTTAGAAAAACAGATCCACCGAAAATAAATTTAATTTGAGGTAAATATTTATGAAATTTAAAAGAAGTTTTACGGTGATGTGCACAAATTTATGAAATTTTGCAAATATAAATATTGTCTGCCAATTCATAATACATTTTTTGAAAAAATGTGCAAATTTGCGGTGTATGCTACATCATTGCATAAACGCTACTAATTAAACCAAAATTAAAATTTTGTTTTATTTTTTCATGATATTCAATGGGTCATAACCGCAGTGATAGATAGAGATGCCAGTTATGCTGGAGATGAATTTTTCACTTAATTAAATTTTATTTTGTTATTTTATTTTATTACATATCTATATAAATAAATTTAAAGAAAAAAAAACTATAATTTGTTATTCAAAATTAAAAAATTTATGCATTTACATAAATCCATTTTTTGTTGAAAAAACGGTAGGAATACGGATCCGCAAACGGTCTTTCAACGGACAACTCTGTTTTTCATCCGATATATCCGGTGCGTAAACAGTCCGTCATTGACGGACTTTTGACGGACAACTCCGTTTTTCATTAGATAAATCCGGTCCGTCAACGGTCAATCATTGACGGTTTTTAAACGGATTCGAATCAGTTTTGATGTTCCTTAAAATCCGTTTTCTAGTCCGTTTATGACGGACCGAAAACGGCACGTAAACGGAACCTATTATTTGTTGGGCGGGTATGTTTTTCGTTTTCAAATTGATAAATTTTGTGTTCTAGGTACCGAAATTTTGGGAAGCCTTCTAACCCTGCAGCCACACGATCAAGTTTTTCTTTCAAGTTTTTTACACTACTGCTTGTCAAAATTCTTTAGAATTGAAGGAATTTTACTTTTCAAGTCAATTTTTATCAATGATATTTATTCATTTATTTATCATATTTTATATATTTCTAATTTTATCAGGCTCAAGATCATAATTTTTAATGTTACTAACGAATAGTAAACACTAATTTATTCTATTAAATGGAAAAAATTGTAAGGATCAGCGCTAGAGGGAGTGCACACTTTCGACCCGAACGACCAGGTCATCTTCAGCCTCCTTCTGAACCACCCAACACAAATAACTCATTGTTTTTGAACAGGCATTTATATCACACACTCTAAGGAAAATGACTATGTGAAATTACATTTTTCATTAGTGAATGAAGATGACCTGGTCGTTCGGGTCGGAAGTGGGCACGCCCTGTAGGGCTGATCCTTACAATTTTTTCCATTTAATAGAATAAATTAGTGTTTACTATTCGTTAGTAAAATTAAAAATTGTGATCTTCAGCCTGACAAAATTAAAAATATATAATTAAAACAGATAGATCAAATAATATACAAAATTTATCATATTTCTATTAAAGCCCAGCAAAAATAAATGGAATTGATTCTTAACGAATCATTTTTTCATTGATTCCAAATTATCATTTAGTTCTGATTTTCCTCTTCAAAAGCAGTTATTTTTCAAAACTTCAAATAAGTGATTTTGAATAAAATTAACACTTTTCAAATCTATGACTGGTAACTTATTTTAAAAACATCCAAGACACGCACATTAAGCACAGATATGTCCATATAAATTTGACATTTATAACTATGATTAAGTACTAGACTTTAGTTATTTTGAAACAAGCTATCAGGTTTAAGTTATTCGTAACAATTTTTGATTTTTTAATAATTAAAAAGAAGTGTAATCAGCTGTTTTCTTGACCGTAAATTGACACACTCAACTTGAAAGAGAAATTGAAAGCAACTTCGCATCAATTTTAAAAAGTATGAGTGTATTAGTATAAAAGTGTGAGTGTATTAAAACTTGAAAGGCAAAACTTGATATTTTATATATTGTATGGAAAAGAAGATAAGTTTTTAATTATTTTATAAAAAAAATAGTAGTTTAGGTTATTTAATCACGATTGTTATTGAAAACAGTCATTTGTTCAATTCAAGATCATGAAAATTTGTCCTTTCTAAATAAAAAGAAAAATTGTGATTTCTTTTAATAATGAATCCAACGAAGAATATCTCGCATCACTTTGTATTTGCAAAAATCAACAATAAACTTCACTATGCAGACAACATGTACGGTACGGTGTACAATCGTGTATTGTGTTCAAATCAGAACAATCAACATTATCAACAAAAAATTATTGAAGTTGATCGTTATGAGTAAACAACTCGGTTTAACATTTCTAGACAAGATAAGTTCATAAATAAACTTCATCCTAATTCAATTCAATAAAGAATAGAATTTTAAAATTAACACTTTAAGACGCAAAGTATATTGATAAAGGTCATAGCTGATCAGAAAATGCATTTCATTCATATATTGTATAATAACTATTTTTGAGTATTTTGTATTATTACTCAAAATTATAATTTTATTATTCATTACACTCAAAAAAAAAAAAAAAAAAAAAAAAACATGAGCTAAAATGTAATCAAAAATTTCCTTCAAAATAGTTTATAAATTGTCCTCAATTTAAGTGAAATTTTATTAAAACTTAGAAAAATTTTCATAAAAAGAATAAAAACTCCTAAGTTTGAGGAAAAACGAAATAGTTTATAATACTTAGAAATAATTCATATTGTTTCTAAGTAATATTTCTTGATTTTTGGAAAAAAACAAGTCAAGTAAATAAAAATTTATTAATTTTAAGAAAAAACATCTTAGTTTTAAGAAATTTGCATACTCAAATATAATAAAATTAAGTTTAGTTAAAAAAAAAATAAATTTAGAACATAATTTACTCGAGAAAGTACTTGAACTTAATGTGTGTTCATTTTTTGTTCGCGAGTAGTAAATGTAACTAAATTTTAGAAAGCCATTTCCAAATTCAGTTTTGAAGTATACCACTTTCTAATTTTGAAGAATTGTTTTCTAAAAATTAGTTCAGACAATTAAAAACAAAAAGTAATAAATTTTTTTCCCATGTAATAATAAAAATTTACTTGATTTTAGAAACTGAAGAATATTTTAAAAATTTTAATAAAATATACTTTTTTTCAAGTAAAAGTTTTCTAATTTTTAAAAAATACTTAAATTTGGTATAGGATTTTTTGTTGGAAAACGTTTAAATTATTTTCAATATTCTTTTCCAAAAACAAATAATAAATTAAATACAAACTAGTTAGTTTTCCTAATTTCCAAGAAAAAATATTATTAAAGAAAACAAATTAAAGTAACCATTTACAAAAATTATCGTGCATGATTACAATTTTTGGTGCGTGATTCAAAAATGGCTCACATGCCCATCTCTAATCTTAACAGTCTTTAACATTGAACTTAAAGTAGCTTAAAATATTTTGTTAGCAAAAGGTTAAAAATTTAGAATTTGCGCTTTTATGTAACAATTTTGTTTGCTGACTACAATACAAAATATCGCAGGCACATTTTATACATTACGACATAATGGCTTTCCTATAATTGACGTAGCGCTTATTAAACTTTATATTTATCAAACTATTTTTTTTTCACTAAATAATAAAAAGTTTAAATTTGTATATGTCAAATAAATTTTAAACTAGAAATCCCATAAAATAAACTTATGACATTATTCCATTTTGCAATAATAACAAGAAATGTAACTGTGATATTTTATATTTTTGCAACAGTTTCCTTAAATAAGTTAATTTAAGAAGACAAAGGACCCCCAGTGTTCCTTAGCTACAGATGCCGTGTGTCACTTAGGGCGTCCCCCTTTTTGTAGTTCTCTTAAGCAGAACCGTTAATTAACTTCGAAAAGGATCTAACTTTGTCACAATTTATTACGTTTCAGGATATCCTGCAGTACATTTTTTTAATTTGTTTACCTTTTTGCTAATGAAATTAAATTTATATTTTAAATTAATGAATTTAGTATAATTCAATTTAATTTTGAGACAAAAATGTAAAAGCTTGTTAAAAGCAGTGTCCTCACAAAGCGGAAGTCCTCCGAAAGTGGGAAAATACTTACTCAATGAGTGTAAAGTACTTTAAAATATATGGTAAAATATATTATCCTTACCATAGAAGCAGGATAAGGATAATTTTCACTTAAAAGAAGTGCTATTTAACTTGATGTTAGAAAATATTTTCTTAGTTTTAGGGAGTTAAGTCATAGTTTTTAGTAAAAAAAATATCTAATGAACTTAAATAAAATAATTTTGCTTAAAACCAAGGAAACTTTTCCTAACTAACAGTAACATTTTAAATGATGTATCTCAGTATAATATTATATGTGCATCACCTAAAATCCGATTTTTGCTTCAATAAAACGATTTTTTATATATTTGTTTTAACATTTTAACAGACTGTATAAAAAGCAATAAAGAAACAAATTTTTTGTAACAAAACTATTTTCTTTGTGTTCAAAAAAATTAAAATATCAGTATTCCATAGTTAATATTTAAATGTGCAAAAAATTATAAAGGATGTTTTTCTTGAAAATTTATTAAAAGAAAGTGGTAAAATGATAATATTAGTAATTTATATGTTTTCCTTTATTAAGTAGGACTTGACTGAGGCGATATGACATGGAGTTGACCAATGATTTCAGAGTACCTGGATCAATATTTTGCCATTCTTCTAGTACGGTCGATTTGAGTTGCTTAATCGTATCTAATTGTCTTCCATTTTTATATACGTTCGCAGAGAGAATGCCCCAAAGCTTTTCAATGGGATTCAAATCAGGACTACTCGCAGGCCATTGCAATACGGGTATATTTCGGGTCTAAAAAACTCTTTTGTGACTTTTGCATTGTGAACCGGCGCGTTATCCTGTTGAAACGTCCAATTATCCCCATATAGTTGGCCTTCAAACTCTACCAAAATATCGTCAAGCTAATTTATATAAGACTGCGCGTCCATTTTTGATGATATAAAGCATATCGGAGTCTTTTCGTCATAGCTAAAAGTAGCCCAGACCACAAGCGTGCCACCTCCATGAACGCGCTTGTGGCAAGTCTGTCGCGGCTGACTTAAATCGCGCCAATATTTTTTTTTTGGCAGTTGTCAGGACCGTCCAAATTGAATATTTTTTCGTCACTAAAAATTACTTGACACCATTCCTCGTCCCAAAATTTATACTTTTCAGCAAAAACTAGACAAGCTTCTACAACGGCATATGAGTCTTTGTAGAAGCTTGGGTTTGGACACTCTGGATGTATATTTAACGTTATTATTTTCATTTAATATTTGAGCCACTCTTCCTCTAGAAAACCTTAGGTTCAAATGGGTCTGAATTTGTTCACAGCTCATCAATTTGTTAACTACTAGACGTTGAATTTCCCGCTTACATCTATCATTTATGAGAGTCTTTCGTCCACTGCGTTTCATAATGCCATAGTTATTTGGATTTTTTAAAAAGTTTATAATTGTATTTCGGTGACGATTTATTCTAGAAGCTATTTCACCAACTTTGACACCAACTTGACTCAAATGCACGATAATACTTTGCTCCTTTGCCGATGGACTGGTTGCACGAGGCATTTTCGACTATAAATTAAGATAAAACTTTAACCGATGAACTTTTTATAAAAAAAATAAATATCTTTTTAAACAATATTGTTCAATTCGATTTATTAAAAACTTGATTGTTTTCGCACAACGCAGTCGAAAGACAACTAAAATTGATTTGCTCATATAATTACTAACTACTGAAATCGCTAGGTCCCGCTAATTTTTTCAAATAACGGTACCGCGAATAAAAGAAATGAAGGAATTCAACACGTGCATAAATGCAGCTGACCTTAAATAAAAACACTGCATTATTAAAAAAAAATTTAGTTACAAACAAAAAAGAAATGAAACAAAACATTGTTACACATTTATAATTTTTATACTGAGGTATGAACTAATTAGGAGGAAATTGTACTGTTTTCTAATAAAAATTTTTCTTCACTATGAAGATAAAAAATTCAAGTTAAAATTAAAATACAGTAAGTAATTCCTTTAATTTAAGAAAAATCAGACCATATTTGTAACTAGACCCCATGTAACCATCATCGTCGCATTCGATGATATTAACTCTTTCGGGAAATTTGTTCAAGTCTTTCACAGATTATTTTTTTTATTCAACATTCTGTAATTTAAAAGCCTAGAGGCCAATTAATAAATTACAATGTTCCACTCACTTTTTACACCCTAAAGATTAGGTCCCTTCTGGAGATTTGACCCAAATCGTGTTCAGAGTATCTCATGGTCGTGCTTAATAGACTATTTTTATGTCGATTTCTTTGATTCAAAAATAGAGTATTCAAAAAACCGGCCTTTTGAAAAAACCGGTTTCGGTTTTCTTCGAAAAATCGAATTTTAAAAAAAACGGTTTCGGTTTCGGTTTTTGCAAAAAAAAAACCGGTCGACCGGTTTTTTCGGTTTTTTTTATTTGAATAAAAAGCTTACATAATTTGTTAATTGTTTTTATTAAAAACAAAAAAAAGAAATTTAATATATAAAGTAATAAAAATAAAAAAAATACATTCTTTGAACAAAAAAATATATATAAATTTAATATTTTTATTGTATTTCATTTCAACAAAAAATTTACTTAAAACCAATATTTTTTAATATAATATCTTAAAAATTAATATTATAAAACTATATTCATATCAAATGAATAGAGATCATTAAGTTTGTAAATTGGGTAAAATTAGGTAGTAATTTGAACGTTTGAAACCTTTGGCATTAAAAAGTTTATTTAATATTACATTTTAAATATGTAAAAAGAAAATCTATTTTTCACTTCTAAAATAATATTTTAGAAATAATATGCAATTTAAATGTTTCGTTTCAAGACGATTTTTTTGTTTGCTTTTAATAAAGCTAGAAGTGGAAAATACTCTTTCACTAATAGTAGATGTTGGACAAATAGTGACAAGACAATTACAGCGGTCAAAAAAAGTATTCGACAAACTGCTTGTTTTTCATAATCATGAAAAATATGTTAAAAAAATTCTACAAAATGAAAAATATAAAAATGCAGATTATTAGCTTAAAGTATTATCTCTTTATTTATGAAACAAAAAATACAACAAAAACAATATTCTGGAAAAAAAATACAAAAACATGTAATATTTCAACGCAAAAAAAGTATTCGACAACGTTGCTCTGGTTGTCATTATTACTAATATTTTTTAATGTCTTAATTTCATTTATTGAATTAATTGTTAACATGGGTCGAAAGGGTGCAGAGATTTCTTTAGATGTTAAAGAAATAATAATTACACATTTTAAAAAGTGAATAACTGAACAAGAAATAGCAAAAATTGTTGGAAGACCTAGAACAACTATTCACTACATCATAAATAAATACAAAAAAACTAAAAGTATTGAAAATGTACAAAGAAGTGGGCTTCCAAAAAAACTTAATGAAGTAAACGAAAGGTGGATCTTGCGTGAAATAAAAAAAAATCCTAAGATCAACGCTACAGTTTTAACAAAACAGCTAGAACATGATCTCAATATCAATGTTACACCTCAGACCGTGCGTAATGTTATACACAGTAACGATTATCACGCAAGATCAGCTAGGAAAAAGCCGCATATCTCAAAAAAGAACAGAAAAGCTCGAGTTGACTTCGCAAAAGCGCATGTGAATAAGCCTATGGAGTTTTGGATGAAGACTATTTTTGCTGATGAGTCTAAATTCAACCTATTTGGATGTGATGGTAAGGTTCTGGTGTATAGAAAGCCTAATTCCGAGTTGGAGGAGCGAAATATGGTGCCTACTGTAAAGCACGGTGGTGGCGGTGTTATGGTTTGGGGATGTATGGGGGCTTCAGGCGTGGGTAATTTAGTTTTCATTGATGGAATAATGGACCATCAGTACTACATAAACCTACACAAGGAAAATCTTAAGCCAAGTGCCGAAATTTTGGGTGTTTCAAGTGATTTTCATTATTATCAGGATAATGATCCAAAACATATGGCCCTAAATACAAGGTTGTGGATGTTGTATAACTGTCCAAACGTGATTAAACCACCTGCACAGTCCCCAGACTTAAACCCCATCGAACACCTATGGGCCTGCTTAGAGCAAAATATAAGGAAATGAAATTTCAGGAACAAAAACCAGCTTAAAGCAATCCTTCTAGAAGAGTGGCATAAAATTGACCAAAATTACATTTTAGATCTTGTTAAATCAATGCCAAAGCGTTTAAAAGCCGTTATAAAACAAAAAGGAAGAGCAACTAAATATTAATTATTTATTTTTAATCAATATTTTCCCGTTAATTACAACCAGAGCAACGTTGTCGAATACTTTTTTTGCGTTGAAATATTACATGTTTTTGTTTTTGTATTTTTTTTCCAGAATATTGTTTTTTGTTGTATTTTTTGTTTCATAAATAAAGGGATAATACTTTAAGCTAATAATCTGCATTTTTATATTATTCATTTTGTAGAATTTTTTTAACATATTTTTCATGATTATGAAAAACAAGCAGTTTGTCGAATACTTTTTTTGACCGCTGTATATAAATTGTCCAACTTTTTAGTTCTGTTGTCGCATTTATCAAGATATATGAAATCATCATATAATAATGAATGATTTTGTACAGTCTCTTTTTTAGGATTTTGAATACTGTTTATTGTGTTATTTAGATCAGAAATTAAACTATTTGAATTTGGAATATCCAAAGTTAAGTCTTCATCGCAATCTATCGGACTTGCATCTAAATCTTCATAACCAAACAAACGATTATAAGTGTTCGGAAAAAATAAAAGAGACCAGGTAACCCAGTCGGTGATGTAATTAAAAAAAACCGGTTAACCGAACAAAAAAGACCGGTTTTCGGTTTTCGTCGAATTTACAAAATATTTGAAACCGATCGGTTTTTAAAATAAAAGAAACCGGTTGACCGGTTTTCGGTTTCGGTTTTTGAATACTCTATTCAAAAACTTTATTAAAATTGGTTAAGCGGAATAATCTATTAATGTTTATATTAATATAAATGAATTTTGTTTTGGTTTTAATATTATAATCACAAAAAAATGCATTCTCACCACTTAATCCAATCTACATTCACAGAAAACCATCAACACTGTCTTTGAGCCAACCTATACCTTCCACGTCATGCGCATAATTATTGTATATAATTTTCCCATTCTGTTTTTATTCTTCTTTTACTGTAACCAATCCTGTTGCATTGTGATATTTTTCTTTGCTTGTTATTTCTATACAGAGAACAAAAACAAAACAACAAAAATATAAACTGTCAAAAGTAGTAGTAACATATCTTTATAACCAGTTTATTGTTGTGGGTTTTGTTTTTCAGTTTACATTACTACTGTCAAACTAATGGTTTAACAATTACAAATGGACATGTCATTTTTGGCCAGAAATTTCATGGTATACATTTTGTAGTGCACATAAATTGTTTTGAAACTTTTTTGTACCTTCTAATTCTCTAGTGAAATATGTCAGTTTCAATAAGGTTAAGAAAAAAGTTAGTACTAAAGTTAAGAATAAGATGTGAACAATACGTTTTGCGTGTGTTTCATATTGCAAAATGTTGCATGTTTTTTACAAAAGTTTTTTTTTTTGTTTCTATAAAATAACTTTTAAGAAATGTTTGGAAATTTAATATAGCTTATGATGAGAACAAATGTTTGGTCCTTTTAGTTTCTTTTTTTGTTTTTTTATGGCACTGCATGAATTAATGTTATTCATATTTAACTATACGGTAAAAATGATGCACTTTCTAAGGTGTCAAATACTTGAAAACATTTAAAATTGGCATAATTTTAAGACTTGCTTTTAAAGCTATTATTTTTGACAGTTTAGATATTTTTTTTTAGTTTCAAATTGTAAGTGGGCACACGAGTAGTAAATGCTAACAACCGAATTTGTAGTCAATTAAAGGGTTCGGTTGTGGTAATTGAATTTTTCGGTTGCGACAACAAAAAACAATTGAGACATGAGTAGTTTGACCCTGACAACAGTATTTCGGTTGCGTTAATAACAATTCGGTAGTCAGAATTGAAAAATTCGATTGGCAACAAATTCGGTTGTCAACACGAATCTGTTTTCTGTGTGTAGATCCAACCCTAGATATTTATTTCTTACATTGTCCACGGGTTACCAAGCTCCAACTGCACACAAAACTCTTCAAGCTTCCTCGATAACCACAGTCTTCGACTGAAATACAATAGCATAATCAGGTAATCTAAAGGAGCCTTGTATATCGCAGTCACCAGAGTAGACTCCTCAAGATTTATGAGAGATCGCTCAATACGTGTTGTAATACATACGATCTCTTATGACGGTGTATAGCTAAATTCTCGTCTTTCTTAATGACATTCTTTGTCAAACTTTAGCCCTATCTACTTTTTTTTTACAGATGATAGCAATATTTGTCTTTCATTTTCCTTCAATCGTAGGTTAAGCCTTCTAGATGTCGAAGGCAGGATACACTTAATCGGGAAATTTTGACAATATTTGAGCGAGATCTTGAAAATAGGTTCGATTTTCTGCACGTAAAATACAATGTTGTATAATGACTCATTGGTATGTCTTCAATGCCATCTGTTCAAATGGATGGAGTTCATATTGATGTTGTGGGCATGAAAATTCAGTATGATGTCCAATGGAATAACCACATTACTGAAGTCTTGAAAGAAGCATTCAAGTGTATAGAGTTTTCAAAACGATGCAAGATAAACTTCACCTCCATCCGGCCGAAAATCGAATACAACTCCCATATATGGCCATGGGGAAATTCCAACTTAAACCGCACAGCATTCGGATTTGTCAGCTCCGATATTAATGAAATTCGCCATACATATTGTAAATGGGTACTGTTTATGAAACAATTAATCTTCCAACACCAAACACCTTCTGTCTGCGAAATACGACGTCATGAAAATTGATAAAAACGTCAAATTTTTAATAAAGTGTCCGTACAAAGTCGCTCATAACTTTTAAACTATACAACATACAATTTTCCTATTGGTATCATTTTTAAGGTGAAAACAGTAGTAAAGGGACCCATATCCCAAAATCCAATTTTTTTAAAATCTGAAAAAAATATATGTTAAAAACTTAGGCCTTTCTAAATTTGTAGCAACATTTTAAGGTGGAGACTCATTTGGTTCCTGAGTTATGAAGGAAAACTTGGTCGTAAGCAAACTTTTCTCGACGGTTTCATACGCAAAATCTTTTACATGCTATGAGTGTGTATATGTATGTGTGTGTGGCATCATTAATAAAATTGTGAGTTGTATAGTTTTAAAGTTATGAGCGACTTTGTATGGACACTTTACTAAAATTTAGACGTTTATGTCAATTTTTATGACGTCATATTTCGAAAACAGAAAGAGTTTGGTTTTGGAAGATTAATTGTTTCATAAATAGTATCCATTTACAATATGTATGGCGAATTTTATTAAAATCGGACATGACGAATCCGAAAATGACAGTTTTCTGTGCGGTTTGACATGAGCTTCAGAGCCTATTTTGGAGCCTTTGTACCGTGATTATAGAGGCGTCAACGCTTATCAATGACAGTATGGTATTCAATTCTATTGATACATTGGAACAATGTGGGCTGTGTCACACTGTTCTATCGGTAATACCATAGGGGATGCTCTGCTGGGATAAGGGAACTTATAACTCGAGCCCGATTTTTGGTCTGGAATTCTGGCTTATCGAGTAGAGTTCATTGTATGGTGTCAGAAACCAAAAAACTGCTAAACTTTAAGGAACCAAAAAGGTCGCTACTGGGAGATCGGTAAAAACAGAAATGAAATATATTACATATATCATAGGAATGTGGAATATCTATGTGCCATTTCGAAAAGCGGCTGAAACCGAATTCAAAATTTGTAAAAAAGCCCTTGGCTGTAATTTAAATGTTATTTTAACGGCACCTTTTCTTACGTATTGGAACTAACTAGCAATCCATATTATACTTTTGTTAAAAATGTAGAAATGTTTTGTATTTTTGAAATTCTAATATAAAATATTTCGTAACTTTTTCTCAAACAAAAAACACCATTATTTAAATATTTTATTTAATTTGTTTTTATTTATTTTCTAAAAAAATTTGTTATCAGTTTACAGATTCTATTACAAAACTAAAAACAAATTGTTTGCTAAATAAATTGTTTTTGTTCATACAAAAAAATATTTTTAAAATCTAATGAAATTTTAATACAACAACTTAAAATGGTAAAAAAGAAAAATTTTGATAATATTTTACAAAGGTTTCGTTATGTTTTTTTTTTGTTATAAAACAAGCTAAGAGAGTACGGTAACTTAAAGCTTTTTTTAAAACTAAATTAAATACATAATATATAAATACTATTAATAAAATTAAAATAAAAATATTATTAAACCTTATGGCAAGATTTTTAAAAATTTAAATACAATCTTTAAGAAAATTTAATGTATAATTTTTGTGTAAATCTAAACATTTATAAAACTTGTTTATACAAAAATGAATATAGCACACAATTTTTTAAAGATTTCTAAAATTTATATTAGAATTGATTACATATTTTGTATACAAAATTTTTTACAGTTTTTTTTTTTAATTTTTGAATTAATTTTCTATAATAATGTTAATATTTTGTATATGTTTAATTTAAAACTTATGCACAAACCTATTTTTTCCTCTTCCTTTTTCAAAAATATTTGTTTGGCTTGTTGCTATAGTTATTGCTATATAAATTAGGACACAAACCTTGATACAAGGTGATTCATATACACATACACATATTTTGTTTATTTATTGTTTTACCTGTATTTATAGCTAAATGACTTAATTTTATTTTTAAATGTTTAAACATTTTAATATATAAACGATCAGTTCTTTTTTTTTTTGTATTAAGATGAATTTCAAAAGATTTGTTTTTTTTTCATTTAGGCACTGTCAGTTATATGGAAGACATTTTTTTTTGTAAAGACACAATATTTAAATTATTTATTTTGTACCATTATGATAAGCTTTAAATTTAGACCTAAAATTTTGAATAAAAAAGTTTTGATTTCTTTGAAATACATGGCAGAAGAAAAAATATAAATAAATACGAATTTACAAAAGCTTAATATGATGAATGAATTCTTAAATATACCTACACTTATACTAAGTAAAAAAGAATTAACACAGAATTTTGTTGATCCTTTTAAATATCTCGTAATTATTTTAAACCAATCCTTTTTAAGTGATATGCACTTTTAAGATTTGTGATAAAAATTGGCACTATTCGCTGTGGTTGTATGTTTTAAGCACTCTCTTTTACATTATATTTGTTGCTGCATTATATATGCTCTTTTCAATTGATTTGCATCTACTTATTCTCTTAAGAATAAAATGGAATGGTTCTTCTGAATTTGTGAATACAAGATGTTTGCTCTTTTCTCAGTAAAGGGTGGTTTTTTAGAGGTTGATAACTTTTTTAAAATAAAAGCAGAGCGCCCCGGTAGGCTAGTTGGTAGCGTGCTAGCTTATCAGTGCGGGGGTCGTGGGTTCGATTCCCACCAGAGGCTCTGGTCTGTTTTCGCTACAACGAGCTGAAGGCCTTCGTTGCTAGTGCTCGGTTAGGGTATTAAAATATAATTTGTAATTATATGTATAATAAAATAAATAAAATAAAACATATAAAGACTTACAAAATGATTTATTTTAAATTTTTTTTGACAGCATTTAGTATTTAAAAACAATTTTGGATACATTTTTTTAAAGTACATTCGGCAAAACCAATATTCGGCTAAAAGTGACAGTCAAAAATTTATTTTTTCATCATGATAAAGTAACGTTTTCTTAATGATTTTTCAGATAATTTTAAGAAAAAATAACCTTTATAAAAAATGACTTCCCTTTGGCAGTTTATTTGAAATGCAAATAAAATGCAGTAGCAAAGATTACGCCATTTACAGTCTAAAAAAAATCTAAAAATTTTCACCACTTTTGCTCATAAATTGGTCCATACAAGAGAATGAATTTTGCTGATGAGACTTAACTATTTAAATAATTAATTGCCATTAAATATACTTTGAATTGGAATAAAAAGCTCTCTTTTAAATAAAATTAATCAACCTTTAAAAAAATGCCCTATATTACACATCGACAGTATAACAAATTTTTAAAATATCAGCTACTTCTAAAAAGGTTCTTTGGAACTTTGTTAAATTTAAATAGAATGAGTTCTTCTTACTTATAAATAGTCCTCAATAGCTCTCGGCATAAGTTACTTTAATTACTTTTTAAATCTAAAAAAAAATTCCAGGAATTATTTTAGTTGATGAAATCACTGATTTAATTTTTTTCATTGGATTCCATTTTGTTGAGATTCTGCAAAATTAAAATTTTTTTATTAGAGATTTGTCCTGTAAAAATTAAAAAAAAAAAATACTGGATACATCATGAATGTTCTAGGGCACCGAGAATACCAAAATGCACTGTTTTATCTCTATTTCAATTATTTCCTTTATATTTTAAAAAAATATGTGCTTTTTTATTTTTAGAATTCTACTCAATACTCACAGAAATAATATAAATTAGTACAAATAGAAAAAAATTCTACCGATTAGTTTAGAAGTGCCTTGAGGAAAAACCTACTGAAATTTACAGGATTTTTTGCTAAATATTAGGATAAGTATATTAAAAAATAAAACTGTTAACAAGTTTAAGTTAAAATTGACTTAAATTTAAGTTAATTAAAAATTACAATTTACCCTGATAAAATTAGCAAAACATTTTGCTGAATATTAAAAGACAAACAAAATTACTGTTGTATTTACAAAATTTTAGGTACGTTTGCTTTAAATTTAGTTTGAAAATAGCAGTCTATCTTGCTAAAATAAAAAAAAATATTTTCGAAATATTGGGGATTTTTAAAGGATACTTTTTATTTTCACTAAAAAAAATTTTTTACTGATTTTTTTTTACTGATTTTGGAGGGTTAAATTATCATTTTTAACTAACTAAACCTTGACTCAAATTTAGCAAGAATTTTGTATATTTTAAAGTTTTATTTTCGCTATTTTAATCTAACAAATATTTATTAATTTCAGAAGCCCAGCGGTAAGGGCCTTTTTGAACTAATTTTTAGTAACTTAAGAAAAAATTTGTAAATACTTTTTTCTATTAGCATAACAATGCTCATCTTTTATAAAGTTCACCCTAAGCTTTTTAAATACTTTGATTACTCCTCAATTTTTTTTTACAGTGCGTTTATATTGGTTTCAATTCGATTGTAAATTACGGTTCTTAAGTTCTGACTGTTTTTTTATAACTACTTGTTTAAAATTTTATATATTTTAATTAAACATATTCTTCCGATTGTTTATTTTGTGCCTGATTCATTCTTAATGAACCCGTAGCTCTTTGATCTCCCCCAACATTATCTGGCAATTCAGCTATATCCTTAAATACTCCCACTAAACTTTCAAAATTAGGACCCCAATTTAGCAGGTATTCCCAGCCCATAGGTGGAGGAGCTGAAGGTGATGACGCACTATTTGCTTGCCGATACAAAGCTCCCATATGAGTTGATAAATCATCATCACTGGCCACTAAAGTGCTGAGTGAACCACGAAAGGACGAATCAAAACCATCAAATGAATGAGGTGGCATGGGAGGAGCTTTAGCTACTGCTGATCCACGACCACCATCACCACTCATAGCTCGACCTACAGCATTACGTTCATCTGGTATACTTTTGCTGGTAGAAAATTTAGCATCGCCATTTATGCTATTGTTATCATATTCAATTTCCGAACAGGTAAAACTATCATTACCACTCTCATCGGTAGAGGTAGAACTATGGGCATCAACATCGGTGCTATGTAAACCACCACCCAGTGATAAATGATGAGCTCCTACCGTACCCCTAGGAGCCTCACTGCTTGAGGAAACAGCATCCAGTGTAGATACAAGACTAGATGTTCTAGGTCTAGCATTTAATCGTTCAATTTCTTCAGCTGTTAAACCCATGGAAGACTGATTAGCTGTTTGAGCGGATACTACTGGTTTTTGACGACTAGCTGATGAACTTTGACCCGATAGTTGTGACATTACCGGACTGTTAAGACTTCTTTCGCTATTGCTATGTAAAGCATCTTTACCTACACCTCCTGAACTAGAAGTAGTAGCTAAGAGAGCACTTTGTAAGGGCTTACCCGATATATCATGTAACGTTAATATTCTAGGTTGTTGAGAACTTAATTCCGAACTAGGTGATAATCTAGCCAAGGGAGTACTTTGATGTTGTCTAGGTGTACTAGACGGAGGAGGTGGCTGTGTTCCTTGTGGTGGTACACCACGCGGAACAAATGGTCCTCCTACACCATGTCTAGGAGAATGACGATGTTGCTGTTGTGCCGTAGCTGACTGATGTTTATGATGTGTATAAGAAGCTACCGGAGCCGGAGTAGCTTTATATTTACGTACTCCTCCAGCTTCACGATAACCTTTATAATGATACACAATATCGATGTCTGAAGGAGCTATGGAACTAGCATTTTCTAAATCATAATGTTCGGGATATTCTGAACCCATATCTACTGAGTTGACATGATCATGTGGATGATGTGATTGACTAGGTGGTGGTATGGGAGGATGATGTTCATCTCGTAGCGGACTTTTACTAACAACTTCTCTTTCAATAATATCTGGTCTCTGCGGTCTCTGTTGTTGATGCTCTCCCGGATTTATTTCACGTTCTTTAAATTTCTTGGAAATTAATTCTGGTCCTACCATATGATGTCCTGGCACACCTCTTATTAAATCACCATTGTCTGTATGATAACTTACTTGACCCTCAGTTGCATGCATGCCACGTGATAAAACATGATCTGATTGATTTTGTGAAACACCTGCACCACCTAACATAGTTGAAGGAGGATTATGTTTAATTTTAAAACCAGGAACACCACAGCTTAAACTGCCAATTTTTTCTTGCTTACCACGGAAACGATATATAACATAAGATCCCAAAATGGCCACTACCAATATTACGAAAAAGACTATAACTAGGGTAACACCAATACTAATAGGATCCGCTACTTGAGCAGCACCAATACCCATAGCACCAGCACAACCTGTGGTAATTTTACCACGGGACAGAACCTCACTAAAAACACTGCCAGAGCCGTTAAAAGGTTGTATTTCATTGTTAATGGTAAAATTAGCTATGCAACCTTCATAATTGGTAGGCATATGTTCTTGTTGTAAATATTCTCTTCTTACACCACCTACTGACAAAGCAGTTAAGTAAGGATCTAAGTAGTCGTGGACTCCAGCAAAATCTAATTCTTCTCCTACTCGAGCATCATCAATAATAATACGTAGTATACGATTAGCAGAATGTAAAGTAATATTATGCCATTTTCCATCATTCAATTTTGCAGGATTACTTATTGTCATGTTAACAATGGTATCCTGATTGGAATAATAGACCATTTTACAATTTTGTAACTCCAATGAGGTATAATGGTTATTACTGGCAGCAAATAATAGTAAACCATTTTCTTTGAAAGTACGAAACATTAAACTTAAAGTTTTGGGTATTTCATTTGTCTGAGCTAAAGCTGTTAGATTATCATGATCTATGGTAAATCTTCTTTGTCTGGTGATATCATAAGACCATATGCTATTGCCGGCATAAAGATTATCCAATAATTGCATACGTCGATGTTTTTCGGTTATTTGAAATTCAATAAATGCTCCCTCGGCTATACTAATAGGTTCCAAGGAATTGTGGCAATCAGGTGATAATAAACCTGCACCACATTGGCACATAGCAGTATCCCATCTGTCCATACAGCTACCAAAGGGACCACATAGTGAAGATGTCGAATCACTGTTGAGAGATTGTGTACAGGGACCACCATTAAGATTACGTTGACAGGTTGAGGATATTGATCTTTGTTTTATGGGTTGACTTAGATTTAAAGCTCGACCATTTATGGATACACTGTGCACACAACCTACTAAGTCATCGGTATGCAATTGACCAGGACGCTCCAAAACAGGGTCTGCCGATATAAGTCCACCAACAAGTAAAGGTTGTTTGTTGAAATTTAAGGTTCTGAAATATATATGATAAAATGAGAATGAATTTATTGAAAACAAAATATTTTATAGAGAAAAATTAAATAAAATTTATGACCATCTATTAAAACATATACATTTGTATTCTTTTACAGAAGAAATTGCGAATCATTTTATATTAAAGTTGACATTTTATACCAATAGACTGCATAAATAGAAAATGATAGGTCACCAAACTCTCCTATTAGCACCAATTCAATCACATATCGCAGAAGTAAGGAAATTTTTCACATAAGTGGCATGCCCTGAATGAGTTCTAAGATACTGAACTGCCTTTTTTTCCTTTCCGGAGACCTATCCTAAATTACCTCTGTCACATATGTCAAGTGGACAATTTTACGCTACTATGGCATGATATTCTGTTAAAACGCAGATTTAAAAAAAAATTAACTCACATTGTTGCCCAACATTAGGTCTAAATTTACATATTTTGATTGAAATTAGATTTTTTTTTGGAAAGAGAAGCAACACTCAGGAAATTCTTGCTACTAATAATTAATGTGATGTTTTCTTTGAAAAAGGGTTAGAGGAGATATAAATGTGGTAAATTATGAAGGGATTCAAATCTGGCAACAATGTAATTGTGCGTGATGATAAATCTTAGAACAGTTGGTGCCCGCCATCTGATTGAGAGTTGGCGAAATTATTGAAGCTGTTATGTTACTAATATATATTTATATACATATATTCGGTGGGGTTAAGTCCTATAGGAACACCGAAGGAGGACGTTGAAATATGTATGAGGGATATAAAACTCATACATATTATTTTTTTATTGATGTTGCCATCGCCGGGGATCGAACCTACAACGTTCTGTGTTACAGTCCAACGCGCTAACCATTTCAGTTTAGTGTTAACTTCGATTTAAATTTTATTATATTGAGATAAATTCATTTTTGTTTTGTCAACTGCTTTATACAACTTTGCTTTTGGACGTCATAAACTTTATTTAATTCTTTGACTTTGTATTACAATCCACTTACCCTATCGGACCAACATCATCTGCATAGCATGAGTTATCTCCCGGTCTACATTCTTCACAAACATCTCCATTCTCCATACATTGGGCTACACTTAAAGACATTACACGACCATTACGTGTAGCTGTTACTTTATGCCAATTACCATCAGCCAAATTCAATTGATTACTGCCGCCAACTACCACAGTAGTTATAGCTGTTCTAGCACCACCAAAGGAAAAAAATGCTTTACCTCTAACAACTTCAATAGCCACAAAATCAGATCTTCCACCTGACTGAATGCCGTAGTTATATATTAGTAAAGCATCTGACTTGGTAGTAGCAAATACTATAGATATATCGTTGGTTGCAGCATCCAAAGGAGGGAAGGACATATAGGAAAGATCACCAAAACCATAGGTAGATTTTTCACAATGTCTACCGTAACGTCCTTCGGCACAAGTACATTTGTAGCCCGGCTTAAGTGCCACACAAAGACCACCATGAAGACAGGGATTAGGACGACAAGAATCAGCCACATGTTCACATTGATTACCACGATAGCCCGGACGACATAGACAAAAGAATGAAGAACCATCGGGACTAGAACGACAAGAACCACCATTACTGCAGGGATTACCGGAACAAACATCACCTCGTTCTTGTTGACAATATTTGCCTTCACGATTGAAGGGACAAATACATTGAAAATCAAATCCCAAGCGGCGACATTGAGCATTACCATGACAGGGATTTGGAGCACAAGGATCTTGTCTTTTATCACATTGTTGACCCATAAAACCATCAGGACATTTACAAATGAAATCATGAGTAACTAAAGGGCCACTAAAGATTAAAGATTCACTGTCGACAATATTCAAAGATTGCGTGTCATGAAGTCTTCTCTCAGAAGTACATAAGCCACCATTATCACAAGCTTGTGACGACGAGCAAGGATCATAACCAATGACTATATTTGTGGAAGTTTTTAACAATCGTTGTACAACTTCACGTTTTGTGCTTAAACGATCTAATACATAATGGGGCAAACGATAACCCCGATTTGCCATTTTTAAAGCTATCATAACTTCTAGATCTGTGGAGTTTAATGTAGTGTTACGTACACTATAGACTAGAAGATCTTCCGAAGAGCCCACCGCAGATTTCATTAATTCTACAAAGTTGTGATAATAAGAAGCTAAGAAATCTTCGGCCGTCATATTACGTATCATTACAGTTATGGAATTAGCAATGGTACTATTATCGAAATTTTGGAATCCTACTGTTACTGTGGAAACTACATCATCATGTTTGCCATCATTGCCGGATATCGAATAGGAATAACCATTATTAACTGAGGTTTGATAGGTCGTATGAAGATCACAGGCATTGGGTATGGTTAGTAAACCCATAGGACTTGCTTGAGCATTGGGTATAATACGGCATCTATAATTTCCAGTTATATCAGCATCATTAGGATGAACATCTGCTATCTTGCCTATTGGCATATTGTCATTAAAGACATTTAATATAACATGTACCGTGCGTGAGGATGAAGGACTATCATTTTGATCTAAAACCTTGATGATTAACTTATGTTGTGCCCTTTGTTTGGGTTGGCCATTATCCTCTACATCAATAATAGCTTCCAATATGGGTGTTTGTTCACGATCAAAACTACGGGTAGATTTTACTAAACCGGAATGTTTGTCTATGGTTATGAATGCTTTATGTTTACCTCCTATTAAGTAATACATAAAAGGACCACCATTCGGTGGCAAATCAGGATCTGTAGCTGAGAGCGTCATTATTGAAGAGCCAGCTGGTTCATTTTCAGATATATAACCAGTTAAACCTTCATTTGAGAATGTGGGACCATTATCATTAACATCTAATAATTCGATCTTTACCAAGGTGGTTCCGGTTTGAGGAGGTAGACCAGTATCAATAGCTCCCAGTACCAAATTGTATTCTGGAATTTGTTCTCTATCAAGTTTTTTTGATGTTTGTATTTCACCAGTCTGAGGATCTACTTTGAATGTTTGATTTATGTTTCCATTAATAATTGAATAGCTAAATTGATTATTTTGTGGTCTAACATCTTTGTCTACAGCCTTAACATTAATTACTTTGGTACCTATAGATACAGCTTCAGATATTTTAGCTGTATACAGAGATTTAAGGAATTCTGGTGGATCATTACCATCCTGTATAGAGATAATAACTTGTGCTTCATCTGTATCGTTTCCTCGAATACTGCCATAATTTTTAGCCAATACCGTGAGAACAGCACGACTTTGTGACTCACGGTCCAAATGACGAGAAACATAAATAAAACCGGTGGAGGGATTAATAGAGAAACCCTTATCATTACTGGAACCCACCAACAAATAATAAACATTACCATCTTCGCCAGCATCTTTATCTGTAGCTTGTATATTTCCTACAGGAGTACCAATTTCTGCAGACTCAGAAACATCAAAATGAAAGACGGGTTGAACAAACTGAGGATAAAACTCATTGACACCTCGTATGTGTACGGTAATCTGGCACATACTATGCATTTGTGAATCAGGATTAGCAGCCATTATTTGTAGAGTATATTCCTTTCTTTCTTCATAATCAAAACTTACCGAAGATGTTATAATTCCCGTTGAAGGATTGATAGCAAAATAATTTTTACCTGTGCCCGAAGTAATGGAATATCTTATTACAGCATTCTTAGGAGAATCCTTATCTTTAGCTTGAGCTTTAAAGACATATGTTTGAGGTGGCTTATTTTCCGAAATGAAAGCATGGTAATCAGATTGATTGAATAGGGGAGGGTTATCATTAATATCAGTAAGTATTACTGTCAATTGGGCTACAGCAGTTTTAGGTTTGAAACCTAAATCTTGTGCGGAAATATTTAAATGATATTCTTGTATGGAATCATAATCCAAAGGTTGTAATATAATAACAGCTCCAGATTCTGAATCTACCTTAAATTCAGATCTTTCATTACCTCCGGCTATGGCATATCGTAACATACCATTAGGACCCTCATCTCTATCAGAAGCAGTCACTGTTAATATTGTAGAACCGATAGGTTCATTTTCTGGTACAATTACTTGATATGATAAGGCGGTAAATTCGGGTGAATAACGATTTTCTCCGGTTACAATAATTTTTACCCTAGTTTGATCTGATTTAGAAGGAACACCATGATCAGCTGCTTTGACATTAAGTGAGTATAAGGTGTTAGCTTGTACTTCTAATGCTTTCGATAATGAAATCCAACCATCTAAGCGACTTATGCTGAAATACTCGGTACCATTTCCTTTACTTAAGGAATATTCAATTTCGGCATTAACTCCCGTATCTAAAGAATCATGAGCTTGAACTCTTACCACTCTCTGACCCACTCTGGCATGTTCGGGTACAGGTGAGAGATACAGAGATTTTTCAAATTTAGGTGGATGATTATTAGCATCGACTATATTAATGGTAATCATACATTCTGAATACATAGGAGGTTTACCATTATCGGTAGCTATAACGGTTAAAGTGTATACATTCTCTGGTGAAGCCTCATATTGTGAGTGCTTATATTTTATAGACTTTTTACTAAATATTTCTCCAGTAGATGGATCGATGGTAAATATATCTGAAGGATGTTGTAGAGAATAAGAAATAACCGAATTAGGACCATGTTTGTCCCTATCATTGGCCACTACTTGGCCAACAAAAGCCACCGATCTTTGTAGTTCGGGAAAATTGAAACTATAGTAGGCGTGTTCAAATTCGGGAGCATTATCATTTTGATCTTGTATGGTTATGGTTATGGGGGTATCAGATCTCCAGGCACCATCTGAGGCAGTAATTTTTAAAATATATTCATCTTGTTCTTCTCTATCGATATGACCATTAACGGTTATATTGCCGCTAACAGAATCCAATTTGAATTTTTCACCTGGATTTTCAGTTAATGTATACAAAGCATTGGCATTTTTACCCTCATCCAAATCCATAGATGTAACTTGTATAACAAAGCTACCAATATCTGCATTTTCGGTAACATTTACAGAGAATAGTCTGGTAAATTTTGGAGGATTATCATTTTTATCCAAGAGATTTAGCAAAACAGTAGCTGATCCAGTTAACTGAGGCATACCCTGATCTACTACCTCCACGGTAAGTTCATAATGGCTTATCTCCTCACGATCCAAACGCATGGTAGTATATATTTCTCCTGAATCGGCATCAATTTCAAAAGTACCCTCAAAATCATCCAACAGACGATAAGTAACTTCACCATTTTCTCCAGAATCACGATCAGTTGCTTTCACTTTAACTATAGTCTGGGGTGGAGACTCTTCTTCCATTATTTCAGCATTGTAGATAAGTTTTTCCATTATAGGCGGATTATCATTAGCATCGGTTACATTGATGGTTAATAGCATGACACTTCTTAAAGGAAAACGATCTGAGTCTAAAGCCTCTAACCATATTTCATACTGTGAAGCCAGTTCATAATCCAAACCATCTTTGCCTATAGTTACTACGCCCGTATTCACATCAATTCTTACAGCTTCGCCTAAATTACCACCAGCTATTGAATATTTAATATTTCCCGCTAAACCTTTTTTGGGTGAAGTAGCCATAATGGTAGTTATCCTTTTGCCAGGTGTTACATCTTCTGATAACATAAATTGTGTATTAGCCATATAGTTGAAGCTGGGAAACAATGCAGATGATTTCAAAGATATCATTAAATCGGCCTGAGAGGATTTTGATGGTATGCCTTGATCGTAAGCATGAATCACCAAAGAATATTGTCTATTTAAATCTGATGCCAAATTATGTTTACTTTTTATAACTCCTGTCTTAGGATTAATCGTAAAATGATCACCATCTTTGCCTGAGATATTATACATAACTAAAGCATTTAATCCTTCATCATTATCCTTAGCCCAAGCACCAAATATAAATTCATTAGTTGTTGATTTATCGGGTATATTGACCATGTATTGATTTGCCTCAAATCTTGGCATATTATCATTGACATCTTTAACCGTTATAGTCAAATTAACCGCTGTTGCTCTTGGTTCGGTGGCTGAACTATCTTGTGCCATTAATGTTAAAAAGTACACTGCAGTTTCTTCCCTATCCAATATTGCCGCTGTCGTTATTTCTCCTGTTTCGGCATTACAATGAAATCTTTCGAGTTTTTCTCCCAACAGGGTAAAACGTATTTTTGCATTTAAACCGGCATCTTTATCATTCGCAATTGGTTTTATGACCTTAGTACCTATGGGTAGATTTTCTTGTATATTGGCATGGTATGATTGCCTTTCAAATTCCGGACTATGATCATTCATATCTTGAACAATAACTTTAACAATGCCAGTGCCAGTTAGAGGGGGTGAACCTGAAAAAAATAAAATAAAAATTTATTTTATTTAACACTTAAATGAAGTAAGCTGTTTGAAACAAAATTGATCATAACCCTTTTGTGCTATCTTAGATTTAAAGAGTGTAATATAATAAATTTCCAAAATTCATTAAAATTTAAATAAATGGTGCTCAGTGGAATTCATTTAAATTAGATTTATTAAAAAAGTTATATAAATTTGTTAATTCGTTTCATTTGTTAATTCTTTAATACTATTAATATTATGTAAATTTTGCCCTTAGAAATTATGGAAGAAAATCTTTGGAAAATTTCTTAAACTTTTGTCTAGAGCTTAAAGCTCAGAAGAGAACAAGCTTTTTCAACTAGTTTGGTATTTTGTTAAAAATTAACCTTTTTTTAAAGCATTTAGTTGAGGCTTTAAGCTATAAAAACTTTAGCAATATAGATTGCGAAAATCTATAAAAATTCTTGGAAAGAAGGTACTCTTTAAGTTAGCAGAGAGATTGTCAAAAACCTAAAAAAAATTATATTTTATTCAGAGCTTATATCTTAGATATATTAAATCGCGTTTTGACACCAAAAAAGCTTTTTAAGCATTTTAGCTTAGAAACATATTTTATTCGATGACTAAGCTTTCAATGAGAAAGCTTTGAGGTTAGAGCGAAAGAAATATAGATTTTTCAAAGTTTTTTGTACGAGCTTTAAGCAAAAATTAAGTTCACATAAAATAAAATCAATTTGCTCAACTTTTCTATATTGAATGGTAATTTTGTAAAAATTCTTGCAAATATCGCTACCTTTAAGTGAACAGAGTTTAAGTAAGATCTTAAAGCTTTGTTAATTTTTATTAAGCAAAACATAAATAAAACATATCTTTCCTTTATATTTTAAAGACACAAATATTTTCATAACTTGTTTTTTACATTGAAAATAGCAATAAAATTGTAGTAAACAATTTTCAAAATTGTGAAGGCACCAGATTATTTTATTTCAAATGAGGACATTTAATATTTTTGCAATATTAAAATATCATCGGCTCTTGACATGATGACTGCCAGCAAATGTCGCTTTTCACTTTAATTTTTTTAAGCAATCAAATTAAAATTAAAAAAATAAATTATTTATTATTTCTAGAAGAAAAAAATATTTTTTGAAAAATGTAGTATTTTTGTACAGAAAACTGTAATATTTTTTATCAATGAAATGAGCAAGCGTTCTCTACTACAGTCCAATTGACATCATCATTTTGATATTTCTCTGAAATCGGTTTGGTAATTCAGGATTAATGATTTAACATAAAAATTATATAACTCCGAAATTTTCGTTTAAAATTGTAAGCTTTTAAGCAACTCTATAAAATTGTTCGGTATTGATAAGATAAATATAATTTTAGCATTTGATTTCCTTTAAATAAAATAGATTTCCTTGCAACAAAGTTGCATAAAATAACAAACTATACGCTTTTTGTTTAATTTTTGACAACTATTCAAAAGTAATTTCTCTAACGACACATAAGTAGATTCAATAACTATAACATGAATCTAAAATAACTTTAAAACCAACTATGACGGCTTTTGGTTACCTTATTTTTGATGACTACAATAAGTTTAATGATGATGATGAGAAGAAAAACTGTAACCATGCGACAACATACAAATAAATCACTACAATTTACACGATATCTTGTGATAGAATACCACGAGAATAACAACAACAATGAGATGCCGCCATTGTGGCAAAGAATATTTTCGTTATATTTTACTTTACCTAGTAGTAAAAATTGTTGCAAAAATGACCATGACAATCGTAAATTCATCAAAGTACAACATTATTTAAGAAGGTTTTCTTTTTTTTTTTGTTTTGCTAAAAAAAACGCTATGCCAAGGAAAATAAAGTAGATGACTGTTAAAAGTTTTTAATTTTCTTTTTTTTTTTTTGTAAAAGAACGAATATTCCATACGAAATATGTTATAATAAAAAAATTCACAGTTGAGTTAAAAACTATCAAAAATTTCTATCAAAATGACCTTCTTCTAACGATGAATTTCTGTTGAAAAAATAAAAAAAAAAAAAACTAACTACAACATCATCTAGGAAAACTGTCATCAAAGTTAAGTTGCATGTATTTTCTATGTTAAAATGTTGTTGTACACGCTCAATAGCAACAAAGTTAGTAACTTCCTTTTATTGTTAGAATAGAATAGAAAGCAGTATGAAATACATGTTGTTGCAGTTTAAGTTGCTTTTACTATACAGGATGCTTTATTAGATATCTGCCGCCTTAAGCAATAACAACTCAACAGTACTTGCAACAGCAACAACATTGGTAATACCACCAAAATGTCTTTCTTTTGTGCATGTAACAATCATGTAAAGGCAACAACATTAGTAGAGGTTTCTACTTAAAAGTTTATAAAAATCATACTGTTCACTTTTTAAAGTTTGTTTTTTATGATTACTGTATGTATGGAAAAACTCTATTTGCTATTATAAGTCTGTTGTTGTGATGAGCAACACTGAAGAATTTAAGAACGCAAAAATTTGCTGCAAACCATAAATTTTAATTTAGTTGCATTTTCTTTTAAACTTTGAGTATTTTTTTTTTGTTCGTTTTGTTGCACAAATATACACATACATACTTCATTTTTATATATTTTCCTAGACTTTTTGGTATAGACCGCGCAATTTTAAGAATTTTTCTATAATAAAAGGTTTTTTTTTTGGTATGAAATAATATTTGTATAAATATTTCTTTTATTTGAAAATTTCTAAATTGTATTGTTGGTAAGGTTTTTGTCTTAAGTCTTTTGAATTAAGAACAATTTACACTGCAAGTAAAAACAAATCTATTTTACAAACTCCATGAAAATTTTGAATAACAAACTGGGGGATTTTAAAAACTATAAGTTATCGGAGGAAGTGTGAATCGAGCCTTAATTCGAATTTTTAAAAGTAATTATTTAAACTCATATGTTTTAGTTAATAAAAATTGTTATTGGAAAGCTTAATATAAAATTTTCTAAGTCAAAATAAATACTTAAAGCTCAAATTAAATAGGTAACAAAACTTAGGAACTTCAATAAAACAAGGCTTATATTTTAAGCTTTGACTTTTACAAAAGCTTTGGAGAATTTTAGTTGTTGGATACTTCCTTTTTCTTGTTAAACCTATTAATTTTCTACAACTTTAAGCTTTTTGGCAGCCAACAAAGCTTTTTCATATAATTTTCAGAGTTTAAACTATCCCGAATTTAATTTGAAAAAAATTTAAAAAATTTTATAATTGTTTGCAAAAATTATCTACAAGTGTTTGGGTTTTATAGAAATAGGTTTTGTGTTAAAGAACATTATCCTTTTTAAAGTAATTTTTCACTTTTTTATTATGTATAATTAAAATGCTTAAAATGCTTTACATAGCCTGTAGAAAAGCTTTAAAAATAGTTAATTAAATTCTCTGAATGAAGGTAAAAATATTTGTTTCGGTGAAATATACAACAGTTAACAAAATAATTCTTTTGTGAGCTTCTGAATTAGGTTTCTTTAAAAGAAATATTTATCTACTTTGTTAGTCTTTTTTGTTTATTATATTTAATTTAATTAAAGGGAGTTGAAAAGCTCGAAAAATTTAAATAAATATTTGTTGCAATACGTTAACAGTGATAACAATTTTCTTTTTTTTGTAAAAAAGCTTTTTACAGCCAACAATATTTTGTAATAAGTTTTGTTTTAAAGAATTTTTTAATTTTTTTAAGTAATGATTTTTTCACTATTAAATATGTACAATGAAAATGCTTAAAAGCTTTACTTAGCTGAGATTAAAGCTTAAATAGATATTTAACGAACATTTAACACCAAAAAGAGGGATTCTTACCTTTTTTTTAGTGAAATATAAAATAATTTATAAAAAAAGCTTTTTTGAGTTTGAAGTTTCGAAAAAGCTTCGGAATTATTTACTTAAATTAAAGCAGGTCATTTTTGTAAAATTTTCAAAGTTTTGATTTTATTTGAAAAGATTTTGTTAATTTGAAAAGGATATTTAATACATGTGTCATTGTAAATTTGAAGAAGGATTTTGAAGTAGGATTTTTTATTTTTGACTATTATACTGAATCTAAGTAAATTGAAATCT
The DNA here is from genome assembly GCA_949748255.1 of Eustalomyia histrio. Taxonomy (NCBI): domain Eukaryota; kingdom Metazoa; phylum Arthropoda; class Insecta; order Diptera; family Anthomyiidae; genus Eustalomyia; species Eustalomyia histrio. The sequence goes on from OX456526.1 coordinate 66,817,292, forward strand.
TAACAATCGAAAATATTATTTTAAAATATGATTTTTTGATGAGCTTAAAATTTTTCTTAAGTAGGACATTTTGTTTGACTATAATACAGTACTAAATATTTGTCTGCAATAAAATGCGCTATTGGTATTAACATTTTAATTATCGGAATATTATTCTAAAATATGATTTTTTGATGAGCTTTATTTTTTAACTCTAAATAAAAGCTTTAGTTAGGGAATGTTGTTTAATTGAAAAGGTACTGGGTTTTTAATATCTTCTACATTGACAAAGCAAATTTTGAAAAAATTAAAATCTTAAAATTCTCCAACAAAATTTTTTGATTTTATAAGTTAAACACTTGGAAAAAGTTTACTTAATTATGTGTATTTTTTTAGATTTAAAATAATTATGCTTAAAAGTTTCTTTAACTTAATGGGAAGCTCTTTTAAGCTTTAGTGATATGTAAAAATTTTTTTTTTTCATAAAATTTAAGAAATTAGATAAAAAAGCTTTATCTTAAAGCTTTAATGTTTTAACAAAACTTTTTTGAACAATCTTTTCTTACTGAGTATTTTTTAATTAAAAATTAGAGGTAAGCACTATTCTAAGCTAACGTAAATATTTGTTAGCAATAAATGACATTTATGATAATAAAAACTTAATATTCGGTAACATTGTTATAAAATATCGTTTTTTTTTTTTTGATAAGCTTTAACTTTAAGCTCCAAAAGCTAACTTTGGCTAAGCAATGTTGTTTATATAACAAAATGCTGTGTTAAAAATATATTCTACATCCAAGAAAAATTTACAAAAACCTTAAACAAATTATCAAAATCTGTAAAAAATCTGTTTTAAAAAACTTTAACAATCAACTTAAATAAATCATAGTTTTCTAGAAAAAGAAAAAAAAAACAATATATTCACGCTTGTATCTTAAGTCTTTTGTTTTAATATTAAAAAGAAAAACTACTGTAATCATATGTGAATTCCTGTTAACCAAATAAAAAAAAAGAACATTGTAACTGAAAAAAGAAATATGGTCAATATCTAAGATTATATTAAAATGACATGAAGTGAACTTTAAAAAATCATTTCTTTCACATAAAATTTTAACAAGCTATAACATGGTTAAAGCACAAAAAAAAAGTAAGTATGTGTATAGAACATCTATAATAACAAGGACATATTACAAGAACATTTCGTATACACTGCAAAAATAATACGTGTGATGTATAGAGCACACGTACTTAAAAAAAAAAAAACTAAAGAAACTAAGGAAAAAATATTTATGTGATTTTAAATATGTGAAAAGTATTCACAACGCTACAGCAACATTACAAAACAATTGTTGTTGCTTTTTTCTTCTTCTTGCATTTATCAGATTTAAATCTAAACTAGAGAATATTTTTGTATGTGTGTTATTTTCCAGAGTAAAAATGAAGGAATATATAGAACAATAGTTTTATTTCAGTTACAGCCATGCGTTCTAATTTAATGAACACAAATTGAAATATAACCATAAAAGGTAATTTTAACCACACACATTGTTGTATTGCTTCCATAAGTTATCACAAGGATCATCAAATGTACATCGATGTTTGTATGAGATTTTTTTTGCTTTGACAATTTTTTTTTTGTATTTATATTTTCATTTTAACAATTTAAAATTGTATTTGGTTTTATTATAAATTGCAAATATTTTGCATATGAAGTTTCTTTACAATAATTCTAATTAACTCCCTTGTTTTGTTTGTGTCCAAAAAAAACAAAAGTATGCGTGCTGTACATTGTAAAGTTTTATGGTCTTGCACAAAAATGAATTTTTAGTTAAACCTTAAAGTGGTAAAGAAATTTTTGGAGGCTACCCAGCAAAAATAGGGTAATGACATATCATTACTTTATACATTACTTTTTAATGAGTACTCGAGTACTCCTTACCTTCAGCATTATTTTCAAATAAAAAACAATGTATTACCTATAATATATTACTTTTATATTATTTATAAATTAATAATAATAAGTTACCTATAAAGGCTTACCTTTTCTATTCTCTTAATATAAATAATAGTGTCATTGTATTTTATTAATTTTATTTTAAATTAAGGCTTGTATTAAAAAAATTTGTTTAAATGTAATTACAATTTAGTTTAGGATAGTGTCGAATTAATTTCTTTTATGCTATTTGTGTTATGGTACAACATTTTTAATTAATTTTCTTATCCAGATCACGAACATGACAAAAAATTTAGAAGAACTTGGGCAAAAATTGAATTTTTACTGTCGTACCGAAATATCAAAATTCTAAACAAATAGAAAATTTTAGATTTAGAATCGGGAGAAAAAAATCTATTAAAATCACTTTATAATAATTAAATCGAATACAAATTATTTAAATTTCAGTGCGAACAAAATATGCTGAAATCTGAACAAAAATCCTGTATTAAATGGAATGAAGAAATTCCAAGTATAACGATTTTTCTCAAAACTTATGGGAATAGACCATATCCTACCAAACTTTTGATGCCTTGTTTTCAAAAGGATTCGAGATAAGGGTGTATCAAAAAACTATCAGCAAATATAACTTTTTTTTTAATTTAGGGTGATTCTATTCGGTTCTCAAAGCATAATGACCCAAATAGTTAGTATTATGTCAAAGCTATACATAACTATCCTCTGTAGATACAAGCCACATTTAGATAAATCGGTTAGATATTGGGCAAAATATGACAAAAACTAAAAATCGAACAAATAAAATTTTTTAGAAGTTTCTTTATCAGGCTTTTAAGGTCATCTTTCCAAATGCAAATAAAAGATTATTTATTTCATTTTTTTTTAATTCAACGTTTCGGTGGGAGAATTTTCCACCTTCTTCAGGGATTAATTTTATTAAATCTGGCAGCATTATAATAGATATAGCAAAAATAGTTTGAAGTTTTCTCATCCTGTCATCGAACAACAATGATTACTTCAGTTTTCAGTTCTTAGGGGGACTTTGAGAAAAACATTGAAGTTCAGAGAAACATAGTTAGAAGTTTTCTCATCTTGTCATCCAACAAAAACGATTACTTCAGTTTTCAATTCTAAGAGGGACTTTGAGAAATATTGTCAGTCTCCAACTGAAATTCGCTTACTTTTGCTAAAATTGATTTTTAAAACCGAATATTGAGTTATACAACAAAATTCGGTTAATACAAATAAATTTTTAATGCAACATTCAAAAATTCTCTTTTCGATTTAATTGAAACTTTTTTACTCTATGTGTATATCTAGTCAAAATATGTTTTACAATCGATTCCCAAAAATAAGGTGTATTTTAAGGAAATTTATGAATATATTAAGATCTTTTTTGTTTATTTGCTTTGCGCTGACAGGAAGCGTTCTCCATCAGCCTATAATATTGACTGCAAGTCTTAGGATTTGCTGTATCAAAACAAGCATATAAGCCGAATACTTTAAAAATCCGATGTATATTTAGAAAAACAAAAACTAATTTTATTTTCTAAGAATTTTTCTCTTTTAATAACCATTTTTATCCTTTTTACAGATTTTTAGCTTTAAGAGTTTGCACAGGTTTTTTATGGGGACGTTTTTCAATTTTAAGCTTAATTTATACCAAGATTTTCATCAATAATCAAAAAGAACATAGTCTCAGGGTGTGATGCATAAAGTTCTTAAACAATTCAATTAAATGTTTATAGACTAGTATGAGAAAAATAGTATGCATAAATTATTAAATAAAGAAAACTTTATTAATCTGTTAAAGTTGGTTTAAGCCAAAAATAACTGATTTCTAAAATTTGGCAAAAAAAAAATTATTTTTCAAAACATGAAAACAGTGTTTGCAATTATTTAATGACTTTTTCAAGGGTCATCCACCCAATAATATGAAGAATCGTAACATTCTCTATTCAAAAATTTACAAAAATCGTCCACAATTGCATCATTTACTTTTTTTTTCACAAAATTTCTTCAATTGCTACATAAATAAAATAAAAAATAAATTATACAGAATAGTGATATTAATTTAATCAAGACAGAATAGTCATTCGAATACTTTCATTATTCGTAGTAATAAAGTGTCTTTTAAATATTACGTTTCCACCAATATTTTTTAGTTATTTTTAAAGATTGTTTTTTTTTATCATGTTTTGATTTATCATAAACTAATTTTATTCATAAAATCTGCAAAAAATCTTATTCTTCTACGTTTAACGAGTTAATCGATTACTAAGTTTATGAATCACTAACAATTTATATGAGAGTGAAGAGAAATTTAATAAGAGTGTTGCCAGAATAAAATAAAAAAATTAACAAACTGTTATTTCATGATAATGCTTATTTTAAATTTCTGATTTTTATTCCAAATGGTTTGGGAAGGACTCAAAGATTTTCAAAAATACCATCTAAATAGATGAATAACGAATATATTTCTAAAATATTAGGGGTTTGATTCAGTCGTTTAAGGGGCACTTTAATCTTATTTGACACAATTTCCGCTACATTAATTTTGGAATTTCCATAAATTTGCCTCTTGCTGCCGCTATCCGTAAAAGTTTTCTAAAATCATGTCTTTTCGATCTTAAAAAAATCGGTTATGTGTTAGAGGAGAGAAAAATACCGGTCACATGTTGTTTTCGCGGCCCAATATTTCGTTTAGTTGTGAAGTCAAAAATTACTATTGGTTTGTGTGCAAAAAAACCGTTGTTTACAGGTTTTTTAAAGTTAAAGGAAATAAAATAAAAAAAAAAAAACAAATAAATAAGGTAATTTTTGACTATACTTCTTAGCCCCTTAACGTGAGGCTGGTCTGCTAAAAAATACGTGTCTTTTATTTATTTCTTTCTTCTCTGAAGCGTATCACATTTTCATGAAGGTCAGAAAGAACCCATTGGAACACACTGTCAAATTTCAAATACTTATCTTCTTTAGTTTGGGCTGTTAATTATTTTACCACATATTTACCCTGTAATTATTGAAAATTTTCAGATTTAACCGAGACTTCCCCTTTTAAATTTCCACGTTTCTGAAGAAAATTCAAAAAACTTATTTATCAGTGCATTAGCCCATGCGCCAGGAAACACATGCTTTGAGGTTTTAACCAAAGTAGTTTGGGCACGATGTTAAGGAAGGAACTTTTTCTCTTTTGAACTCCCATTTTAACCAGTTCATGGCGAAAATTTCAAAATGGAGCACATTTGTTACCTTCTCCGAGAAGGTCAGGTTTGAACTTAAGAGTGGGTTCTGGTACCTAAAAAGGTGTATTAAGATGAAATGAGTTAGATTTTTGATAAAAATTTATTTACCCCATAAAAACGTACAAAACACCACATAGGCATGACGTCACTAAAGTCGGCACCCAATCATAACTAACCATACCAAATCGCATCTCCCAACTGAAGGTGTGTTCACAGTGATAATGCGTTATGAAACTTTAAATGCGTTTTTCTCAAAACTTAATTTTCACACACTAATTCCCTTTTCTCGGAGAATGTCACATATATTAAATTTAAAATTTCTTATAAAAACGACTTTTCCTCTTTAAAACCCCCCGTTTTTTGCCACGTTTCTGGAGAGTACTTTATCATTGAATTAATCAATACTCCGGAGGATAGATGTTTGATATTTAAGATTTCTAGGCAAAGGGGTTTGTGCAGGCCATTAATGACCTACAAAAAATTCCAGAAAGTACTTTGGCAGTAGATTAGGTCAAACTGCAGGGAGTACAAATTTCAAAGTTCAGTTTTTTTGAAATAAGGCGGTTGTCGGAGTCGTTACTGGGGAGACTTTTTCCTTTTAAGGCCCTATATTTACTTTGTTCCTAGTAAAAATTCCAAAAAAGTACCTTATATCTAAATTAACAAATAATCCAGGGAACACATATCTAAAATTTCAAATTACCAGCCGAACGGTTTGAGTAGGCTTTCATGTAGAAGCTTTAACCTTTTTTTTGACAAGTTCCGCAGTATGATATGGCGATAAATACCTCTTACGCTATAACGAGCTGATAGCCTTCGATGCTAGTGCTCGGTTAGCGTATTTGTATATAATTTGTAATTATATGCTTAATTTAAATATAAAAAAAAAATATATAGATAACTATCACAAATTAAAACCACTTAAGGGTTAAATGCACGTGTTTTTGTTTTCTTCTGTTTTCCAACTTGCAAGAAAAAAATTGTTTGTTTTCCGTTATTGTTGTTGGATAACAAAAAAAATGGTTACAATATTTTCTCTAATGTTGTTTTGTCATGTTTTGCAATTAAATAAAAATATGCTTTATATTTATTTCCACAAAAAAAAAATTAAAGAAACAACTTTTTTCAAATATTTCATATGTTGTATGGTTATTTAATATGGTTGTTTTTGTTTTTTGTTGCATGATAATCATAACAACAATTGACAATTGTTGTAACATTGCACCTTTTTCATAATATTGTTGCTGTTGCTTTTTAGTTGTTGTTATTATTATTATTGTTTAACTTTGCACAAGTTATTGCAAGATAGACCACCAAAGTTAAAGTATGTGTTTATATTTGTCCATACTACCAAACGTCTGTCCGTTCCACAATTTCCTAGTCTAGATGTTGAGGCTGCTGCTGCTGCTGGTGTTTTGTTTTCTAGAAATGTTGTTGCTCTACTCTATTATATTTTGCATGTGCGTTAAGTTTATAATTGTGCAGCTTTATTCGAAATAGTGAAAAGCCATGGAAATTATATTGCTAGGGGTAAGCATTTGCTATGCAAATTCTTATATGATGCGGTTTGGTTTAAGTTTATTTTTATTTATTTTGCATGGTTAGAAATAGAAATAAAACTAATAAAAGTTCATGGGAGTGATATTGAAATATGGTCATATACTTAAGGCATTTAGATCAGGTTTAAAATACAGAACTATATAACAAATATGTTGTGTTTCTTTTTTTAAAAAATAAAAAAAAACAGAAATACGATATTCATCTTGTTTCTTTAACAACACAAGCTTCACTACCCAAAAGTATGCAAAAGATAGTCAAAGACATATTTATTAAGATTTTGTTATATTTATTAAAATCACAAAGATCAAGTACCTGGTAGAGACATTAAAAATGTGTTTTCACGATTACAATAAAAAAATTCCAAAAAATTCATCCCCAAATAAAAATATCCGAATTTTTCATTTTGCAACATATAGGACATAAAAATTGTATTTGAAGTACTTTTACTAGATTTAGGTATGGAAGAAACATATAATTCTTTGTCATAAAGACAAAAAGTGCTTGACCTGTTTAAGGAACACTCAGGAAAAAAAATCTGTAATGGCAACTAAAAATTTTGCTGTTGTTACGGGAAAATTTGCTAATTTGAGCCCAGCGGTATTTTTTTTTTGCTATTCTTAGCAACACATGTCTGCTGACGTGTGGTACAAAATCAGCAAAAATATTACTAAATATTAGTAATATTAGGACAGAATTTCAAATTATTTTTTTTTTTATCGAGCAACAAAATTTTTTTTATTTTGTTCAAAGGCTTAAAAATTGTAAAAGCATAAACGAATTTATGATTTTGTTTTAATAGGTAATTTCTGTTTTGAAAAATGTTTAAGTACTATTTTCTTACTTTTAAGTTGAAATTTTACTTGCTTTTAGGGCTGATTTGTAGAACTAAAAACTTTTTAGTGATATTTTAACTTTTTTTCTGTGTACAGGTTGGTCGAAATGAATGAGTACTGTTTTTGTTACGAAATATATTTTTTTATTCAATATTATCTCCTAAAAGCTCAATACACTTGTTCCAATGATCTTCTTATAATTTTATCCCATCCTTATAATGGTTTTCCGGAAGCTCTGCAAAATAACCGTCTACGGCTGCTATGGCCTCTTCATTCGACGAAAAATGCTTTCCACGAAGGAATTGTTTAAGATTTTTGAAGAGATAATAGTCACTGGGAGCCAAATCTGGTGAATACGGTGGATGTTTAAGCAATTCGTACTTTAATTCTTTGAATTTAGCCATCGTCAAAACACTTTTGTGAGCAGGTTCATTGATGAAAAATGTTTTTTTTCTTCTTGAAACCAGGTCTTTTCTCACGAATTTTTTCATCCAGCTGATCCAAAAGGCTGCAATAATATTCAGAGTTGATTGTTTTACCTTTCTGAAGATAATCAATCAACAAAATTCGTTTTGCATCCCAAAAAACTGATGCCATAACCTTCTTTGCTGATCATTGTGACTTCACCTGCTTTGGAGCTGAACAACCAGTTTCAGTCCACTGTAAACGTTCTTGTTTCAATTTAGGATAATAGTGGTAGATCCAAGTCTTATCCATAGTTATAAAACGACGCGAGAATTCGGTTTTATTCGGCTTAAAACGCTCCAAATTACGCTGAGAAATTTGTTTTCGATCCAGTTTTTGTTGAATTGTTAATGTGTGCGGCACTAACTTTCCAAACAGTTTTTTCATACGTAATTCTTCATGTAAAATATGGAGTACCCGTTCGTGTGAGACGCCTATGGCATTAGCAATCTACGCTTTGTCAAACTTGGATCTTCACTAACCAAATTAGGAACCTGCTAAATGATTTCTGCAGTGGTTGCAGTTTTTGGTCGTCCTTCGCGTGGATCGTCTTTAAGGCTGGTACGACCACGTTCAAGTTCACCAGCCCAAAATTAAACGGTGCGTTTTGAAGGTGAGGACTCCTTATACACTTCTAACAATTGTTCATAAATTTCCTTTGCTTTTAAACCCTTCAAAACAAAGAATCTAATGACTGCACGATATTAAATTTTTTCCATATTGAAAAAAATCAATGACACGGCAACTTCAAATGGCTTGTAAACAAAGAAAGAATTGACAGAATGACTTGTAACTTTGCATGTGTTCTCAGGAAAGTTATACCAACTTGAGAAAAAAAAGTTTGGAGCTAGCAGTGCCATCTCTTGGTGAGCGCAAGAATTTTTCAACGAACCTGTATATGGAAGCAATATCAAAAAGACAGCAACTTGATAATTTTAACAGTTGGCTAAATACTTCATTATGTATATGAATGAAATTACGTACAAATTTATCGCTGGCTTAAAGCAAAATAAATTTGTAGTGGACTTCTTTTAACTTTATTACTGCTCATTCAAATTATGGGAGCTTTTCTTACTATTATGTTTTTATTTTTTTTTTATTTCTCTTATTTAGAAATAAATAAATTTTCCACTTTGTAGTTTAGTATTACTCGTATATATCCTAACTCCTTTGTTTTACCTAAAACACTTGTTAATAAAAATTATTTTTATAGTGAAATAACTGATACTTTTAGTATTCAGCACATTCTGCAAGTTTTCGAGTCATTTCTTTATTTCGAATTTTTCTCGAATCGTCTCCGAAAAAATTTATCTTTTTCCAAGCTTTATAGAGTCTAACTTTGTTAATATTATGAATGTAAAAATTAATCAAAAAAGTGAACCATTTTCAAAAAAAAAGTATGTTTCTTCAAAAAAAAAAAAACTATGAAATTTTGAGTCTGTAAAGTATCGAGATTATTTATTAACAGAGTCATCTTTGTGTTGACGTCTATTAATTAATTCATATAAAAGAAATAAACGTTAAAATTTGAATGATTTCTGTGTTTTTAAATGACCAGAATATGTTGTTTTTATTATAATACGTCAATGGACACATACTTTAAAATACATACAGGGTGGCGCAGAAATAACCTTCCGATGTTTTTTGGCTGTAATTTAAAAAAAAAAAAATTAAAAACTTTGATTCTTCTTGTGGATTATTTTTATTTGGTCTTTTTAGCGTAATATTGTTTATTAATGTGTATTTCGCATGTGTTTACTACACAAATGTCAAAACAGAACTGACATTAGGGGCCAATCGCAAAATTTATAGCATTTTCTGATAGGAGGATTACTTTTGCGCCTATCTAAATAGGTACAACAAATCGATAGAAAATCTTTTCATTAATCAAAATTTTTTTGACTCTATCCTCTTCCGTCCTTATGAACAGCCTGCTGGACATTTTTCAAACGTCTGCAGACGTGTTTAAAAAATTATTTGGCATCTTATGACCATTTACACAGCTATTTATAAATATGTTTTTTGTACTAAACTAACCAGGACTTTTTTTTTTTAAAAAGCTGGCCTCTATAAAAAATTTTGGTTTACATTTGTGATCAGTTGATCATAGAACACGTTTTCTTGAGAACTTAACCATTTCAATAAAAAAATTTTAAAGCTGTCGAATATAAAAACTTAAAGAAATATATAATTTTATATTATAGCGGAAGAATTAATGAAATGAGATGTAAGTATTATATCTTAGAATCCTGTCGTCCTTTTTGTCGTTGAACAATATTTTTTTTTTATATTCTTTATTTTAGAAGCATAAAATAAAATATTATTCAAGACTTTTGACGCTGGATTTTTCTTTGGGACTGAGGAGGCTATATAACGTCGCAGATTATACACGAAAACACTATGATATTCAGTACGATATCGAACAAATTTTACAAGAAAATGATTTATTATTGATACGATTTCGATACATTTTGCTTACTGAAAGTTTTAAGATCAAATAATTAGTATTGTATGTACAATTTAAATAGTAGAAGGGAAACTTAAATATAATATTCTGCCTTCCGGGCTATTTCTCAAAGTATTTACGTATTGTTGCTTCATTTAAGTTTCTTTTAGTTTTATTTTAAAAATATTTAGGAAATTAAAAAATTTTGAGAAATTTATATAACTTTTGGAAAAACACGTATTACTTCAACAAAGTTCTTTTTGATCTGTAGATTTATAATAAAACTGAAGTTTGTTTCTTGAGTCTTTTGATGGGCTAACAATATTCATAATATATTTAACTACATCTCTAAATGAGACATGTATGTGATTAATTAGTCGATAAAATAAACATAAAGGGTGATTTTTTAACCATTTGGGTTTTGAAAATTGGCAAAAGTAAATAAAATATTTATTTGGGGCGTTAAATGAATGCCTTCCATTTACATTTTAAAGATTATTTCATGTAAATGTTGCCTACGACTATGCTGTAGGTGGTCTATCCGTGGGCTCCAATTTTGGCATGGTTTTCCCAGCATCTTGGCCAGTATCTCACCAATAGTAGCTGTAATGTTGTCATCCCGGAATTGTGGCTGGCTTTTGTCTGTACACAAGAGTCTTCACGGAGTCTCAGAGAAAAATTTAGTAGAAAATTTTGTAATCGGTTTTTAATACCACTACTATTTTTGTACTTATTTTTAGTAAAAAAAAATATTTTCTAGCAAATCTTTTTGCTATTTACATTTTACAAATTACAGAATTTTTACAGAATATTTAAACATTTTTGTTGCTAATTTCAGAAATCATTTTACAAATTTTTGAAAACCGATTTGCCAAAATTAGCAAAAAAATTTACTAATTTTAAAAATGTGGATATTGAAGCAAATGTTATTTCTAATTAAAGCTTACACCTACAAACTTAAATTGCCTAAAAATATAATAAAATTAAAAAAAGAGTTTGGAAGTGAATATACCGTCTTATGTCTAAAAATAGGACATCCACTTAAAATAGCACTAAAAATAATAGTTAAATATTAGTTCTAAAAATCAGCTTTAAAAACAATTAAAATTTTACCTTAAAAGTAAAAAAAAATTACCAAAACATTTTTCAAAACAGAAATTACCAAATTCAAACAAAATGATAAATTCGTTTATGTTTTTACAATTTTTAAGCATTTGATTTTTTTTTTAAATTTTTTTTAAAATATTTTAAAAAAATAAATAAAATAAAAAAATTTTGATGCTCGATAAAAAAAATTTATTTGAAATTTTGTACTAATATTAATAATATTTAGTAAATTTTTTTTGCTGATTTTAGCAAACAGATTTTAAATTCCACTTTACAAAAAGTTTACTAAAATTTGGTAGCGGCAGCTTATTTTTTCTATAAATTTCATTGTGCTGCTAAGATTAGCAAAAAATACCGCTGGGATCAAATTAGAAAAATTTATCGTAATAACAGCAAAATTTACAGTTGCCATTACAGACTTTTTTTTGGTGTGTATTCGCAAAAATATTAGTATAGTGGGGTCAAATCGCATGATCTTGGTGGCCAATGTACTGCTCCAAAGCCAGATGGTATGTGGCACCGTCTTGTTGATACCACATGTCAACCAAATCCAATTCTTCCATTTGGGCAAAAAAGTCGGTAATCATCGCAAGGTATTTTGCTTCATTGTCTGTAACGTTGCGATTTTCAACGTTCAACAGCACCAAAAAGTACATCTTTCAGGATGCATTGTCAGCTCTTGAACTGAAACAGGCTGCTCTTCACATCATATACGGCAATCCTGTTTGTCCACGTACTGATTGGGCCAAAAATGAGCTTCGTCGCTGAAGACAACTTTTCAATAGAAACAAATTTCTCACACAGCACGAACTTTGATAATAAAATTCATTAATTTGCAAGCGTTGTTTGTTTGTTAGTCTACTCGTGGGTGAATGGCATTTTGCCATTGTAACATGTCACGAATCTTTTTTTTTACACTTAAAAAATTACACTGAAAAAACAAATAGCAAAAAAAATCTCCCTTTACTACCTAATTATAACTTATCCAGAATTTCATCAATTCGATAAATTCTAAAAGTTCCATATGTGTTAAAAATGAAAACTATAAACTTCTAAAAAGATATGTTTGTACCAAAGAAAATTACTTCTTCACTTTTTATCATCGATATTTTTTATTATACAATATATTGTGCAAACAAAATGGCGTGTTGTAATTAATTGTTTGAATTAAAAAGTAGTCGTAGAAAATAAAACAACAAAAACAAATTATGCTATTTGACTGTTGGTTGGTTGGTAAGTTGTCAACAGAGTAAACAATAAACTGTAAGCGCCATCATAATTTCTACGCCAACTTTAAATATAAAAAAAAGAACCACTATTCATAATTCTATATAAACACACTATCTACACTGTTCAAAGTAAATGGTAGAGTTAAAAATGTAAACATAATTACGATTCATCATCATAGATATGAAGTCTAAAAAACGACGCCATAGTTTATATTCAACAGTACTATATATACATGAAAATACACGTGACTCTTATTACACGGTTTTTTTAGCTTTTGAATCATAGAAAATCGTACGCCAACGTACAAATATGTATTTTTTTTGCATAAGTTATTAATATTAACCCAATACCGGCCAGGATTTTTTTCAAATTTGATTCTAAAGTTTGGTGTAGCCCCGAATTCGGGGACTTGTTTACTTGTGTTCATAGCAAACGAACGAACTATAAATTTCACAAAATACGCGTAATATTATATGGCATCATTGGTCAGGAATTGAGGAAGATACATTAGCAGTGATTGGTGTATATTAAAAACTTGCTAAGAAATTTTCTTTGATAAGTTGATGAGAAAAGTGTGTGTATGTGTAAATTTGTCTGTATTTATTTAGTTTTTATTTTATTCAAGTCATTCTCATCATACTATTAAAAAAAGAAGAAGACGAATAAACAAGAAGTCCAAAACATGTTGGCTTCTGTTATCCGCATAATGATATTTATACGTAAGCATTTGGGTTGGGCTTGTTTTGTAATTATCAATTGAGGGGAATTCATTTTTTTCTTTTTTTTTTTTTCTTGAATGTGTAAGTGTAAAATTTGTATATGTTTTTGTGAAATATATGTTAAATATGATATAAATTTCTATACATTTATACCATGGTGGGCTGGTCTTTCAGAAAATTCAAAAGAAAAAGTTGACATATGTGTGATAAGCTAAAAAGACTTGCTTGATGAAGAATCATTACAAAATTATGAGATTGTCTTAAAAAAAAACAAAAAAAAAAGAGATGTCAAAAACAAAAATGTTTTTTAGATAATAAGATGTAAATTTTAAGTTATAAACTACGTATGTATGCAAATTTTTGATAATAAGGGAAACATTAAATCAATGGATTTATTTTTGCCTCTTAACTTTGTAACCGATAGAACCGCCTTTAGGCCAGAGCTTCGAAATTTGAATTCTTTTTGGAATCAATTCCCTAAACACTGAATTCGATTTTCTTTTTAGTCGAACTAATTTCTTTATAAGCATTCTTGAGGAATCATTCAAGGAATTAATTCGATCAAATTCAAATCTAAGGAATTCAATTAATTTATCTCATTCATTGAATTCAATCATTATCATCCAATGTATTACTTGTTCGTTGGGAGTTCAGCGATTAATTCCTCATTTGATTTTGCTCCATGTGACAATTTAGAAATAGCAATTGAATTAAAATATTGGAAATTAGTGAATTCACAGTTAAAAATCAATAATTTGCAAGAATAAATGGCCCAAAGTGAAAAAATCGCGAAATAAAAAAACAAAATTAAAAATAGACTAGGAATATATTATGTAGTTTACTGTTTGCAGTTTAATACAAAAGTTTTCCGTTCCACTAAAAAATAAAGGAACATACATTTATTTTTCAAAGAAATAACTTTTAACTTTTAATACATTTTTTCGAAATGATTTACTATCATTTACCGATTTTTTCAGTTTTATTTATTTTTATAATTTGTTTGAAATTTAATTAAAATTTACCCACAAAACGGAATTTTTGGTTTATTTGTGTCCGTTACAATTATTACAAATTTAAATTTTACAAGAACTTTATAAATACACAAACACATTCCCCTAAAATTTGTCTATAACCATACTTACATACATTTTGTAGATTAAAAAAACAAACACAAAAACGGAAACAATTTTAAATGAATGATAAAATGATTTATTTTTTAAGGAATTGGTAGGTAAAATTTCAACATTAATTTTTACTGTTTAATCATTTGTTTCTTACGGATTTGTCAGTTCTTTAAACAACATTTCTTGAAAATGGTATTTTCTGTATTTTGAACTTTTTTAAGTGTAAATAAAATATAAAAAATTTAATATTGCAATGAATAGTTTTTGAGATTAACGCAATTCAATATATTGCCAATGAACTCCAAACTTAAGGCCTCGGTGCAAAATGTTTTTCTTTAGGGTTTTAGTTTTTGACATGTGGACGTATAAATTGTATCTAAGCTATTTATATGTAATATTGTTTTGTTTAATTATGGAAAATTGTAAAATTTTAAATTATTTTTGAAATATAAGCAATTTTTTTTTTCAATTTTAAAAATTAAAGCGCTTTTTAGTATTGGAGATTTTTTTTTTTAATTTGGATGATTTTTCAAATTAAGCGTTTTTCGAATTGTAGAAATTCTTCAATTTTTTTTAATTATTATGTTATTATCCAATATGGCGAGTTTTACAATTTTTACCAGTTTTTCCAATTGTTCCTTTTTTCACTTAAGCGATTTTGTATTATTATGGGTATTCTTTGATTTTGTAGATTTTTTTAAATTTTTTCGATTTCTTCGATATTGTTGTTTTTGTTTTTAAATTTTTCATCTTTTCAGTTTTGTTTTCTTTTTTTTTTGTATTTGTAACATGTGCTTCTTCAATTTCCTTTAATTAAAACTAATATCATAGTTTTTTTGTTTTGTAAATTTTAAAATCGAATGAAGAAAGTCGAATAAACAATAAATCCCAAATTTGTAAATCGTTTGAATTCCAATTGATTGTATTTTCAGCAATTAAATTCCCAACGATTTAATCGATTAAGGAAACTAAGAATTCATTCCCATTCAAAAATTGCAGTTTGAGAATTAAACTATTACATAGTCAATCCGAATTAAATATCGAATCAAGTTTTGAATTCCTTTGCTAATTTGAGACCAGCGTTACTTTTTTCCTAATCTTGGCAACACATGTCTGTACAATAAAATTAGTAGTCGCTACACTATAAATATACAAATTTATATTTTTTTTATCGCGCAACATTTTATTTTATTTCATTTATTTTTTTCAACAAATATTTTAGACAAAATATAAAAAAAACATTAAAGGCGAATTTATCAGTTTGTTTTAATCTGCTAGTTTTTGTTTTGAAAAATATTTTCAGTAAATTTTTTTGGTTTTTAAGGTCAAATTTTAATATTCCAACGGCTGATTTTTAAAACTAAAAAGTTTTTAGTGCTATTTTAAGTGGATGCCCTTTTTTTGCACATGAGTCGATTGTAAAAAGTATCTTCACTTACGATCCCATTTTTCAACATATGAAACATTTTAAGGCAATTTGAGTTTGTGTGTGTGTCTGAATTATTAAAAATAACATTTCCTTTAATATCTACTTCTTTGGTACATTTTTTATTCTGTAAAAATTCTGCAGGTGTATGGGTTTTTCTTCTGTGAGTACCGGGTCATGTGGCAAACATTAAATCGGTTTCAAATTTTATGAATCCGGGACTGCAGCTGCATATCAGCATTTCATTGTTAACATATACACTTAAATTAGTTTGTAAGTTAAAATAACTGAAAATATCATTTAAAAGAAATGATATTTCATTTAAAAACCGGTCTACTTAATTTTCATTTAAATTAAATGCATATTGTTATTTTTTTTAATGTTGATTAATCAACTGACACATACGTAATAAACAAATGATATAATCAGTTAAAATAAATGTCAAAATTTTACCTACCAATTACTTAATTACTATTTTATCATTTATTTGAAATTGTTTCCCTTTTTGTATTTTTTTTGCAATCTACAGTACAAAATGTATGCATGCGTGTTTATGAAGTTCTTGTAATTTGAATTGAAATAATTTTGTATATATACAACCAATTTAAATAGAAAACAAATTGAAATTTTTTGAATATTTTTGTTTTTTAAACAGACAGCAAACAAAATTTAAAATTGTTATAACTGTTACGGGCTTTATTAGTGCCCACAAATTTCCGTTTTGTCGGTAAATTTTTATTAAATTTCAAAGAAATGAAAAAAATCGGTAAATGATAGTAAATTATTTTAAACAAATGTATAAGTAAGTTAAAATAGATATTTCTTTGAAAAATAAGTGTATGTTTTTTTATTTTTAAATAGAACGGAAAACTTTTTTATTAAACTACAAACAGTAAACTACATAATATTTTGAGTGTACATTTAAGCGTATGAGACGAAATCTGTTTTCATTGAGAGGTGGTCAGATGGGACTACTTGCGTTAATATGAAGTGTTTTGTAAGAGAGAAAGTGTTAACATTTTTTTTATTTGATTTAAAATATAATGTATATTAATGGCTTAATGTAGAAAGGTTCTAACTCGATTTTTCATTTCTCTAGCGACAGAGCAAATAACTTAATAAAATTTGAAAAACTTTGGGTAGAAAATTTCCATAAATGAATTTTTTATTTTATTGCTGCCATTATTGAATTAAAGCCCTGTGCGATGTAGCTAAATAAATTCTAAACTAAATACTATCTGACAAATGATTATGAAATTTCTTTAAAAATGAATATGAATAACTATAAAATTTTTATAAAAATTTGGTAACCAGAATTTAGTTTATATTTTATTTAGCCAGTTCGCAGTGTCTAAAGATTTTCAGATTTTGTTGAGTTTTTCCATTACCTCTACTGAAATTTTTCTTTTTTCTAGAAAATGTTTAAATTGTGAAATAAAATAAATTTTTATTTTGAGTGCAGAATTTACTACTGATTATTACAAAATTAATTAAAAAGTATGTGTCTTAAGTCTTTTGTTGTATATTTAGTACATACAACTTTGGAAATAAAAGTTTTTTTTATTATTGATTTTAAAGCCGTTTAAGAGTTTCTATTATTCTTTTTTTTGCAAAGAAAATAAAATTTAACGGTTATTTTGTTTATCATAATATATACTTAAACAATAGTTTTATATTAAATTGTTTAACAATTTATGGTTTTATGATGATGATGATGGTAAAATGATGAAGGTAATACAAGACGTTTACTTAAGATAAACTTACGAAAAATATACGGTTTCTTTTAAGCAGCAAAAAAGTGGTAATGGTGGTGGTAGTATTTGAGCCAGCTTAACTTAAGCAAGCCACCAGCAGCAAATATTTAATACAGCTGCTGTATTTAATAATGCTACTACAGCTTATTTAAACCAAAAATAGTTTTAAAATAACAAAATTTTTTTGCAGAAAAAAAAAACTTAAACTATTGATATCTAACACAACTTTTGGCAGTGGCAGTTAGCACAAAAAAAAAACTTTAGCCAAACACATATGATCGTTATTATGAAATACAAGTTATTTTTCAAAAGAAATAAACAAAACCCCAACTTTACTAAAAAAAAAACTAAAAAAAATATATTTTGATGAAAATCTTTTAGCCAAAAAAGGCAGCCGAAAATTGTTTACTAAAAACTAGAAAATTTATATTTAATATTAGTTTTTTATATAAAATAAGGCGGTAAAGATTTAAAAGTATCATTGCTGTGGCTTACATAAGATCATTCGGCAATAAACAAATGTGTGAAAATTATTTAAATACAAAAAATATTTAAGTAGTTGCTAGTAGTTATTTGAAAATACTTTGTTGTTTAGGCCAAAAATATATATGTTCATATATTTCTATTAAAAATAAAAAGATTTATGTAAATTTATGAGCTGTTGAAAAGTAAATGTTTTTAGTATAGTTTTTTGTTTGTTTTTGTTTAAATAAATAAAAAATATTTAATGTCAGTTTAAGTAAGATTTATTAGAAAATTAAAAAAAAAATATATTTGGTTAAAGTGATGAAATTATATAAATTATGTTGTTGTATACACCAAAAAAGATTAATTTAAATTTTCGATTTGTAATAACATGCAAATAAAAATTGATTAGAAAGCGTTGAAAATCACTGCACAAGAAAATTAATTTAAAACAAAACACTTACGACCGCTATCTTATGTGCGGTGTTGAAAATAGTAGCAAAAAGGAGATCCGATTTGAATTGAACTTAAACGAAAATAAAGGGTTTCTTATATGCGGGTCCTTACAGTTATTACAGTATAACATTAAATACACTTTAAAGTGGTTTTTCAACAATATTAAATTGATTTGTTGTTACTTTTAATGAAATAAAATCAGAAAATTCATGCTTTTCAGTCTTTCATCTGTTAAGTTTATATCTAGCAACTCTGCGGGAAAAAAATAATTGGCACATGTCCCGTGATAGGTGAAAACAGAACTGGATCGAAAATACCTACCTCGTGAATTGTTCAAAAGTCATATCAAGTGATCGGTCTGAAAGTATCAATTCTGTGGTAGCTGAAAACAGGATCGGTTTCTAATATACCCGTCACGTGATCGGTATAAAAAGTCTTCATCACGTATTGGAATGTGTTAGTTTAAAACAGTACCGGTTCTCAAAACACCTATCACATGCTCGGTTTAAAAGCCACTATCATGTGATGAATTTGAAAGTATGAGTCCTGTGGTAAAGCGATGTGTGTGCTAACATCCACTTCTATCTGCCGGATGTTATACCTTATGAGAGATCCATGTATGTGAGGATGCTGTTATCACTTGTTATACCTTCTTTTTTCAACCGTGGCCTTGTATTCTACATTCCCCATGTTATGAATCAATTCCAAGAATACCAGGGCTATTATCATGCTCAATTAAACTAACTTTAGTTTAAGTTCCAGATCATGTTACACAGGAGCTAACATATTGCGAGGGTGAAATATTTTAATGGGTTCGACGCCCTTTCCGAATCCGTTTCCAGAAATATTGAGAATTTAGGGGATAGTGACATTGTTGTTGTTGAGTTCGATGCCTTTTTCGAATCTGTTTTCAGAAATATTGAGAATTTGGGGGATAGTAACATTGTTGTTGCTGGCGGTTTTAATATCCAATACCCCCCATGGCGTTTACCTGTTGTTCGCTGTGCCCCACCACCAATTAGTGTATGCATTAATGCACATTTAGAGCGTAAAAGGTGAAAAATAATCTCGACTTTTTCTTCACTTCGAACCACTCTCGTTCTCTGTATTTTACGACGTTCTAACATCGACTAAAAATCACGCGGCACGTTGGGCCAAGGTTCTCAAATTTTTCTGCCATTTCAACTGTGTTTCCTCAACGACAATGTTGATGCTACAGCAAAAATATTCTATTGATTGGAAGAAAATTCTTCATTCCCACATTTCGGTTAAGCCAAAAAATTAATGTTGGTTTAATCAGACTTGAAAGAATGCAAAGTACTTAGATCTGTTAAGCTCCATTACGAACAGCGTCTTCGTGCTTAAGTTCTCTCTGCTTCTCGGAGCAGTAACAGCTTCTAATCATTCGTTGAAAGAGTAAGGAGAGAGAGTTCACAGCTGCTCCCATCCGTCACCAAAGACGCAGGAGCCATCTAGTTTTCCTATCTGGTTTAATTAAAATTACATGGACAAAACGCACTTCTTAGCATTTTCCCCAAACTTGAAGTGATACCAGCACAATGGCTTGCCATTTTCAAATGATAATTGAGAATAACTAAGCTTTCTTTTTGCTTGGCTTAGGCCTCTTGCCCTTCCAAAATTTTCCATCTGAGTACAGAGAGATTCAAGTTTTCCTTTAATATTATCAAGTTTGCTTGAATCATTTTTGACGATGTGGAAACTATATTGATTTCTGAATTGAAGCAGTCACATATCTTGCCAGCCATGGCAGCTGGTTTTTCTAAGCAGTTTTTGCTGACAGAGAATATGGCCTTCATTTTGGATAGCAATCGTTGCATCCACAGCTGTTTTAAAATATCATCCGAAAGCTTACCTTGAGCTAAGGACTGTATTTGGCTTAACAATTCTAATGGTTTCTTGTCTGCAAGTTCGACTTCTGGTAAAAGCTTCTTAAGGCGTTTTTCTTCAGAATGAGAAAATGCTCTGATAAGTTTCGCTTTCAAGGATTCATACATATTTGTTGTTGGAGGATTGATGATAACGCCATGTTCTTTTTGAAGGATGTTGCTTTCAATCGATGCTAAGATGGTGTAGAATTTTGCAGAGTCTATAGTTACACCAGTCATTACAAACTGCGTTGTCATTTATTTGAACCAAAGAAGAGTATCAGTGCGCCATAATGGAGGTGCTTTAACCGCTACACGTGCAAGTTGCATTGATTGTGAGTCTGCAAATGTTTCCTCTATTTCGGTCATTTTTATTTTTATTGGTATGATTTTAAATTAAAAATCAAATAAACACAATTTATTTTTTCTATAAAAAAATTGTTCTTTATTTTTTACAAATTTAACATATAAAAAGTATTCTTTATCAAAGTGTCTTTAAATACAATATATTTTCATGAACGCCACAAGCCTAATCTTCTTGTTGTAATGTTGTGTACTTTTGAGCTCGTGCAATTAAAACGGTTCTTGCGAATCTTAACATGAATAAGTCACGGGAGCACTGGTGTAAAAACAGAGATCGCCGCTAGAGCGTCCATTGGTTAACCTCTTAAGCTCATCGTGCCGAGCGAGAAAGTTCCGCTTATGCTCATAGGTTCGTTCCCCAGCGACAGCAACATCAATTTAGAAAAATGATATGTATGAGTTTTTATCTCTCATACATATCGTAACGTCCTCCTTCGGTCTTTCCATAGCACTAAACCCCACCGAAGTAAAATAACATAACGGGGCTATGAACTAAAATGTTCAAAGAATTTCGCCAACTCTTCATCAGATCACGCAATAACGGTGTTGCCATATTTGGAGCCCTTCATCTTTCACCACGCTTCATCTTTTCTCAAAGAAAGCAACACTCCTTTGAAGGTTGGGCGCAAAAGGTCTATATCGAAAAATAACGAATATTGGAATATGCACATATATGAAGATTCGAAAGAAGTATTAAAATGTTTTGGTTTCCTTAAACGGTTTAAGAAATATTTCACTCCATCCAATCTCCTTACTATATATACTACCTATATCCGACAAAAGATGGAATGCATCTCCCATATATGGGCAGGAGCTTCAAAGTCTATTTTTTAGCTTTTGGACCGTATGTAAAGGAAGGCGTTGACACTCATTAATGACAGTAGCTCTATTGAATCGTTGCAGCATCGTGAAAATGTATGTTGGGTATTACAGATCTATTGATATTACCATGAAAATTAATCTACCAAGATAAAAGAACTGATTCCCAGAGCACGGCTTTATATTCGGCATACTCGCTTATCGAGTAGAGCACATCAGTTCAATTAAATTCAAAAGTCCACAAACACTACTCCTACCCAAAACCTATTTTCAAACACAATAAACGATATATGTAGGGGCATCCCCTAAGTGTTGCTTAATCGTAAAAACCTCAAAACTTAATTCAAATTTAAGAGTTTATTTCGTAAAACAAAAGACTTTGGAAACAAACTTGCTCAAAATCAACTAAAATTTCTTTAATAATAATCAGAACTGAAAAAAAACTAAATACAAACTATAATAACAAATATACTTGACTTTATAGTTAGTCATGTAAACAAACATACAGTCATACCTACATACATAATCAATGCTTCAAAAAAAAAAAAAAAAAAAAAGAGAGATCATAAAACATTTAGCCTATTGTAACATGTAATATGTGTTGTAAATTGGTAGTTAAGTTTAGTGTAAAGATGTTTGATTTCTATTATTGCCTGTATAAGCACAATAATATAATAAAAACAACAACAACAACAACACCAGCAATAACAGGAGTAACACACAACAGAGTGCAGCACAGCACAGTTGTTGGTAAGTTGTTTAAAAAGACATGATGCCAAACTAACTAAAAGGCTACCTTTTTGTTAAAGAAAAACTAAACTGATGCATCTAACTGATGACGATTTTCACGTTTTTTCGAGTGTGCTTATTTTGTGGCATGATGACGCTTAGGACGTTTTTATTTGTTTTTTTTTTTTGTAACAGTTGTACATTTTGTTGTAACTGCATAGCAAACACCATTCCAATGCGTAGAAATTTCTTCAATTCTTTTTTTTTTTTTTTTTGCTTAACTTCACATTTTATTCTTACTTAAGTTTAGAACAACATTTTGATCAAAATTGTACTGTTTTGAGAAGAAAAAATAGGAAAAAAGAGGTGCGTTTTTTTGTTTGCTTTCTAACAAGCTTTTTATTTATCCTAGAAATTTCTAATACACACATACAGCTGTTTTTTCAAAAAGAAAGAAAGAAAAAAAATAAAAAATAAATCCCATAGAAAAAATTTCGAACGAGATTTATCACACATGCCAAACCACAGCCACTCAGCCACATAACAAAACACTAGCAACTATCTAGTAACCTTAACAACCATTTAAACATTTATATCAGTGAGTTTTAAACGTTTTTAGGCAAGGTTCAGTATTAATTTAAAATTGGTTTTAATTTTTGTCATAAACAACTTTTACCATAGAGTCCTTACAACAATTTTCGAAATGTGTTTTAGATGTTTTTACATCCTGTATAAACAAGGTAGGCATTAAGGAAAATATCGGATGTGTTTTAAATAAGGACTAGGCCCTAAAGTGGTTCTTCAATTATTGGTATTTCCAATCAACATAAAAAATAAAATTCGTTTATTAATTATGTACAGTAGAATCATACATTTAGTTAATGAATGTACTAGAAAATTCGTAGTATCTGTCAAATTTATTAACAAATTGTCGTTTTTCAAAAGCGATACATATAAATATGTTTATCCCGATCAAATATACCATTAAATTAGGGTATCAGTAGAACCAACCGAATTGTGGATTGTATTTATTATAGGTGCCACTAAAGATTGGTATACTATATTTGTTTTTCGAACAAATTATTTAAATTAAAAATTAGCCATCAAAATATAAAATTGTTGGTGGTGTAGTGGGTAGAGAGATAGGCAACTACTCCGAATTTCCGAAATAAATCCCGGAAAAGGCAAACAAAAATATTGTTACAAGAAATTTCTACAATTAGAAATTTCTTTACAAGAATTTTGACAGCTGGAAAAATCCAGTGTCGTAATAAACTGGAAATAACTAGAATACCTGAATACTCATATAAATACTGGTTCTCGGTGTCGCAGCAGTTCGGTTGATAAAGTAAAACGCTGAGTGTGAAGAACTAAAGTGTGGCTAACGTTTAGTCTATCCACTTCGTGTAAATAAAGTGTGCTATTAAAGTGTTTTTCTGTAATTTTTAGTGCCTGTCATAAATAAATAGAGCTATAAATAATTTCAAAGAGTGCTTATTATTTGCAATATAGAAAGAACTCGATTTATTTAAAAGGTAAATAAATTAACGATTTTATAAAGGGTGAAATCGTAACAATATTTTTGTTTTAATTAAAATAAAACATTCAGATATTTAAATATTGAATATATCAAAGAAAATTAAAATTAGTTTTGATGCAGTTTCGATAACGGAAAAATCAAAAAATAAAATTTTGTGGAAAGTAATAATAAATATTAAATAAGACAACATATTTAAATATTTAATAAGACAACAGAATATGAAGACAGTTGTCGTAAACGCCAGAATTCGATTGGCAACGAATTCGGTGGCTATAACTGATACTATTTTCTGGCTGTAGGTGCAAAGAGAACCTACAGTTCCTACCACGCAACCGGTTTAAAAGTCTATAACGTAGTGAGGCTTTAAGAAATACAATAGACAGTTTTTAATTTTTGTTTAAATTTCTTTACAAATTCTAAGTATAGGGTCCGCCAAATAACTTTTTTTTTTTTTTTGAAAATGCTATAAAAAAAAACTACTAAATATTTTCTCGAATTTCTTTTTTATTTGAAAGTACAATCCTTCCGCTTAGTAATGGAAAATAATTTCATTCAAATGGCTGCCTCGGCTGGCCATGCAGTAGCCTACACGATCGGTCCAATTTTTAAGCACATTATCGATTGTGTGCAGCTGTATTTCACCAATGGCTTCACGAATATTGTCCTTTAAAGCGTCAATTGTCTCTGGCTTGTCAGCGTAACACTTATCTTTGACAGCACCCCACAAATAATAGTCCAACGGTGTCAAATCGCAGCTCCGAGGTGGCCAAACGACATCAGATCTGCGGCTAATAATGCGATCTTCAAAAACAGGGCGCAAAACATCGAGTGTAGCTTCGGCTGTGTTGCACGTAGCGCCGTCCTGTTGAAACTAAATGTTGCCAATATCCTCCTCTTCAATTTTTGTGAACAAAAATTCGTTCAACATGGCCCGATAACCATCGACATTGACTGTAACGGCCACTCCTTGCTCATTTTCAAAGAAAAATGGCCCAATTATGCCTTTGGACCAAAATCCGCACCAAACAGTGACTCGTTTTGGGTGCATCGGCTTTTCAATGTATGCGTGCGGGTTTTCTGTGCCCCAAATGCGACAATTTTGCTTGCTTACATACCTGCCAAGATCGAAATGAGCTTCATCTGAAAAGATGACATTGAAAAGATGACATTCTGCAACATTACGATGATTTTCAAAGTAATATCGCAATATTTCCCAGCGTTGTTCAAGCGTATACACAACCATATTCGTTCAGCGGAAGGATAAAACTAATTATCTGTCAAATCAAACATGAGCTTAGTCTTACCATTCACGAAATAAGCACTAGTTGAAAAAAATCGTTAGATGGCGGACCCTATAATATAATTTATATTTTTATAGCCTTCAAGACAAGGTTGTACTTGTTTTTAATCGATGTCATATAACAGAATTCTACATTTTTTTTATAATTGGTTCCAACCACATCAATTCTACAGCATGTTTCACTGGAAACAATTCCATTGAAACCGAAGCCCTTTACCTTAACATAAATGTAAGATATAGGTAATTAGGAGTAGTTCCAGAAGTTGTTCTAGGAATGTGACCGATTACTTTTGAAATAATTTTAAACAAAAATCATTGGTGTTGAAACCGAAAGAAAAACAGGTTACAAACGACAAGAAGTTATTCTCCAAGTCGTTCTGTGGAACGGAAAATTCTGCTCCATGTAATGAGAAATAATCCATAATTTAGTTTTAAGAATTCTAATATTCTGAAGTTATTTTAAGCTTAAAATAAGAGTTTTTTTAAATACATGGAATTTATAGTTCACTTCTATAGCAGCAAATTATTATTTCTTTTTTAATTTTCATATCTGAGGGATTTTGATTAATCACTTGATTAAAAAACACTGTTGCATAAAATAGTTTGAATAAATTTTCTTACAAATTAAACAAACTTATATTTGCTTGTTTATAAAAAGCAAATTAACTATTCTTAGCTAGGTTGATACATATGTATCGAAGAAGCAAAAGATCTCATCAGAACTCCAAGATTTAGATAGGCTCTAGCCTTTAGAATAGGAAGAGCTTGTACAAAAAATCTTTTAAATTATACATTTTATTCCTTAGCAATCGAAAACCGAAAGCCTAGGTCTTTTCCTAATAAGTACTTTGACGTTACTTATGTTATAAAATAATAACGGAAATTTTCTTTAAAAAGTAAAAATTTTATATTATTTTAGTTTCTTTAAAAATTACATTCAATATTTATAAAAACTAAAAAATAACATGGAAGTTTGTAACTTATTGGACTTAAGTTAATTTATCAACAAATTTTGAACAAGTTCAAGAACTAAATTAAAAACGAGTTTTTTCTTCAAAAAGATTTAAAAATTCGTTTTTTCAAAAAAAAATAATAATTACAATATACTAGGTATTCCTAGGTTCTCCTTAGGAATATGAGTGTTCAATAGATCTACCGACTACAAAAATCTTGGAAAATTTTCTTAAGTTGAGTTTAGTGCAGTTGTCAGAAATCAAACTGGCATAATTTGAAAAATACAAACGCTGTCAGATTTTAAAGATTTTTCAATCGAAAACCTCTTTAAGTCTACAACTGAAATGAGATAGTGAAAGTGCCAGTGAGCAGAGGCAGTTTGAATTACGCAAACATTTTACAATATTTTTAAGAATTCTTCATTGAAATTTGTTTGAAGGTAGCTCTTGTATGTGTAAAAGATTTTTAATTTGCGACAGTTAAAAATAAAAAAAATAAATGAATTGTTTTTTCCGCGAACAAATTTAATTTGAAATTTAATGGGCTCAAATCATAAATTTAATTGTGAAACCGAATATTTTTTTATTGTATAAAAAGGACACAATCACAAGCAGATATTTGTGTTTTTATTTATGAAAGTTATTAATTTTTTAAATTTTATCAGGCTCGATATCATAATTAAATATTACTAACGAATAGTGTTTACTTTTCGTTAGTAATATTTACTATTCGTTAGTAACATTTATTTATGATGTAGAGAATGATAAAATTTAAAAAATATATAATTAAAAAAGAGAGAGAGATCGAATAATATATACAAAATTTACAGAAATAAACTTATTTTGAATATAACGATTAATCGATTAACTGATAAGCCCACTTTTCCGGTATTTGCTTAAATAATACGATGTCAGCTATACAGAGAAAACGGATTTATTGTGATAACCTATTTTCTTGCCAACCGAATGGTTTGGTTAGAGCCACTGACATTCGTTTGCGGATCAGGACCCTATCCGGAATTTGGAAGGCTTCCTGGGAATTTACCCAACTTGGTACTTGAAGAAGGGTACCGTATATTCGATATGTCCGACTTTAATTTTTGTACTAGTTTTTTCATGACAAATATAAAAACAAACGATTAAGAATCCCTGCTTAACATTGGATTTGTATAGTTAGAAAAATTCTTGTCTTAGACTAGAAAATTTTCCTATTTTTTTCTCTTGTTTTTTTTTAAGTTTAACAAGCAGTTAGTTCTTTTTGGCGTTTTATTTATTTTTTTGTTGCTGTTGCCATAACTTTGTTACTGTTACTGATTTTTCATCTTTCGCACTTGGACGATTAGTTAAGCCTTTACCATAGACTGTTTGTGTATGAGGTTTATGCTGGCACTTTATTATGGTCTCATCATATATAAGCTGGTTAATCATGCGTCGTGCTGCGTATTGTTTAGATTTTTATTTAATACTTAATTCTTAGTTTTTCCAAACTCATATTCAGTTTAGAATTGATGATGTGGAAAAGTTTTTTTTTTTTTTTTTGGTTATTGCCTTAACAAGTATTGAAGGAGTAAGTAAAATTCTATACTTCTAAATTCATACTTTCAGACATTGTATTTTTTATAATTATTTTTTATTATAAAAATAATAAATTCAAAGTGAAATTTAATATGTGTGTTGAGGAGAAATTGAAAATATGTTTATTTGTAATCATTTAATTGAACATATGTTTATTAATTATATCTTTTTTAAAGTTTTAGTTTTTTCTTTTTCTGTATTTCCTGTAAAAATATCAGTAGTTAACCGCAGTGATTAATTTGATCACTAAGCAATAACTGTATCATGTGGTATTAATATGAAATGGGAAATGTAATATGAAAACCTTAGAGAGACATGTATTTACAGTAACAAAACTGTTAACCAAAGACTATTGAGAAAGCTACATAATTACCATGGGCCACTGATTTTTTAAAGTGAGGAATTTGAAAATTAATTTATTGGAATTATAAGATATGCAATATGAAATTCATATCGATGATTATAACTAAGCAATAAGACCTTTGATTTGTTTTTTTTTATAATTTGTTAGATTTAAAATAAATTTTTTTTTCAAAACTATTTCTCTGTATTACTCAACCAGTTTGTTGTTAATTTTTGTTTTGTTTCTTATTTTAATTGTGTTTAAAATAAATGTAGCGTTAAGTAATTTCTGTGAAAATATGTTGTGTGGGATATTATTTTTATTCAGTATTTGTGTAAAAATTTTCATGTTGCTAAAGGGATTAACGCAATTAATCTTTTTTTGTTAAGCTTTGAATAATTGCCGCATTTTTCAGTTAAAAAAAATGCCGAAAAATATAGTAAGAAAAACAAGTGTTGAATATTTGAGCAGGAAATGCAAATATTTTTTTGTTAATTTTTTTACATACAAACTTTATTTATGGTGTAAGTTTAAGAAAATTAAATGGTCACTTAAGTTTGTTTTTTAATGGGAAAAATTTCTATAGAAAACCTACTAAGATTTTTCATTATTTATTTTCTCATCTATGCTAGTTACAGTTACAGAAATTTAAATATACGCATTTTAATTTCATGCATTATTTATTTAATGGGAAAGTAAATTTTTATTTTTTTTCATATAATCGTAATCATTAAAGGATAAATTTACACAATACATCGTCATACAGTGATAAACCTCATTATTTTTCTAGCGAAATTTTATTGGACACAACTTTAAACTTTGATTTACTTTGTTATAGGAGTTGCGGTAAAACTAATGTTTTTGTCATTGTTGAATTATAGCAAAATCTGGAGAACAAGAATAATATATTTTTTTCCAAATTTAACCATAAATATAAAATTTTAAACCAGGAAACCAAATTTTAAATTATACATGTCTGTCTCCAAACTAAAAAATGGTTACAAAAGACTAGTTCGACTGAGCAATTTCTAAAAAAATAAATATTTTGAGGTCTTCAGTAAACAGATATAACAAGTAAACAGATATCATACTTCAAGGATTAGAAATATACTCCCACATTAAATTTGTTACGCATGAAGTTTAAATGCATCTATTTGAATTTCGCTAACTGTAGATTACACTATTCCAGCAAAAACTTTCATTAATTTATTTTGTTAAATTTTGTTTTGCTGTTTATTTTTTATATTTTTGTAGTGCTGTGGGTAAACATATGCGCAGATTTTGTGTGTTTTTTTAATGCACTTTGTTATAACTTGATATTCTCATCAATTGATTCGGAAATATATAGAAAATTTTTAATAGTTGATCTTTTTAATACTTATATGTATAAAATTGTATCATAGATTTTTTTTTCAAATGATAGCTTTTTCTATGTATACTCCATGATTACTAAATATATAATAAGAACATTTTTTCCTTTGAAAAAAATATTATGTAAATTTTGTCTAAACTCAATAAAAAAATCAACTTGATATAAGCATAAATAGCTTTTTCCATTGATTTGTGAGTTAAATAGAGATATTTACAAATAACACTTTCAAGGACACGAAGAATGTTGATGAAAGTCGTAGCTGACCAGAAAATGCATTCCATTCGGCTTGTGTCTAAATAACTTTTTCTGTGTATTCTTCATGATTACTAAATAAAAAAAAGAAAAACTTTTTTATTTGACAAAAAAATTTCTATGATCTCGAACCAGACTAAAAATATATTTTTATACACATAAGTTCATATATTAATGCCTCTTTTTTTGTTAAATCTATCACACAAAATAATAAAAATTAATGTTAAAATTTCCAACACAAACACTTAAATATAAGCTTTAAAAACTTAATGTGGAGCCAAAGGTTGATCTTCTGTGAAGTATTTCCAGCTTAATGATTTTCTAGTGACAATTAGAGTTTTGTGTTCAGGACTGATCTAAAAGTATCTGCCGTGACTGGTGAAAATAGGACAGATTTAGCACATATCACTGAAGTGAAACAAATATGCTAGAGAAATCGCCAATTTTTTTATTTTATTTTTTAAAGTGAAGCTACACTCATGATATTCTTATTACTAATAAATTTGTTGCTGTTGAAAAAAAAACATAGGAGAGATGAAAGTTGGTGAGAGATAAAGGGCTTCAAAAATGGCAAACTCGTATTGCGCGAGATGATAAATCTTGCAACAGTTGCAGCGAAATTGTGAAAGATTTTTATTTATTCAAGGACGGTCCTAAAAATAGCAAATCTGACGTTTAGATGGCGGCAGTAGTTCGGAAAATAATCACTTTGGTAAAAAGTGGCAACCTTATAAAACATATGTTTTAAGTTTCAAGGCACCATGTTGTTAAGTATTTTTTTGAAGCCATCAAAAATAAACAATTAGTGAATTTGTAAACATGGAAAAAAATTGGCCACATGGAAAAAATTGGCCACATTGAAAAAAATTGGCCAAAATAATATATTGTGAGGCCGAGTTTTAAACTAAGTTTACCGCAGTTTGAAACTTGAATACTGATTTTGAAATTTGTTTTAATTCATTGAATTTCTTATTATAAACAGGGTTTTAAACTGAGTTTACCGCAGTTTGAAACTTGAATACTGATTTTGAAATTTGTTTTAATTCATTTAATTTCAATGAAGACCAAAATTTTATGTAACGAAAAGTTGTTCCGACAAATTTATGTTAATAAACATGGAAATGGCAGACAAAATTCGTTTTAGGTTTAACTGAACCAAGTTTAATTTACATCCCAAAAACTCGGTAAATAAGGTATTCACCAGATTTAGCTCCCTCGAATTATTTTCTATTTCCAAACTTGAAAAATTTGTTGGTGGTAAAAGATTTGAGGTTGATGGATATTATAAGAAGCTTAAAAATTTCTTATTATAAACAGGGTATCAAAACTATTGAATATCGCTGAAAAAAGTCTATCGAGCAAACAGGAGAGTATGTTGAGAAATAAAGAAATATATTCCCCCAAATTTGTTGTGTTTACTTTGTTAGGTCGGCTAATTTTGTGACCGCCCTCTTAGGTCTGTTATGTTATTTTTACTTCGATGAGATGAGGGATAGAAAATAAAAAATTTTCTGATTAATGTTGGCTTCTGTGTAATTGTAAAGATTTTTTTTGGCATTAGCATAACTCAACTAATGCTGATGAAATTTCAATGACAATGTAAAAATCCCAAGTATAATTTTAAGATACTCATTTTAACCGGTAACTACAAAATTGCCTTTGTCGGTAAAATGCACATACAAATGTATATCATAATACAAATTTTCTCGCTCCTATGAATATTCATGCAGATCGATGTTTTAAAATATGGATTTACTTGAAATAATTTTAGATTCATTTTAACCCCGTTCAAACTGTTAACGATTTCCCGATTACAAAAAAATATATATATATGCAAAATAAAAAAGATAACTCAATCGTGTTCCAACTATTCCATCAAATTGGGTGTAGCCAACCACAAAAGCTTTAAGTTGTCAATATTGAATTGTTCTTCTTAAAAAACTTAACCCCACCCTACATATATTCTTCAATTACTTACGTCCAACAACTAATATTGCTACTTTCATAAAACATCTTTCACTATCTTAACATATGTATCTTTACTTGTGTTTTTTTATTTTTTTTTTGGTTTATGTAGATGTTTATTCTTATTTTTTGTGCCCTTAAACTAAAATACATTTTGATAATTACTGTAATTTGTTAAAAGTTGCTCATATGATTTTTTATTTTTACATTTTAGTTTTGTAGTAGTATTATCTCTCAGTTCCATGCAAAGTCAGCTGAAGAAGCATTGTTGTTGTTTTATTTGTAAAATTTATGTATTTTTTTTTGTTCTTTGTATAACAGTATGTGTGAGTTAAGTTAATTATTATTTTAAAGTGTAAGTTTGACAAATATGTTTGGCAACAATTCATCTTGGAGGGGGTTTATGTATTATAATATTTATTGTCTACCATAAACCTGATGGCATATTATGTGGCTGATGATCATATTTGAATGTAGCTTTATAAACGATAACGGTATTGGTTACATTATCAATAAATTATTTGGTAAGGAAATTTCAAGATATTTAAAAATTTCGTTTAATAATAAAATTTTATTAGTTCTGGAAATATGAATATTTAAAAAAATATTTAAATAAGGAATTCTTTCAAAATAACTCTCTCATGTAATGTTTAAAAATATAAAATTTATAAAGTTTTTTTTAAGTTATTGCCAAACTACTTTAGGTTTCGTATAAATAAATCAAAAGAGGACACAAAATTTTTTAAGGATTTTAACTAAGTTAAGATAACTACACAGAAAAAAATATCAGAAAATTCAAGTTCGATTTCTACACAGAAAAAAGTATTACAGAATTTAAAGTAATTAAAAATATTTGTTAAAATTTAAACTCGATTTCTAACAATTTTTTGTTTGAAATATTTGTAAATTGTCACTTTTCATATAAAAATTCTTTGAAAATAAAAATTTAAGTAACAAAAAAATAACAAAAAGTTTTTTGTATTTACAAATTCCATTGTTGGTGCCTTTTTAAAAAATATTTTTTTTGTATTTACAAAAATGTTCTATGGACGATGTTCAATATTACAAACAGAATTTTGTAATTTTATTCTGTGTAACAATTTTTTGTTTGATATATTTGTAATTTGTTATTTTTCATATAAAAATTCTTTGAAAATAAAAATTAAAGTTACAAAAAAAATAACAAAATTTTTTTTTGTATTTACAAATTCAATTTAAAAAATTTTTTATTTATAAAAATATTCTGTGAAAGATGTTTAATATTACAAACAGAATTCAGATAATGATATTTACATATATTTGAAATACAATTGACAATTTCTGATATACAATTGACTATTTCTGAAATACAATTGACTATTTCTGAAATACACAGAAAAAAGTATCACAAAATTTTAAGTAATTAAAAATATTTGTTAAAATTCAAATTCGATTTCTAACAATTTTTTGTTTGAAATATTTATAAATTGTTACTTTTCATATAAAAATTCTTTGAAAATAAAAATTGAAGTTACAAAAAAATAACAAAAAATTGTTTGTATTTACAAATTCCATTGTTGGCGCCTTTTTAAATAATATTTTTTTTGTATTTACAAAAATGTTCTACGGACGATGTTCAATATTACAAACAGAATTTTGTAATTTTATTCTGTGTACAATTGACTATTTCTAAAATACAATTGACAATTTCAATTGACTATTATGAAATACAATTGACTATTTCTGAAATACAATTAACAATTTCTGAAAGAAAATTGACTATTTCTGAAATACAATTGACAATTTCTGATATACAATTAACTATTTCTGAAATACAATTGACTATTCCTAAAATACAATTAACTATTTCTGAAATACAATTGACTATTTCTGAAATACAATTGACAATTTCAATTGACTATTTCTGAAATACAATTGACTATTATGAAATGCAATTGACTATTTCTGAAATAAAATTGACAATTTCTGATATACAATACAATTGACTATTTCTGAAATAAAATTGACAATTTCTGAAATACAATTGACTATTTCTGAAATACAATTGACTATTTCTGAAATACAATTGACTATTTCTAAAATACAATCGACAATTTCTATTGACTATATGAAATACAATTGACTATTTCTGAAATACAATTAACAATTTCTGAAAGAAAATTGACTATTTCTGAAATACAATTGAAAATTTCTGATATACAATTGACTATTTCTGAAATACAATTGACTATTCCTGAAATACAATTAACTATTTCTGAAATACAATTGACTATTTCTGAAATACAATTGACAATTTCAATTGACTATTTCTGAAATACAATTGACTATTATGAAATACAATTGATTATTTCTGAAATAAAATTGACAATTTCTGATATACAATACAATTGACTATTTCTGAAATAAAATTGACAATTTCTGAAATACAATTGACTATTTCTGAAATACAATTGACTATTTCTGAAATACAATTGACTATTTCTGAAATATAAATGACTATTTCTGAAATACAATTGACTATTTCTGAAATACAATTGACTATTCTGGAATACAATTGACTTTTTCTAAAATATAATTGGAAAAGTTGAACAGACAAATAAATATTTTTCTTACACTTTCCCTTCTAATCATGGACAACAGAAAAATGCATTCCAGTGTGCGGCTAGACACTGGAATACATTTTTGGTCAACTATGATTTTCTCCAACATTCTACTTGTCAATTGAACTTATCTTTATAAAGCTCACTACCTAAAGATACCCAGCAAAAATGAAGCTGCCAAAGAAGCAATAAAAGCATCACTACTATGGTAAAGGCATTACTTCTTCTCTGATGGTTTCATCGATGAATTTAACATTAGCATGTCATAGGATGTAAGTATTCAAATGCAGCAACTAGCATTAATAATACAATGATTAGATATTCTGATGCATGAGTGGAAAATGTTCATATACTTTGTAGTATTTAAGGTTTGATGAAAATTTAATTCATAAGAATGTAGAAAAATAAGTTTAAAGAAACGAAATTTATGTATTGATATACAGATGCTCTTAATTAAAAAGCATTTTTGAAACATTTTTAAATAATTTTAATGAATTTTTAGACAAATTTTGAAATAGTTTTGGATAATTTAAAAACTGGTTGTACAATTTGGAAATATTTTAAGACAATTTTAAAATATTTTTGAACAATTTTAAATAATTTTTGCACAATTTTAAAACATTTTTGGCAAATTTGAAGTAAATTTTACATAATTTTAAAATTATTTTGATAAATTCTGAATTAAAACTGGAAATGATGTAGTATTAAATAAAATACATAATGCAAAAATGCACAGATTGCGTCGTCATAAATATTTAAGGCTGAAAAATGCAAATGATTGGCCAGCTAGTATCAATTAAAGGTAAAAAAAAGTCTGTTTTTCTTGATTTTTCAAAACTTTTATAAAAATTTTAAAACTGCCTAAATTCTAACCCTTATGAAATTTTAAACTAAAATGAAGTATGATTTAATTAAAAATATTAAAAAAGTTCATCAGAACTATTTTCTCAATTTGAATAAATCCTTTAGATTCAAAAAAATGTACGATATACTATAACTTATGCTTTAGAAGTAATGAAGAGTGATTTTTTAAGATATGTATCGGGTTTATATCCAGATCACTGCATTTAAAATATGAACACATGAATTCTTTTGGAAGTGTCTAAGAATAACACCAAAAAATCATAAAAGAATGTCAACTGAAGTTTAGGAACAATGAAAGAAGTTATAGTCACAGAATGACTACCATTTTTTTTTTTGCTGGGTATATGTGATTTACTGAGTAAAAAAATACTTTTATTCATAGGAAAACTTTATAATACACTGATTAGGTCATATAAAAGGATACTACACCGTACCTTGTGTGTGATTTTATATAAAAAAAATAATTATAGCTCTAGAGTTCGTATGCAAATTTCATGTTAGATCAATAAATCAGAAGTGGTGCTTAAACTATGGCAATTGGCCGTCTCCTATGAAAATACCAAGTCAAAGTAACCGGTATCTTTCATATAAAAAGTCTGACCTAGTACTGGTTGCAGCCATATCAACTTGGACTTTTTTCTTTCCCACAGGGATGCTAATTAAAAAGAAAAAACTTAAGACATACAATTCTGAAAAGAATATTAATGTGTATCTAAAAAGTTTTAAGGATGGCGTCAAATTAACTTCATCTGACAGTGAAGTATTTGGGGAACTTCCTCGATTGTAAACTGTCTTGGAAGAAAAACACCAGGGAGAGAATGAAAAGAAGACTCAATGCCTATTATACATGCAGAAACTCCATCGGTAAGAATTGGGGGCTAAGACCGGGTATGGTAAACTGGATTTACACATCGGTGGTACGGCCTGTTATCACTTTCGGATGCACTGTTTGGTGGGATGCGTTGAGAGTGGACAGCTATAGGAAGATGCTCAACAAGGCTCAGAGGAGTGCATCTCTTGGTATCACAGGTGCAAGGAGAAGCACGCCACAGGCAGCGTTGTATATCCTACTACATCTGTCCCCCATTGAACATTATGTGAGGAGCGTGGCGGCTAGGAGCTTACTTAGACTCTATGAGTCTTCGTTGATTAGACCGGAATGATCACACAAAAATTCTCTACGAAGTGGGTCTGCTTGATCAGGGTAGTATTCCGGCGGGAATTTCGGATCATAAGAGTGTGACCTTGGACTTCGGCGTAACACCACCGGTGGAGTTCCCGGATAGGGAAATTTGGCGTGGATTCAACGGACTCTTTGAGGTGTGGGCAGTATTTACGGACGTGTTTATATTGCTGAAAATGACGTGAAAAGGTCATTCAGACTCCCGGATGAGTGTAGTGTTTTCCAGGCTGAGATCCTAGCAATCTGGAGGGCGACGGAGGTGATACTGGGGGGTCTGTGGTGACAATTTACGTCGACAGTCAGGCTGCGCTAAAAGCATTGGCAAATTATACGGTGCGATCGAGCCTGGTCGCACGGTGTAGGAATGCTCTGAGGGAGCTCATGGTTGCATTCACAGTAAAGCTGTGTTGGTTACCCGGACACTGCATGGTGGATGGCAATGAGGTGGCGGACAAACTCGCGGGGGAGGGTTAGAATCTGGACTTAGGGGTAAGAGACAGGGGGGTAAAGCCCCCCTTATTTCACTACTATAGGGTGATACGGGAAAGTTTCCGTGATGGATTAGATAGAGGTGGTCTCAGGACCCTTATAGGGTTCTTAACGGGGCATTGTTCTGTTAGGGCTTTTACGAGTAAATGGGATAATGCCATACCGGACTTCTGCAGACTATGCGGGGATGTTGAGGAGCTAGAGAGGGTAGAGCATATACTTTACCACTGTCCTAGAATGCAGGATCTCAGGCAGAAATGGCTGGGGGATAGGTTTCACGACGAACTGGGTTGTATCGCTGGATGTAATCCAGCCGATCTACTAGGGTTTGTCAGTGAAATAGGACAGCTGTTTCTGATGAGGGGACTGTAGAGGGAGTCTTGTCCTACGTAGTTTCTTTATTTCTTCGGACCCCTCAACTTTTTTCTTCTTTACTTCTCTTTCTCTCTCTCTCTCTTATTTCTTACTCTATACTGAAGGGATTCACAATGACCGCATTGGTCTCCGGGTGGAAATGCTTCTCTTGGGCGCATAACCCTTCTTAACCTAACCTAACCTAACCTAAAAAGTACGACTTGTTAATACCTTTATAGATGGATTATAAAATTTTATACTTAAATCATATTACAATAGACCCAACAATTTTGTGGTGTTTTATATATAACAAAAGACTTAAGAGACAAACTCTTTCTAATTACATTTTTGCTTTCTATATAAAACTCTTCCTAATTACATTTTTGCTTTCTATATAAAACAGGGCTGTATGTTGAACCACAAACTTTTGATACATTACCCGAATGACTTAGGAGATTTACAGCTTATATTAGTAAGATTTACAGCTTATATTTAACCTAAGTAAGAAATTTTCAAACAAAATTACTACTTAAGTATAATTTTAGTAAAAATACCTACTAAGTGGGGACTTTAATATTGGCCTGTAAGAAACAAACATTTTTATAGTACGATATTTTCCATTGAATTACTCTGCATAATCTTCTTATAAGAGTTAAATGATAGTTTTCTGTTATTATGCAACGAATATCACAAAACTCAAATTATTTAATTAGTAATTAAGCCTATTTATGCATATTTTCTAAAGAAAACAAAAGTCTTAAGAAACAAACTTTTCATAAGGATTTTGTTGCAGAACATGCTTTGAGTTTGGGACAGTTTAACATTAAATCAAGTTTCTGAAATATTTGTAACACTGAAACTTAAAATGTTGAATGTTCCCTAAAAACAAAATACTTAAGATACAAAATATTATTTACAACAATATTTCCTATTGGACACCTCTGTATAAGTTTCTTTTGTTTTTTGCTCTCGTGTAACTTTACTATCATAAAAATGATCAAGATGATGAGCTATAACAACATATTTCAAAATAATATTGATATCGATCATTAGCTATAAGCAATGTGTAACGATTTTTGTCTTTGGTATAAATATATGAATTTAAAAAATATAGAAACAACGAAAAATTTAATCCCCCTAAAGCTAAATTAACTTCTTATACTAAAATGATTATCATCATCAGTATTTTACTACTCATACTTTACAACAATTTTTAGTAAGTATGTATATTTTTTTTGGGGTATATTTTGTTTATAAAAAAAGTAAAAAATCATGCATATTTTTGTAAACGTTAAATGAACACTTGTTGTTAAAGATTATGATCAATTTTTATTTTGTGCATCATACTTAAATGTGTATGTACGTAAAGTAAGTTTATGAAAAAAAAATAAAAATATATATAAATAATTTGAACTTACCCGTATCCATAGCTACCAATGTTAAAGTGTATTCAGCTTTGGCTTCACGATCCAAAGAGCGTAATAGTGATATTTCACCGGTTGAAGCATTAATACGAAATAGATCAGTATCACCTTCTTTAAGAAAATAACGTACTAGAGAATTCAATGGTGGTGTATCGGCATCATAGGCTTGTACAGTTAAAACGTAGCCACCATTTGGTGGTATAACATTTTCCATAACATAAGCCAAGTAGGGAGAATCCAAAAATGTAGGTGGATTATCATTAATATCCGTTATGATGATTGTTAGTTCAGCTAAATCATAACGGTTTTCAAATAAATGTGATAATTTGTTACGACCCTTATCGCTATCGTAGGCCAAACCCAAATCTG
Organism: Eustalomyia histrio; assembly: GCA_949748255.1. Classification (NCBI taxonomy): domain Eukaryota; kingdom Metazoa; phylum Arthropoda; class Insecta; order Diptera; family Anthomyiidae; genus Eustalomyia; species Eustalomyia histrio. The sequence continues at coordinate 66,856,432 of OX456526.1, forward strand.
CGGCTGAATCTTCTGCTTTCAGTGTTAAAACATAACGAGATTTACGTTCATAGTTAAGATTTTTTGAAACTCTTACTATGCCCGAATCTTCACTTATCATAAAATCTCGATTATCATCACCACCCACTATGGCAAAACGTACTCTACCATTGGCGCCTTCATCGACATCAGTGGCGGATACTTGTAAAACCATAGCACCTATACTGGCATTCTCCGCTACTGAAGCGGTATATTGTTTGGGATCAAATATTGGCGCATTGTCATTTTCGTCCAGTATTTTTACATATATTTGACTTTGGGTGAATTTTGATGGTTCTCCTCTATCACGTGCTGTTACATTTAACATGTATGATGTTCTCAATTCTCTGTCCAATTTACCCGAAACTCTTAGTAAACCATCTATGGGTCCTAAGGTAAAAGGTATTGTTGGTTCACCCTCTAGTATATATTCAATATAACCATTTTTGCCTTCATCTCTATCGACAGCTTTAACTACCATCACTACTGTGTTAAGGGGTATATTTTCTAAAATTTCTGTTACATTTGAACTAACAAAAACTGGTGCTTCATCATTTACATCTTTTAAAATAATAGTGACCTGGAAGAAATTTGAAAATAATATTTTTTTAAAAGTTATTAATGTAGATTCACTTCTAAAAATTAAAGAAAGATTTTAAAATAAATATAACTTAAGTTTTTACTATGAAATCCGCCATTAGATATTCGGTAAAATTCACCGGAACTTATGTTTTACCAAAAAATTACGTAAAATGCCTCCGCCAGAAAATTATTACAATTTTTCTTTTGAAAGGTGATTACTTTAATATCAGACATTCACAGAAAAAAATAAATTGGTTACCGAATTGAAAATTGGATTTTGGTTAGCACAACCAAATTTAAATGTGATGGCTGAATATTTTGGGTATGCAAGCAAAATTCTGTTGTATTAACCGAATTTATTATATTTACGCTCTGATTGATAATAGCAAACTTAGTCTGTAAAATAAGTTATTATTTTTATTCGAGGACACACAGGATACCATCAGGACACGTTTTACAAATATCTCTCTAACTCAAAATCTAGCTAAGAGATTTTTCAAATAACCACAGCCGATATATATAATCGCAGTTTGTAGTAAGCAAATTTAGTTTCGTTAAAATTAATTGATGTTTAATGTCAATCTTGCTCAATTTCGCAATTTCCAAAAAGCGACAATTGCCATTAATTTTAAAATAACTTACAATTTTTGGTACATAATTTTATTTTATTGAAAATGTTATTTATAGCGAAAACTAATATTATTTGATAAGTTGATTTCTTGATTCGTCTTCAACCTTTATTAATAAATAAATAAATAAATAAATAAATAAATAAATAAATAAATAAATAAATAAATAAATAAATAAATAAATAAATAAAAAAATAAATAAATAAATAAATAAATAAATAAATAAATAAATAAATAAATAAATAAATAAATAAATAAATAAAAAAATAAATAAATAAATAAATAAATAAATAAATAAATAAATAAATAATAAAGCAATTAATAAATAAAGCAATTAATAAATAAAGCAATAGATAAAAAATTTATTATTTTCGCCATAGTGAGTGTTCAATTCCAAATGCAAAGTATAATTATTATTGACATCAGGAGAAAGAGCATTAGAGGGTTAAATGAAGAATCAATTAAAATATTAAGATAGAAATATATTTTTTAACTCTGAATCAGGCACTCAAAAAAAAATATAAATTATACGGACTTTCATAGAAATTTTTATTTTCACATTTTATGTTTTCTTTTTATAAAAATAAAATTTCAAATAACTCCTTTTCGTTTTTATCAAAATAGTTTAAATACAAATTATGTCAATAGAAATTACAAGAAACTTTTCACGCATTCATATAAACATAGAAAATGAAAATATGAACCTATGTGTGTCTTATGTTTTGTAATTACATACAAAAAAAACTTTCAAATTTAAAAAATAAACTAAAAAATCGTTTTTATTCCGAATATTATTTTTAACGACTTTCGATTGTTTTTACTACTTTTGTGGATTATTTAAACAATAATTAAAAATAAAAAAATGGGTTCAATATAATGAAAAAAAGTCCTATTAAACATGTGTTTAAGATTTTGGGTGATGAAATAAATCACTAAGGATCAAAATTAGCAGACCTGGCGTATAAATGGCGGCAGTATATTGAAAAAAAAATACTTTCCTGAAAAGTGGCAACCTTATAAAACATATGTTTTAAGATTCAAGCCACGTTGTTTAGTGTTTTTTGGAGCCGTAAAAAATTAACGATTTTAGTAAATTTGTAAATATGTTAAAAATTAGTCACATAAAAATATTTTGTCAAAAACAGTGAATTAAACTACGAATTGCTTCATCACTTATCTTATTCGCTAGATTTAGTTCCCTCAGATTATATTATATTTCCAAACTTGAAAAATTGGCTCGGTGGTAAAAGATTTGCGGTTGATGGCTATTTTAAGGAGCTAGACAGTTCCTACTATAAACAGGGTATCGAAGCTCTGGAATATCACTGGGAAAAATGTATCTAGCTAAAAAAAAGATTATGTTAAGAAATAAAGAAAATCTTTCTCAAATTTGTACTGCTTTCATTATTAGGTCAGCTTATTTTTTGGACCGCCCTCAATATGATAAAAGCGTGTTATAAATGGGGTTTAAAAGAAAAAAATAATTTTCTGAGACCCGTGAAAATTTTTTAAGCTGCACATTAGACCGAATCAGATAATATGGGCAAAATAAATATTAAAGTTGTACCCCCCTAAAAATTAACTTTGAAATTTTTTATGATTATTGTCAAAATATTTGGGCTCTAGCGATAATCTGCCGTGAGCTTAACCGCGTCAAAAAATTATATTTTTCATGAATAAAAAATTTGGTAAATTTTTTTTCTTCATTGAAAGACCAAATATAATAAATATTTAGGAATTCTTTGATTAAAACATTTAAAAAATCTGACCACATTTTCGAGAAAACGAAATGTTTAAGTAAGTTTTTTTGATGCTTTTCAATCCGATTTGAATAAAATTTTAAAAAACTTAACCATTATTTTTGTCCGATTTTCATTTCTAAGTCAAAGTTAATTTTCAAAGGGGTACAACTTTAATATTTTGTTTGCCCATAGCATCGCCTTTGTTAAAAACTTGAAGTATTTTATGACTGAAAAAATATTACAAAATTAAACAATATAAATTATTGTATTTCACTAAATGTTCTAATAGCAAATTATTTAAGCGCAAACAAAATACTAAAATAAGATTATTTTTGAAATTTGATTTTTGAAAAATGTATAAGTCTAATGTATAGATCATTTTGTTTTTTTTTTTTTTTTGATGACCTAAAATCTAGTAAACATCCCTGTGGGAGAAAGTGGTTATCCAAGTTCGTGCACCTGTCCCTGGAACAGTGCAAACAGAACCGGTCAAAAAGTACCTACGAAGTGAGTGGTAAAAAATAACTAAAAAGAAAGTGCCTGCCATGTGACTGGTAACTGATGAAAATAAGACCTGTCTAAAAAACCTTCTTTGTGAAAACAGAACAGACCCAGCACATATTATTTTATCCTGCGACATGTCCTGTGATCGCTGAGAACAGTACCGGTCTGAAAGTACCTACCCCGTGAGTGGTGAAATAGAACCAATATGAAAGTGCCTACTCTGTAATCTATTCCGTGACTGGTGTAAAATCGTTCTGAAAAACATATACCATGTTTGGTAAAACTTTCCTTAAACCTCCATTTCTATTTATTTTAACTTTTTGCTTCTTTAGTTCAAAATTAATTAAAAAAAAATAAAATACAAAACGGCTGATTTTAAAATCATTTTCATTACAAAAATAATTTTCAAATTAATATCCCATTTGTATTTAAAAAAATATTCAATAAGAAAACATTTTCCTCGGAATAGCAAGTTCTCGAGCATTTAGCTTTGAATTTCACTACTAGATGGCAGTAAGAGATAAATGCATTCCCAAACCAAATCGTAGTATTGCTTAGAGTTGTCACTATTACCATTAATATGAGACTTAAGATTTCAAATAACTAAATTAATTTTAAAACATTTCACGTCGCAAAGTATGTTGTGTGTTATTATAATTATTTTATTTTTTAAATCATTTTGGAGATCTTCTCCTTAACAGGGCAGACTCAAAAGATGTCAGTAAAGTGATACAAACACGTCCTTGATGAGTTAAAATGACAAAATTGTTAAACACTTTATTTTAACTTTCTGTTGAATTTTATTAGAAAAATTAAAAAAATATGAATTTTAAACGGGGACCGCACTAATAAAAACAAAGGACTCCAAGGGTCACATTTGCTCACCGTTTGTATTCTATTTTTAAGAACATTTAAAATTGTAGTATTTACGTTAAAGCGTTCTTTTAATTTTTGCACTTGTTTTGTTAAAAATTTTAAATTTCTTTACTTTTAAACTTTTCTATGGTTAAAACTTCTTTATTTATAAACTGCGGGAAAAAGGGGTTCCTGTCTCGTGATAGGTGAAAACTGAATCGATTCCGAAAATACATATCAAAAAAGGACCGGTTCCTAAATTAACGTGGTTCCTAATTAACGGTTAGAAAGCCATAACATGTTGTTTTGCATTGATTCTGTGATATGTTGTTTGGGCTTAGCTATGTGACATGTTCTTTTAGACCAGTCCTGTGACATGTCACAGAAAGAAATTGACCCCATAACAGGTTAAACCTGCGTTAAAGGGTCCGGTCCTTTTCATGCAAAAAATCGGTCTCGTGATCGGTCCCTATCACAATGAACCGGTACCGTGACGTGTCCTAGGATATGTTATTTTCCCGCAGGACAGTAATTGAAATTTAATTAAAATCTTAAAAATCAAAACAGTTTAACTACTTATTCCCCTATCTTTTTAGTTTAAAAAAATATGAGAGTTTCTTATTTTATCAATATTTTAGAGCAACCAATGAGTGACCCAAATATAGAAAATGCAAAGATTCTGAGTAATAAAGTCTTTGTTCTACTTACTCATTTTACATTCAAATGTATGACGAACAAATTTACAATAATTAATTTGGTTAAATTTTCCGTTATTTGGATCATTCAAAAGATAATATAGATTTTTTCATACACAAAAAAGTAAAAATAATATATATATTGAAATCTTTAAACAATTCTTTTCTTTTATCAAATACATAAATTTCCTTTACAAACATTTTAATGTAAGTCTGCAGAATTTCTCTGAAATATTTTAATCAAAATGTATCATGCATGAGTGTGCATGCACTCCAAACAATACGCATAATAAATGAGTATTGATAAAGAAGAAAAAAAAAATAAGAATTAAAACCTTAACATTTCTTAAGTTTTTTTTTTTTTTACTTACATGCTGTATAAAATTAATGTTGTCAATGCTTATCGGTTAAAAAAAAAAAAGAATTGTAACCTAAAATGTTGTTACAGACCTTAAAACATGTAAAACATATTGCATTGATATAAACATTTGTAGAGCAATGAATTTAAGTAATATGTTTAATGAATTGTAATAAAATGTAAAAAAACCCAACACTCTGAATTCAAATAAAAAGCCCTAAACAAAAGCAAACTTTAAAGATCTTTATGGCAGCTTCTAAAAGACCTTTCTCTTTTCTTGTGGTCAAAATTGTTTCTTTTTTTCTTAAGTTTGTTGTTCAAGTCTTGTTCTTGCATGAATTACTTTTTTGAATTTGCACTTTTATCATTTAATTAAAGTCAGTGCTCTTTTTGTTTTGCATTTTTTTTTTAAATTCATATTTAAGTTTAGCATTTTGCAACATTGTAACAACTAAATTTTTTATTTGTAAAAAAAGGTGTAGCTGTCTTAACAGTTTTATATAACACTTACAGATCTTTTTTAAAACAATTTAACAACTTCATTATTAATCGCTAAATCTTTCAAATGAAGTCTTAAAAAAGTATTTCTTTTTATATTTTAGAGATCATCCTCTTTTTTTCACATACAATTTTATTTACTCTTTTTTTTTACAAAATTGAAGTGTTATAGCGAGTGTCGTGTTTAAGCCTCTTAAATTAAAATAAAAAGTTTTTTCCTTGTAATTCAATTTTTAAATATTTTTAAGATTTTAGCTCAATTTTCCACAATTATCTTTTACATATTTTTTACACCTTAACAGGTACAAGTATACAAATTATCCTCATTATTTTATGTTTCATAAAAGGAAAATTAATATGTTTTCAAAAACCGATAATACAGAACAATAAAAGTCCAGCTGTTTTTTGTTTCGAATAATCAAGAAACCCTTTTTTTCGAGAATTATACCATTAAAAAATAAGTTACATTTTGTATTGAATATTATCTAAAATCATGCCATTTACAACAATATTAAAGCAGTATTGTATCACATACGAGAACTATACAGACCAACGCCAACAAGAATTAATGTTAGCAATTTATAATGCCAATATAACAACAATGTTGCAAGGAATAACACAAAGACATCTCATATGAGGCAAGCCACAAAAAGGGGCATACAACAAAAAAATTTGCTGTTCTAGAAATATTTTTTTTTTTTAAAGAGTAAAATTTACATATTGTTGCAGACACTGGGGAAATAATACATAAAGTGAGATACACTTGCATAGTGCCTAAAGGGTTTGTAACGACTAGACCAATATAGAATTACTGCATAATAATGATTGTTGGTATATAAATACATTAGACATTTTATTAACACTCTGCAACAATTTAAGGGCCAATGCTTGGGGCCTTAACCAAAAAAAAAAAAAAAAAATGGAAATGAAAGTACTTGTACGCAGAAAAAACTCAAATCGAGCTTCAATTAATATAATTGTAAATACAATTAAAAATTTTATTGAATTTTGGACCAGCAAAAGAATTTGTTATATCAATTATTTTTTTTTTTGTTAGAATTAATTAAAATTTTTCAATATTTTTTAATCATATCAATTAAATATTAAATAAAAAATCTTCAAGATTTTCAATTAGAGTTTTAATTACATCAAATAAAACTTTAATTAAAGTTCTAACCAAAAATCAATTACAACTTTAATCAAATTTTTAATTGAAATTCCAGCATCGAAAAAATTTAAATTTTTATAAAATTTTTGTTTGAAATTTCAGATTTAAATCAATTAAAATTTTAATCAAATTTTTAATATTTTTTTATCAAATGTACATGTGTTTGTGTGTTATTCATCAACGCATGTAAATTTCTAAATATTTTGTACCAAATTGTTCATAGGAGTACCATAGTACTTTTGAGGTTCCAATACACTCACCAAAAAAAGTCCGCAATGGCAACTGAAAATTTTGCTGTTATTACGGGAAATTTTGCTAATTTGAGCCCAGCGGTATTTTTTGCTGATCTTAGCAACACATGTCTGCTGACGTGTAGTACAATAAAATTTTTAGAAAAAATTAGCTGCCGCTACTAAATTTTAGTAAACTTTTTGTAAAGTGGAATTTAAAATCTGTTTGATAAAATCAGCAAAAAAATTTACTAAATATTATTAATATTAGTACAAAATTTCAAATTTATTTTTTTTTATCGAGCATCAAAATTTTTTATATTAGTACAAAATTTCAAATTTATTTTTTTATCGAGCATCAAAATTTTTTATTTTATTTATTTTTTTTCAAAAAATATTTTAGACCTAATTAAAGGAAATTCAAAGGCTTTTAAATTTTAAAAACATAAACGAATTTCTCATTTTGTTTTAATTTGGTACTTTCTGTTTTGAAAAATATTTTAGTATTTTTAGTGGTAGTAGTGAAATTATTTATTGTTTTTAGGGCTGATTTTTGAACTAAGAAAACTTTTTACTGCTATTTTAAGTGGATGTCCTATTTTTAGGCATGAGTCGTCGGTATATTCAGTTCCGATCCCTTTTTTAATCTATGTAACATTTTAAGGCAATTTAAGTTTGTAGGTGTAAGTTTTAATTAGAAATAACATTTCCTTCAATATCCACTTTTTTAAAATTAGTAATTTTTTTCTGCTAATTTTAGCAAAAATTTAAATATTCTGTAAAAATTCTGTAATTTGTAAAATGTAAATAGCAAAAAGATTTGCTAAATAATATTTTTTTTACTAAAAATCAGTACAAAAATGGTAAAGTGGGATAGAAAACCGTTTGCAAATTGTTCTACTAACTTTTTTTCTGAGTGTAGCACTATAAAAAATACTATGTTACCAACATTATCATGACTGTTGCTAAAAAAGTTTGTTCTCATGTTCCCATTTTCAATGTTGAAATATCCAAAAATCCTTAACAAGTTGTTAAATAATCAAATTTACCTTTTTTCTAAAATGATTTTTCCCAGATATTGTTTGCTAAAAATTAAAAATAAATATTCTAGAAAAAAGGGTGACCTCATAAAATAAGTAAAATTTAACAAATATAAATCTTAACCATTTTTTAAAATTTTAAAATAGACCTTTTAAACATGATTTCTTGGTTTAATTTTTAAATCTGATTTAAGATTTGTTAAAACTTAATATAATGTTGTTCATTGTTGGAATAATTTTCTACTTTATTCAATTAATATAAAATTCAGATAATGAATTCGATTTTTGTTGATTCTTTTCATACAATCAATTAAATGGAATAAATTTTAAGAAATCAAAAGAACCAAAAAATGAATTCATAGATTCATAAAATTAATAGTATTAAATAAAATGAATTACCAATCATTAAAATCAGTACGTCAATAATTTAGCAGAGATAGCTTTCGATTATCGATCTGAAAAATCTATCCAAGTTTAATATTTTTTTATCAATAAATTTTCAAATCTGAAGCCAAATCACTTTATCTGGCAACACTGATATGTATACATTCTTATGAATACAAACACTACATAGACTATGTTGTTTTTGTAAATTTAAACAATGAGTGCGGTTCCCTTTCGTAAAAAAAATTAAGTTAAATCCGTCATTTTATTAATACGCGTAACATTAAAAATATTTTTAATAAACATTTTTTTTTTGCTTTTTTTTGGTTAAGGGATTTGAGACGCAATTTGACAATTTAAATAACTGTAATAAAAGTTAAGATTTGAATAAATCAAAATAATATGATAATATTATCAATTAGAATTTTAATTGATATGATTAAACTTTTAATTGATAATGGACAAAAATTACAAAAATAAAAAAATTTAATTGAAAATTTTTTGGCAATATTTTTTATGTGTATATGGTAGTGAAAGTCCGATTGGGTTTCGGTTCATGTCGTCATAAATATCAGCAGCTTAAGCCCTTATTAATTTTTGGTAAATTGGATGAGATCATATCAAATAACTATATCTAAAATGCAAAAATACCTTTAATTTAAAAAATTTGCGTATTTTTTGTCTTAAAAAGGGGAGTTTAAAAATCACGTAAGATTTAAATTTGTTTTAATTGTTCAACAATATTTCAAAAATAATGAAAATTTGAATTTTGAGTTTTAGGTCTGGTTTAGGTTACTTCAACTACTTACATGCCTATCCCATGCGATATCCCAAAAGTAATGAGTGGTCATTACATTACAAAGAACACAAAGTAATGGGTTGTCATTACCCTCTTGCTTAAGAGCAGCCAAAAAATAATGAGTACCCATTACTTTTTGGACATGGCGAACAAAAGTAATTAAGCGAGTAAATAGGCTGGTAAGTAGTTGATACCATGTTTTTACTGGGGTAAATTAGATGATATGAGATGACATGTGGTTTCAAAAAGACGGTGCCACATGTCATACAGTTCGAACAACAATTGAATTACTGCATGAGACATTTCCTGGTACTCGTTTGGGAGATCAGAAAGGGTGCGTGTGCGCCAGCTAGTTCGTGGGGGCTATTTTCCCGATGTGCTAGTGCATACACAGAGAAAAAAGTTTCATTGTGGCAACCGAATTTCTTGCCAACCAAATGGTTTGGTTGCAGCAACGGATTTATTTGAATGTAGCAATCAAATGTATTTCTGGGTCAATTTAAATTTTATGTTCTAACCAAAAATTTCGTTGTAAAAACCAAATCTCTGTCGTCACAATCAAAAATATCGGTGGCCGCAACTAAATCATGCGGTTAGCAAAAAAATTATGTTATCATTTATTTTGAAATATCTATACATAACTTTAAAAAAGAGATAAATATTTGTATACTTTCCATGGAAACTTTTTTTATTTATTGAATTTTTTAATATTTATAAAAGAAGGAAATTGTATTGATTTGTCTGAAACCAACTAAATGGTGAAAATTACGACCTCAGATTTTTATAAAATTTACCATGCATGTTGTCCTTGACCATGCATGTTGTCCTTGAGTAACAGTGCCCAATTTTTGGATCTTTAACCCTATTTGTCCCTAACTTGTGTCTTCATGAATTTAACAACACCTTTTCAAAAGTTGAGTTGTTCCACACAGTTACCAATATTTCAAAAAGTCTTATATATCGGAGCTGAAAATGTTTTATTTCAAATGTAGTAACGCGCTAAATCGCCAAAAATGGAAATTTTAAAAAAGAAAATAATGTAATATTTTTTTTTCAATATCTATTTAAAAATTTGAAAATATTTCTCAAAAATATTAATTTTTAAATAATTCATTTAAAATATTATTGCATATATGAAAAATAAACAAATTTTCAATTCTCTTTTGAAGTTTGTACAAAGATTCACTAAAAGTTTCAGATCGAGATTCCAAATAGTTCCAAAGTTATGGCTAGTTAAAGTCAAACATTTCTATAGCATTGTATGAGTTTTTACTTTTTTTGCTTTTTAATTTAATTTTTTTCAAACCATTTAAAAATAATTCTAATTACATTATAAAAAATGTTAGGAAAATTTGTTTAAAATTTTATGAAAATTGTTCAAATTGTGACTTATAAAATTGTTATTATGCTTCAAATCAGCCTACAAACTCTAAAAAATTTAACATATGTTTGTTTTTAATTAAAAAACACTTTTAAAATAAGTCTGGAGACAGATTTGGGGGTTTTCGTTTTTGGTGGGGATTTTTGGGGATTTCAACTTTGAAAATGGGGATAAAAGGTAAATCATAAGTGTCAACACTGTCATTCACCTAGAAACTTGAACTGCCTGCACGGAGTTGCTTAATGTATACTACTTACCAACAAACACCAAAAATTTGCAATTCAACAATAACAATCATAATGAGAGCTAACAAATTAAAGACAACAAGCGCTGACATTTTGACAATGTCTATTTTCACAATTTATTTAATATAAATTTTTGGCGAAAAAACGCGAGATATGTATTTTATTGCTGAATATGAAAACTTACATGCTGTAGTTTAATACAAAATTTACATGCTTACCCAATATTAACCTATTCCTATATAAGACTCCTCATATATTTGAAAAATAGCCAAAATTTTGGTATTTAAAAAAAATTAAAAATATTTCCAAATAATTTGTAAATTACGTTTAAATACCTGAAGTTGAAGGTTCTAGCGTGCTAGCTTATCAATACGGGGGTCGTGGGTTCGATTCCTACCAAAGGCTCGGGTCTGTTTTCGCTACAAAGAGCTGATAACCTTTACACTTAAAAAAGTTTGTAAGTTAAAATAACTGAAAATATCATTTAAAAGAAATGATATTTCATTTAAAAACCGGTCTACTTAATTTTCATTTAAATTAAATGCCATTTGTTATTTATTTTTAAATGTTGATTAATGAACTGACACATCCGTAAGAAACAAATGATATAATCAGTTAAAATAAATGTCAAAATTTTACCTACCAATCCTTAAAAAATAAATGTTTTTTTCATTTATTTGAAATTGTTTCCGTTTTTGAATTTTTTGTTTTTTTTTTTCATAATACTCGTACAATACAAAATGTATATATACAACCAATTTAAATAAAAAACAAATTGAAATTCTTTGAATATTTTTTTTGAAACAGACAGCAAACAAAATTTAAATTTGTAATAACTGTTATGGACACAAATAAACCACAAGTTTCAGTTTTGTGGGTAAATTTTTATTAAATTTCAAACAAATGAAAAAATTAAATGAAACTAAAAAAAAATGGTAAATGGTAGTAAATTATTTCGAATAAATGTATAAAAAAGTTAATATAGATATTTCTTTGAAAAATAAATAAAATAAAACTTTTTTATTAAACTACAAACAGTAAACTACATAATATTCTGAGTATACTGCTAGTGCTCTGGTAGGGTATTATGATATAATTTGTAATTATATGATTAATATAAAATAAATAAAAAAAAATAATTTTTACAACTGATTTCAAAAAATACAAAAATTTCTTGACTTTAAGACCATGTTGGACAAGTAAACAACATATGACATTGAAATTGTCAGTACTGATGTAGAATTTTGTACTTTTTAATCGAATAATGAGTACTTTTTAAATAACCTTATTTTCATTTTTCAAGTAATCTCTATTTTTGGCGATTTCAACCCATCGTGCGCCGGTTTTGTGTCCAGAAACAGAAATTATTTTGAGGTAGATCACAACCCAGATTTCTACCATATGTAAGAAACGTCATTTACATTTGAGTCGGTGAGTCCCTAAAAACATTGATGCTCTGTGTAACAATTATTTCACTGTTCTCTTTTCCAACAAAAATGAAAACATTGTAAAAAATATGGACAATTATAAAAAAAGAGATTTCATTCATTGCTCATTAAAATCTTTTATGCACAGAGAAAACAGATTTATTGTAACAACCAAATTTCTTGTTTGTGGGGACCGAAATTCGATTAATACAACAGAATTTCAGTCGGGACTATATATTTAAAATCGAATCTGGATAACCAAATAATTCGGTTGCTGCAACCATACTATTCAGTTGGCAAGAAATTCGGTTGTCACAATGAATCTATTTTCTCTGTGTAAGTGTTATATAATATCGTCACAAATTATGACCATTAACATAAAAGCACTCCTCCCTTCCTTATTATATTAGTATAGATATATTTAATATTTCAGTTGTACCTTAAAGCTTCAATAAAAGTACAATCATAACATAAATATTTCGATAGCAAACAATTTTAAAATTCACGCATTTATATTTAAGTATATGAAATATACGTAAACAAAAACTTGTTATTCTTTACTATATATTACAATTTGTGTTTGCATTGATTCTATGGCCGTATATGGTCTTAAAAGAGTTTTTGGTCTTTGTTTTTATTTAATAAATTGTTAGCAATTAGAAAATACATTTAATATCAAATGAGTGCTGTGTGTGTTTGTTGTTGAAAGTCTGTCTTATAATAAACATTTACAGATTTATAAGAAGGAAAAGTGTGATGATGTGTTGTAATGTGATGTAGATGTTAAAGTTGTGTAAGCTAACAAACGGATCTAAAAAAAGTTTACTAACTGCTTAATATTATGGTTGCAGTTAGTAGTTGTTGATGAAAAAAAACTGCACTACCACTTTAATTTTATTTTCTATTTACCAATGGGTCATTAAATGAGTTTTTTTTTGTTGTGTTTTTTTTTGTAAGGATTTTGGTTTTAAGTTAACGCTCTTTTTAAAAACGAACATTCATTCTTGTTATTGCTGTTGGCTTTAAATGCAAATTTAATTTTATTACCCACAATTTTATAAGTAATGTTTAAACATTTATTTGCTGTTTAATTTTTTTCTCTATTCTCTTTTTCTCTTTATTTGCCACTGTGTTATCTAGAATTCAACTAAAATCCTGTGTTCCCAAAGTATTATAACTTTTGTATTAATGGTCAAAAGTTCCATTTTTTTTGGCTAAATCAAAATGTGGGAATCCTGCAGGAATCCTATTATCTGCTTTATGGAAATGCCGGACTCTTTAAATGTGGACGTAGTGATAGCGCGCTATCATCTAGTGGCCCTACGATAACTCTCCCAACTCCACCCCGGAACCGCGTCAGCATTTCATCAGGACGGGGGGTTTTATTTTCGCAATGTTCCTACGTCCTCCTTTCTTTCCCTAAGCAAGGAGGTTCGGAACCACAGAGCATCTCTCCTTCAAAATCCTGTTGATATAGTCCTCACATAACTTCCATGCACTTGAAGATTGCAGCATTCCGTTAACCATATTACCGCGAGTCAAGGTCAAACCAAGCACATCATTCAAGGTTTGTCTCTCCCCCGACCACTTTCCACACTCGAAGAGTATATGTTCCGCATCCTCTTCCAGTGCTCCGCATGAGTCACAGCTGCTCGTCTGCTTTATTCTAAATCTATGTAGGTATTTATTAAAACTACCATGGTTCGTCATGACCTGAGTCAAGAAATAGCCCATGCTCCCATGCTTTCTCTCCATCCAGACCCTTATGTTTGGGATAAGGCTGTATGTCCATCTCCCTTTCTCGTCCTGATTCCATCGTTCCTGCCATTTGGCCAGTGTATTTCCCCTGGCATTTTCCCTTATCTCGTTGATTTTCCTCGTTCCAGAGGATTTGTGTTGACCCAATCTATCCGCCCAGTCTGGGTGTATATTTCATCCCTTTCGAGTATTAATAAGTCTATCGGTGGTAGACCCGCAAGCACTAAAGCCGTACTTGTGGATACCGTACGGTACGCTGATGTGATACGGAGGGCACTAATTCTCTGCGGTCTCTGTAATTCCCTTATGTTGTACTTCCAACTCAGTGCCCTGCTAAAGGTCGGGGCAGCGTAAAGGAGTTGGGAGTGTACTACGCTGTTTATAAGCTTCCTTATCTGCGGCTTCGGGCCACCACAGTTAGGCATTATCCTGGCCAGTAATGTCGCCGTTCTCAAGGCCTTGTCACGAATGTTAAGTACGTGCTGCTTAAAGCGAAGATTATCATCCAATTGTACACCCAGGTAACTCAAGCTCCGTTTACAGGGTATCTCACTACCCTGCAGTCGTACACTCAGAATATTATGTAGTTAACTGTTTGTAGTTTAATAAAAAAGTTTTCCGTTCCATTTAAAAATAAAGGAACATTCATTTATTTTTCAAAGAAATATCTATATTAACTTTTTTATACATTTATTCGAAATAATTTACTACCATTTACCATTTTTTTCAGTTTCATTTATTTTTTTCATTTGTTTGAAATTTAATAAAAATTTACCAACAAAACTGAAACTTGTGGTTTATTTGTGTCCGTAACAGTTATTACAAATTTAAATTTTGTTTGCTGTCTATTTCAAAAAAAAATATTAAAACAATTTCAATTTGTTTTTTTATTTAAATTGGTTGTATATATACAAAATTTTTCAATACAAATTACAAGAACTTCATAAACACACACACATATACAAATACATTCATACAAAAAGTGTTTATAGCTTCATATGCATACATACATTTTGTATTGTACGAGTATATTAAAAAAAAAAAATACAAACACGGAAATAATTTCAAATAAATGAAAAAACATTTATTTTTTAAGGATTGGTAGGTAAAATTTTGACATTTATTTTAACTGATTATATCATTTGTTTCTTACCGTTGTGTCAGTTGATTAATCAACATTTAAAAATAAATAACAAATGGCATTTAATTTAAATGAAAATTAAGAAGACCGGTTTTTAAATGAAATATCATTTCATTTAAATGATATTTTCAGTTATTTTAACTTACAAACTTTTTTAAGTGTATCCTTGGGACTTCAAAAACCCTACGATCCGTCACCAAAATTGCCTCGGTCTTTGGCACTGCGAGTTCCAGGCCGTTTCTCCTCAGCCATCTGTTACAACGACACAAGCTATCATTAACAATTATCTCAATCAATTCGGCACTTCGCCCGTTCACGACAAGAGCAATATCATCCGCATAGCCCACCAGTTTCGCGCCCGGTTGTAGGTCCAGATTCAAGAGACCATCGTACATCACGTTCCAAAGGAAAGGTCCCAAGACTGAGCCCTGAGGCACCCCGCTGTTATCCGGTATCTCTGCATACAGTTCTTGGTCTCATACAAAAGGATCCCATTGTGGAGATAAGTAAGTGTGGCTTAGTAGAACATGAAAATCGTAAAATTTATGAAAATCAGATATCCTGCAGAAAAAGCATTTTAAATTATTTAAAGGAAGAAAAAAATGAGCCTCTGTTTTTAACCTTAATTTTAGCGTTCCTCCAGTATTTTTTAATTTTAGACATTTTGGATTTTGCCTGAATTGTTAACCCATAACATTCTCTTCACCACTGAAGTCGACTGGCTGTGTGCTCTCCGACAAACTCGTTAAACTCAAACAGTCGACATTTTTCTCGGGCTTGCGTCCGGTTGACTTCAGTCAGGACAAGGTATCCTTAGAAATCCTTTGGCTTACTTAAGTATGAAGCAAGCCTCAAACCTGCCCTAGGCTTGCAGTTGACTTACTATTTTTTTTATTAAGATATTTTTATTAATTAATTTCAATCGCTGTTTTTCGTTCTGTTCGCAAAGTTTAGAAGATTCTTAATACGTTTGGGGCACAGTGTTTAATTATTATCAAAATAAGAAAAACTGCTTTAAAAGTTTAAATTAATGTGTTAAAATTTTTAATGTGTTTAACTTGACTTTACCATCGCTCATCTGCCGTTATCTGACCTGATAAATATAATAATTAAATTTGTATTGCTTTTAGGTTAAACACTACAACAAGGAAACTACAATCTACATCAACAAAAAACAAACACTTTTACATATTTATTTACTTGCAACATATGTTTTGTTGTTGTTGTTTTATTGCAGATGTTGCTACTGCTGCTGTCTTCAATAAAGTGAAATGTTTTTTGTAGATGTGGGCTGTGAAAATTATTGTAGATATTTACTATTAGGTGACCTATTAGTATATTTTTGTTTTCGAAAATAAGTTTTTATTATGGCCAGCAAAACCACACATTACCAAATAATGAGTAAAATAATGTATGGCTGTAAACACTAACGCATTACTTTATATGTATCTTCTATCACTTATGAATTTTACAGACGATGAGGCCTAATGTAATATGTGGGTGCACACATGCCTTGTATGTAATAAAGTAAGTAGTAACTTATATGGTTACAAGGATGGGAAAAGTAATGTATTTAGAAATAAATTTTCATAAAAAAATATTTTTTAAAAAATTTAATACAAGTATTTTCACGTTGGGAATGGAAATTTGGTTGACAACGGAGAACTTTACTCACTGATCAACACTTATAATATTTGAAAGGTTAAAGCATTGTATACCACATATCGCTCACGTTGAAATTATTGACAAAATTTGGTATAAAGTTGCGTTGCTTTCCCAAGAAGCATTTTTCTTGCTTTTCTATCGAGCCCTCTAGTGGTGGTATTCAGTACTTTAAAAATAGTACTTTTTTTTAAAAAAATGCGTGTTTTTAAAAAGTACTTGTTTTTAAAAATAGTATTGTACCTTTTTTAAAAAAGCATGTTTTTATAAAAAAGTAATTTTTTTAAAAACTACTTTTTTAATTATTTTTTTAAGAATAGCACTCAAAAAATTTTTTTTTTACAAAAAGTACTTTTTTTGTAAAATAACTTTTTTTTTTTAAACAAGAAGTACTTTTTCTGGAAAAGGAACTTTTTTGGAAATAAAAATTTAAAACGGTACTTTGAGTATTTTTGAAAAAGTGCTTAAATTTGGAGAAAAACATTAAATAAGTATTTTTTTTAAATAGCTTGTATTTTTAAAAAAGCACGTGCTGTCTAGTTTTTACGGGAAGACTGGTCTACCCGGTCAGACCGAAAGACCGGGTAGACCGTAAGACCGGGTTTGAGACCGAGTAGCCCAGGTAAACCGGTTAGACCGGGTAGACCGAAACCCGGGTGACTAGTTTGCAATGGACGATTTTCTGTATAAATTTATCATGAGCGACGAAGCCTATTTTGATATGAAGGGATACATAAACCAAAAGGATTTTAACTTCCGGGGAATCATTCGCCGGAGATGTCTTGGTCCTTTTTTCGAGGATGCCTTGGGTAACACGGTTAATGTGACTGGTAAGAGATACAGACCCATTAAATGTAATGTTGTTTTACTTTAAAACGCAAAAAAATGACCTTCTGTTAATGAATGAAAAAACTACTTATATGTTCATGCAAAATAATGTTTTACTGGTAGTTTCTAAAACGATTTCGTTTGATTGTTTTTGTGATTGCTAAATATTTAGCAAATTGATGATGATGATTGGAAGGACATGTAGTTTCAACAGGACGGCGCAAATGCGCACACACAGCTCGCGCGACAATGTACATTTCGGAGAAAGCATTTCCGGGTCGCCTAATAATTCATTTTGGCGATTTGCAGTAGCCAGCAAGAATGCCCAATTTAACCGATCTAGACTTTTTTCCTTGGGCCATAAATCCTGAAGTCATTGACCTATATGAACAAGCCACAGATTTTATAACCACTCAAAAAGATTGTCATACTAGATTGCAAGAACATAACCTCCGAAGCTCTCTTCAGAAGGAAAATGCGGTAAAATTAACCCAAATGATTATAAAAAATGGCGAACTTGAAAGTGGGTGTTGCCTTAGAAACTACAGTTTAAAATGGGTTAAAATGCAAATGAGTTGATGGGCTTCGTGTCTTCGTTCCCGATGTCAAACTGCCACCAATTAAAAATAATTCAATAATCAGGGGAAATTAATCAAAGCAGAGAATTAAGAAAAACGGTAACGACATTTTAAAAATAATGGAATTTTGTTTATTTCGGTAACGCTATGTTAAGGGTGTCGATATTTTATGAATTTCGGTATAGGTATTTAAAGAATAATGGCGAAGGTATTTTCGTAACGGTATTTTAAGTATAACGGTAATCTGTTAAAAGGTGTTTGAACGGCAATAGCTTTAGAAATATAAAGTTTTAATATTTTGCTCTATTGAACTTTAAAATTTTTCGTTATATCAATTAAAATTTACAAAACAACATTAAGCATCATAAACTAGATCATAAATTAAATCGTTCTAAAATTTATTGATTCAATCATAAATATTCGCATAAAGTTTTTTTCTAAACATTTCCTGATAATAATTAAAGCCTAAGTATAACATGGCATATACATATTTTAAAGAATCTATAAATCCTACATATCCTGTTGTTTAATACTCATACTTAACGTACAAATTACAAACAGTAATTTAAATTATTCACAAGCTATAACCGTTCAATTTAATTATGTGATAAAAATAAACTATAAAAAATAATAATTTTAATACATTATGGCATACAACTCAATTTGTGTAATAGTTAATTAAGTGTATATACTAAAAAAAATTTAATAAGAAGATGCTATTTATAAAGTGTTAAAACAAAATTAAAATAATTACTCTTTTAAACGATTTTATTTTTTTTTTGATTTTTCATTGTCCATAGCAAACAACTACATATTTGTAAATCAGTTTAATTTTTTTAAATCAAAGTTTTTCTAAAATCTTAATATTATTTAAATAAATATCATACTAATATTTTTATAAGCAGTTTATTCTTTATTAATTTTGATGCGTATGATTAATATTTTTTTATTAAATACTTGCCATTACTCATTCGTAAAAAATATGTAATTTTATTAAAGGCAAATTCATAGATACCCTGTAAGAAATGTCGATAGTGAAACTGTACTGATTCACTATTGACTTTGTCACCAGTACTACTGACTAATTATGCCCCAGCCAACGCTTTTTGCTGTAGATATTTAACATGTGCGTGTCATTGCGAATCTACACAACTATTGACTAGGTGTTGACATTGGAACCAGAGATTCACTAGTACATTTTAGTAATTCTAGTCTACACTTTTGGAACTTTTTACTTGATTTCCACACTAGGAAGGAAAAAAGATTAAACAGGTGCATTTATACTGTTAAATTATATATTTTATTATTTTTTTTTTTTTTTTATAAATTTCATTTAATTAAAAAAAAATGTTCGTGCAAATTTAATTTTGGAGTAGACAAATCTTCAAAAGACTGCACAAAATCAACCACAGGCTCCGTAAAATCTTCATCAGGCTCCAAAAAAATCTCTAGAGTTGCAATTTTCACTAAAAATTGTTGCCTCTTGTTATTTTTATTGTAGTTGTTGTAATTTCTTTTGCTCATTATATATTTTGTTCAAATTTGTATATTTAACTTTTAAATTAATTTTTCTTTATATTTTTATTAAAAACTTAAATTATGCATGCAGCTATGCGCACATGTATTTTCAACAAAATAAAATCACCCTTATTCTAGTTGTCGTTATCAATGTCGTCGTCGTTTTTGAGTCAACATCACTTTGCTTCGACATCACTTCGACACCAAATTGGTATTCTAAATCTGTGTTGTAACGACGTCTACAGTTTATCGATTTAAACAAAAACACATCTCTAAAAATTGAGTCGGCAGATTTATTTTGTTTATTATTTTTGCGAAAAAATGTTTTTTATGTGTAATTTAAATTCTGATACCAGTGATGAAGAAAATAAAGAAAATCTAGTATTGGAAAGAAGACTTCTCATACATAAATCCAATATCTTTAATCTGCCGGATAACAAGTGAGTAGCAAAATCAAAGTCTGTTACTTTAAAGAATGTTAATCTTCTAATTTTTTTAAAAGGTTTGAAAGTTACTTTCGGCTGAATAAAACAGCCTTCAAAGATGTGCTGGAAACAATAGCACCTAATTCGAAAACCGGAATCAAGTCTAAATTTATTTCCAAAACAATAAAGTTGGCAGCTACATTAAGATTTTAGCCCAGGGGTCGTACCAGCTCAGTGTTGGAAACGACTTTAACTTAGGGTTCAGCTATTTCTGAAACTGTAGAAGCTTCCTCCAGCGGGCTCAATATAAATTGCTTGAATCTTCCGCCACCTGTAGCATTACACTCGGCTTTATTGGCTACCATTTTCTTTTTAACTTTAAATTTTAAGTCTCGCCAAACCTATAAATAAATTTTGTTATATTTTTATAATGCACTTTATATGATCATGCTTTCTTTACCTTTTGCCATCCATCTCACATTATTCTCGGTGGACCAAGTGCATTTAATTAATTTTATATTTCTTCCCATTTTTTCCGTTTTTTTTTCAGTCATTACTTTTCCTCAAGTCGTTACTAAAAATTGTGTCGTCACATTTTCTTACAGAATACCAAATACTTGTCGACAGTTATCAATTATTTTCGATAACGACAACGGGAATACCAATTTCAAAAAAAACCCAAGACGACATTGTCTTGTGTCGACGACGACAACTAGAAGAAGGGCGAATAATAAAAAAATCAAGAACAAGCACAGCTTTGTAACTTCAAAAAAGGAATGTAAAAAGTATAGACGCTTTGTGGACATGTCACCAAAAAGTCACCCAAAATAGTCGACAAAAGTGGTGACTTGTAGACACTTGACCCCACGCTTCCTACAGGGTATATTCAGTGAAACTCGTTATGGACGAATTCACGAATTTGGTTATGTCAAAAAATCGTAAATACGTTCTACAAACAAATAGGTCTTAACTCATCACAAATTAGAAAAAAATTTTTCATATATACACTGAAACTCGTTAAGGACGAATTCATTTATGTTAAAAATAGGCTGTTACTCGGCGACTTTCAAGCAAAAGCATGTTTGTAGTCAATAACGCAAAAACAATTTTGACCAAATGATTTTCCGATTCAAAGAATTTGCAACAAAATGTCATCGATTTGTTGTTGCATATTTTTTCATAAATGTATATTTTTGCATATTTTTTCATATTTAATAAATTTCAACGCATATTTTGCATTTTATTTCATTTTTACTCTAAATTAAATTTATTAATGTACTCGTGATGGTACTTTGAAACGGTGCAGAAAAGCTCAGTTTGCATTGTCGTAACTAGTATAAGCTGATAAAATGCAAATAACAGACTGAGCTTTTTGGCATTTCTCTTTGTTTTAATTAAAACCAAACTATAGGAAGAGTTGTGGGCTGGGGTACTTTTCTTGTTTAACAATCATATTGGGTTCCTTTTTTAAATGTAGGTTCTAAATATGATTTATAAAAATCAGTAAATCTTAAGTATATTTTTTTTTAATTTTAAGTCCAAATTTTATTACGTGCATATTTTTTTTAAATAAATATATTAGTTCATATTTTGTATTCTTTACTACATATTTAAAGGGAATATATTCGTGTTTTTAGTGCATAATAGTCGCTGCGTTGGTCATTATACAAAAAATGCTAAGAAATAAACTTGACTTCTAATACTACAGTGCTACGGTCCTACGGTGTTTTCCTTAACGGCGTTTTAAGTATTTTTATAATTAAGATGCGTATGATTAATATTTTTAATTAATAATTCCATATTACTCATACGTATATATACAAGTGATTTTTAACGACTAAACTAGAAAGATGTATTATCAAGTTTACATAGGAAATTATAAAATACAGTTAAGTGGCTTGGACAAGCACATATGCTAGTCCATAGTACTCAGACTAAAAGTTGTCCATTATACCATACCCTCGAGAGGAAAAATTGGACACACAGAAGGGAAGAAAAATAATAAGGAGGATAAATAGCATGGGAATAAGAAAAGAAGAAAACAGGGGTCCCCGCGCAGAATTTCCCAGTCTTCCTTGTAAACCTGATAAAATCAGGCAGAAGTTGTGTATAAACGGGCTCGACAAACAAGAGCCAAAATGTTCCACGTAATTTTGGAAAAAGCTGGATATTAACACGCAAAATGTTTTAACGTGCCCTTAACCTTCAGACATGAGACACACTATGGGTCATTAATAGTTTCCATCCTCGCCATGTCACGAGCACAAGCATTGTGTTCTGTTATAATTTTGTTTAAATATTAGAAAATTTCCGCTTTGGTGCCCTTGAAAAGAATTTTTCTTGTTTGTTTAAATGTAAGTTTAAATTTACCACATTTGTCACATATATAATCCAAAAACTAAAAATACCAGCAATATAATGTAGTGAAAATAATAACAAGTAAAATTATGAGTAATATGCGTATTATGTATGTTAAGATCAATAATATGTACTTACTTGTACGGTAGTTGATAAGCGTTGTTGTGGCTCCTGAACTACACCATGTGAATGATGTTGTTGTTGTTGCTGCTGCTGTTGTTGCTGTTGATATTGTAAATATTGACGACGCTGACGTTGCACATTAAATGGCATTGACTGATATTGATTTCCAACTTCTTGTTTTGCAACATCATTATCGTCATGATAATCGTCATACATCATTGGAAATTCTTTGGCACAATCTCTTGCGGTTACAATTAAATTATATGAACTTTTTGTTTCACGATCCAATATATGTTGCGTACGTATGGTACCGTTTGAAAATATTTCAAAATCATTATTATCATCACCCGATGTAATTGTGTACTCTATACGACCGTTATCACCTTGATTTGTAGGAAAATTGAAAGAAATTGGAAAAAAAAGAATGAAATAAAAAATAGGTTAAAACTAATTCCAGCTATTTTTATAGCATACAAAAATATATAAATTTCTTAAATTAGATTTTGTGGTTTTCAGTATGAGTGTTTAAGTTTTCTTTTTGTGTATGTGTGTGTGTTTGTGAAAACAAGATAATTATAGTGAAAATTATGACGCCTAAACCGTGATATTTTTTTCTTTGACTCCTAAAGCACCCACTCACTTAAGTAACATAAGATTGAATTTTTTTTTATTTTCATCAGCTTGTTAACTTTCTTAACTAACCTTTTTAACTTTCTTCTTTTGATTTTTATTTTTTTTTTTTTTTTGGAAATAAAGGATTTTTTTTTTATTTTTTCAAAGAAAAGCTACTGCAGTCAATTGTTTCTTATGATTATGATAAATTGTTAAGTGATTTAAACATCAAATGAATTAAAGAAGAATTGTATTAAGGTGAGTACAGTTGAGCAGAGATGTCCTATTAAGGGCCTTTATAAACTATAATTTTTAAAATCTAATAATTTGTCACATTTTTGAATAAAATAAATTTTTATATTTGCTGGATTAAAAGATGCCTTTCTGCATTTTTTTAAATCTTATCTTATCCGAAAATATTACAAAAAAGAAATAGCTTAAGAGGAATATTTTTGCAAGTTTGTTTGAATACTAATTTTTTTTGAATACTAATTTTATTTTTTTTTTTCATATATTAGTACATGGGTGCGTATGAGTAATATTTTTTGAACTTTATATAGCTCATACGTAAACAAAGAAAATTAAAAAAACAGCTACCAAGAAGTTTAATTAAGAGTCAAATGGGATTTTATTCCAAAATTTGAATAAATCTCATTAGTTCAGGCATACATATTTCCCTTTCTAATTAAAGTATATAGTCCATACCTGTCATAAGCCACTTTTACCATCACTTCTTCTTCTTCTTATAACTATAATAAAACACTCCACTCCTTTCGAAAATAAAATAAGTATGCTAAGTTGTAACTAATTCACTATTTCCATTCTTGGTTTAATTTTCTACATGCGGCTTAGAAAAAAAAGTATCTGGATATTTTACTACACTTCTTGTTTATTTACAATATATATGAAAATTTCATTGAAATTATTTTCATTGATGTTAGAAAAAAGGTGTCAGCCATAAATCGTGTCTAGTTTTTTTTTTAGTTATTGTTACTTGGATTTTCAACTTAAATTCAATTTTTCATCACTAAAACTAAAAATTTGTATGCACAGCTCTTTATTTAAATACTAAAGGTTTTTTCTTTCTATAATTTGAGTTAAGTATAATAATATCAGTAGAGCTTCTTGTATTATTTTAGATGAAACCTTGTTTTGGTTTTTTATTTTAGCTTTAAAATTATAAACAATGTTGAAAAAGTATGTTGTTTTTTTAGTCGGTCATTCGGTTAAATATGCGGTAAATGCTTTTGGTTAGTTACAATTTTTTTTGTTTAAGTTTTTTTTATTGTGGTTTTATAAATGTTATTTTCAGAATAACTGTTAGTCATATTATAAAGCACACCTTTAAATGGGTTTTGTGGTATGATAAGTTTTTTCTAGGTGGTTTTTGTTTTTGCATAGTTGGGCAGAAGAATTGGAACAATAAATGACATCATAATGAACAAATTTAAATTGATGTAAGATAAGGAAGATTCCAACAAAAAATGGGTGCATGTTTTTGTAGAAAATTGAATTTATTTTAAATTGTTATGCATAATACTTGTTTAAAATAACTAGGTCACTTTTTGCATTTTTAATTTTTTTAATATTGTGGAAAAGTACGCAGTTTGTAATTTATGTTAAGAAAAAATTTTTTGAGATTATCAATATGGGACAATTTTAATTTAGGAGATTCTTATTGAGATTCTGAGTCTTTTTAAATATGGGGAAATGCCCCCTAAAAATATGATAATTATGCTAGAAAACTTTTTTAAAATCAGAGCAAAAGCTTGATGTTATCTTAAGGTTAGATACAAATTTTCATTACACAAAACTTTAATAGCCCGCACAGTTGGATTTCTAAGCGATTTTATCTGATTTAATCGATTTTTTTTAATTTATTGGCTAATTTTTACTTACGATGGCTCTTGTTTAACCCAAGCTAACCTAATAGGTTTCCAATTTTATTCCTTTTTTTTGTTCTTTTCCAGGAGGACGATTATGGATGGAAACCGTTATTCTTTTCGACTAAAAGCTTTGCAATTTTTACCATAAATATTATGGTTAGTAAAAGGGAGTATTTCTCCCATTTCAACCCCTCATTTTTACCACGTTTCAAAAAGAACTCCATCAGTAACTTAGCGCACACTCTGGATAACACATATTTTAATTTTCAAATTTCTAATCAATGCAGTTTGGGCAGGCCGTTAAAGAACGTACTTTTCCTATTTTGAACCGCATTTATTGCCACGTTCCTGGCAAAACTTTCAAAAGGGTACCTTATCAGTGAACATGTGCTAACATGTTGCAAATATTTAAAATTGGTTTTAGTATAAAATTCTTCTTTTTACATCCCCTGTAAGAATTTGCACAAATCCCATCTTCCACATATGGGACTAAAGGATTAGGAGGACTAATTAATTGTTGTTTTTATTACGATTTCATTCTTATCCATTTTATCAAAAAACTATTCTTTTTACCATTTAAAAATTTTAAAATTAATAATAATGATTTCAGAATTTAATAACATTGTTAAAGAAAATCGTTTAAAATTTCATTGACATTAATAATGTCAGAATTAAAAAAAAATATTTTTTTACCATTGACAGATAAATTTTCGTAAAAATTGTGAAAAATCGCTCAAATAAATAGAATATGTGACCTTCTCCGAGAAAATGGACCTAGTGTGTCAAAAAACGGGTTTGGACTTAAGGGTAGATTCTGGTACCTAAAAGGGTGTATAATAAGATGAATTGAGTTAGATTTCTGATAAAAATTTATTTACCCCATAAAAACGTACAAAACTAACTTGGGAAAATCGATAAAATTGAGAAAAACATTAAAATTTTACTTCTTTTGATTTTTTGGTTTTAAATTGTTTGTTGTATTGTCACACTAAAAGCGAAAAAATACGTCACCACATAGGCATGACGTCACCAAAGTCGGCACCCAATCATAACTAACCATACCAAATCACATCTCCCAACTGAACGTGTGTTCACAGTAATAATGCGTTATGGAACTTTAAATGCGTTTTTCTCAAAACTTCATTTTAACACACTAGGTCCCTTTTCTCAGAGAAGGTCACATATGTCAAAATGAATAAGTATCACTTACATCCGGGTTTGGTGCATTCCCTGTGCTTAGTTTCACTTCCATTCGTTTCACGTTCCGTCCCGATTCATTGCCCTTGCCTACTGTATTAATTCCACTCGTTCATATTTACATAACATTTCATTTCCCTTGTGTAGCGTTTCAATTCCACTCGTTACTTGTGAATGTTTCAACTCTCTACGTTACATTCTATTTCGTTCCCCTTGTATAGTGTTTCATTTCTACTTGTTCCCCGTTTTATTCCATTTGAGTCCCTATATCTAGTGTTTCAGTTTCACTGGTTCGCCATTCCATTTCTTTACCCAATTTTAATGTTGTAATTTCGCTCGTTTTTCAAATTTCGTTCCCCTTGTCTATATTTCGATTCCCCACGTTCCATTATATTTCGTATAGTCTTTCATTTCCACTCGTTCCCCATTCTATTCCATTTTAGTTCCTATACGTAGTGTTTCAGTTTCACAGGTTCCCCATTCCATTTCTTTACCCAATTTTAATGTTGTAATTTCGCTCGTTTTTCAAATTTCGTCCCCTTGTCTATGTTTTAATTCCTCACGTTCCATTCTATTTCGTTAACCTTGTATAGTGTTTCATTTCCACTCGTTTCTTGTCTATCTTTCAATTCCCCATGTTTCATTCTATTTAATTCCTCTTGTATAGTGTTTCATTTTCACTCGTTCACCATTCTATTCCATTTGAGTCCCTAGTGTTTCAGTTTTACTGATTTCCCGCTCCATTTCTATACTCAATTGTAATATTGTAATTTCGCTCGTTTTTCAAATTTCAGGTCTCTAGACAATGAGGTTTGAGCAGACCGTTAAATCTGGCACTTTTCCCCTTTTTATCATCTCCTTTTTACCACCTTATTTTTCTAAAAATTATCTAAACAGTGCACTAACCCATGCTTCATGAAATTTCCCGCTGTGAGAAAAACTTATGCATTTTTAAACTCCAAATTTTACATTGCTTCAGGTGGAGATTCCAAAAAGTAGCTTTTCTATGAATTAACTCATACTCCAAGCAACACACATTTTACGTTTCAAGTTTCTAGACGGTTTGGAGGCGACCGTGAGGAGGAGATTTTTCTCTTTTGAACCCGGTTCGCCCATACTCTAGAAAACATATATTTTAGATTTAAGGTTTCTAACCACAGGGGTTGGGGCAGAGTCTCAAGGAAAAATCCAAAAATCTTTTCCATTTTAACTCGCCAGGGGGAAGATTTCCCCTTCTTTTTAGTGAAGGTCAAAATGGAGGTCTATACCAAATTTCAACTTCCTAGCTCTAGTGGTTGGGGCTGAGAGTTGTTGAGTCAGTAAGTCATTGCTTTATATATGGCGAATTGTATGGAAAAATACGACACGTGGTTATTCTGTTCCAACACTTAGACTAAAAAGAATATCTGGTTTATGACCTTAAAACCTCAATTGCTTACTTCGAAACTTTTACTAATTCATCAGAATTAAGATATATCAATTTAAAATTATTTTAGTTTTGCATACCAAAACCATATAACTTTAAAATAACTTAAATTTCTAAAGAATTTTTACGGCTAACATCAAAAAAACTTAACGATTTCTTTTTGATAAATTTTGAACAAGACAATAACTTTTCAAAAAAAAAAAATATAAAATTGATAGCTCATAAATAAAAAGATTTATATAAAAAAAGAAATAATAAGAAGTAACCAACACTATTGATTAAAAACAAAAAACAATCATATACAACATACCTGAATCAATATCTGTGGCCATCACCGTCACAACAGGTGTTCCAATTGAAACATTCTCATAAATCTCCATTGAATAACTTATAGGATCAAATACTGGTGGATTATCATTTAAATCCAAAACATTACAATAAACCGTCAAAGTTGTAGAAAGACTAGGTTGACCATTGTCTTGAGCTTGTACCACTAAAATATAATGTTGTATCTAAGACAAAA
Source organism: Eustalomyia histrio (assembly GCA_949748255.1). Classification (NCBI taxonomy): domain Eukaryota; kingdom Metazoa; phylum Arthropoda; class Insecta; order Diptera; family Anthomyiidae; genus Eustalomyia; species Eustalomyia histrio. The sequence continues at coordinate 66,885,022 of OX456526.1, forward strand.
TGAGAAAAAGTGAGAAAATATTTAATACAAATATTTGATTGAAAAAAAAATACATATTTTTTGTTGCTTTTCTTTTTTACCTCTTCATAATCCAAACGGGCTGTCAACGTCAAAACGCCTGTTTGAGGATTTAAACTGAATACATCATTGGCCCAATCAGAGATTACGGTGTATGTAACCACAGCATTATTGCCCAAATCTGGATCTGTAGCTGTTATAATACCCACTTGATAGCCACGTGGGGCGTTTTCGGGTATATCAAATGAATAAACGGGAACATCAAATTGTGGTGGATTGTCATTGGTGTCGGTCACCTGTCGCAACGAAAAAAAAAAATAAAAATATTAAATTTATGAAATTCTTAAGAAAAATTTTTAATAAAAATAAATTAAAAAATATTAAAATTAAATGCATCTTTTTTGGAACCTTTAACTGTGGCGTTTTAAAGAGTTTTTATTTGCGGTTTTTGTGGTTGCTAAAAAATATTATATTCTCTGCAACAATTTTATTCGTTTTTAAACTTTTTTTTTTTTAGAAAACACAAAAAACAGAGAAAAAATACTAACATAAAGAAGTATAGGTGGAAACAGCTGTCATTTTGTATTCATGTCACGCATGCGTCTGCCAGACATTGTTGAGACTTGTCTGGAGTGGAGTGTTGTCTTACCGAGTGGAGTTATAAAAAAAGTACATAAATATATTGTTTTGTAAAGTATGAAAGAAAAAAAAAAGTGTTAACAAAACATGTACATGTTTAAGCAAATCTTTGCTTTAAAGATGGAAAGTAACTAAATAGACTGCTTCTTTTTGTTATTATGATAATTTTGTTTTTATTTTGTGGAGTAGTTGAATAAAGGTTTGGTCTTAATATTATTTTAAAATTTTCGTTTGTTTTTATTTTATTTTTAATCATATGAATTTCCTCTTTGTGTGAGTCATTTGTAAGATTTTTGTTGCAGAGTTAAATAAACTGAGTTCATTAGGATATTAGGAGCATCAAATAGTTTATTGCACTGCGCTAGTAGGAAATTTTAAAAAGCTAGGCACACTGATGTTAAATCTAGCTGGAGTAAGCTGAATTCGGTGACATGACATAACGCCAATGGACATTATTTCAATTTCAGGTAGTGAGATTTTGGCTGAAAAAGTTTTGTAAACATTTTAGGTCTTAATCCCTAGAAGAAAGCATACGCAAGGCCATAATTCTGGGCACAATAACATTTTCCAATTCTAATAACAATTTTTAATCCTATCGATTATTATAGTGGTAATTAAGGGGTTTCTCCTATGGGGTATGTCGAATACCGCCTTCACTGATAAGAGGTTTTTTGTGTAGCACCTACAGGATTTCAACTTATTGTTTTCCAGAATACCAGCACCGGAGCTGAAACAGTGCTCTTCGACGTGCGGGAGTTTTCCTCTTATGATGGAAGCTTGACAATGTACAGTTTATCTCTAAACAAAACAAAAGTCATACTGCAATATGGTTTACGCACGGAAGATACCCCATTTGTTAAAAAATATGTCCCGTACACAATAATTTACCGCAATACGAAAGCAACTATTCTAGAAGATAAATTGGCGATATAGCTAAATAAACATCTGGAAGTTAAAAAAAGTAAAGCAAATATCGCAAATATGTCTTCTGGAAGTTAGAAAGAAGATATCCCTAGATAACCACGCAGAAGATGCAAATAAGGGTTTATATATTTTATTTACTTTATTAAAATCTCACAAATTTCAAAAATGCAAAAATTCTCTTATAGTTTTGCACATTAATTTAAAATAAATTATTATTAGATAAGTGGTCGCTCCAAATAATTCTAAGGCTTATTGCCTTTCTCGATTTATTTCAAGCTTTCGCACTATACATGTTGCGGTCTCTTCAATAAGTTTCTCTCTCCCAACACTTTTTTTTTCTTAACGACCGTTTTGGTCAAACTTTCAATCCAATCAACTCTTTTTCAATTGACAGAAATATGCAATTTTTTTTTACTTTGGTTATGAATGGCACACACTTAATCAAGACCTTTTGACAACATCTGAGTGGGGTTGTGCGAAAAACGCAATGTTGTCAATTGTCCTGAGCTGTGCTCATTAAAGGCAAAATTTGTTCAATTCGATTACTAAAATCAGCTAATTTTTTTACTGACCAATGAATTTATTTTAATTTTTTGAAAATAAAATTTAATATCTTTTCATTTTTTTTTATTATATTTTAGATTATAAAAATTTTGCTCTCAACTATGAAAAAAAAAAAATAAAAAATATTAAAAATTATTCCTAGTTGTATCGATTTTGTTAGCTTAAAATTTATTATTGTAGATCAGCGTAATATTTGTATGAATAAGTGACCGATATGAGCGATTGCGGGTGTAGTTAATCAATTAACCGATTCCTTCTATTCGATTAACCGATTCCTCGGTTAGTTGCCCGTATTTCGGTTAAAGTGAAACAAATAATTTAAAACTCAAATAATTAATCGAACCGAATAATCGGTTAAAATATGTCAATTAACCGGTTAAATTTTTAATATATTTTTTTTTCCTTTATTTTTTCTTAAAACTTCCAAATTTTGTAACTTTTGGTTAAAAATTTAAAACGAAATTCTTAGAAAAAACACTAACTAAAATACAGTGAAATTTTTTGAAAATCAAGTAAAAGAGATTGAAAATCCTTAATAATTTTTAAGGAAAAAATAAATAAAATTCAAAATCTTAGAATTTTATTTAAATTTTATAAATAAAAAATGGTGGGCAGATTTGTTGAATTTGCGGTAAGGAAAACACGTCTTGTTTTTTTTGCTTTTGAAATCAAACTGTATCGTTTTATTAAGCAATATGGAGCATCAAGCTCCCTATTCTTCCAGTTTTCTTTCTTCTCTTCTATTTCAGCAATTGCCGTTACAATTAACATATTAAGCAAGTTATAAAGGGTAGACCAAAAATAATTAACATAGTTGTAAATTCATTATTATGTTAATCTACGTTATCTGAATTACATATTCAAATCCAAATCTATTCCATATTCAACAAAATTCAATTTAATAAAAGTTCAATTATAAAAAACAATTAATAACAAAATGTGTTATTATTTAAAATAAGTATCAAAAAAAAAAGGTAAAAAAATGTGTTTATAAAAACCCATTGCGAGAACGTTGTGGAGAAAACCAAACAGGTAAAAAACTCCACGCTGGTGACCAAACATTCCGGCCCCATTGAAGGACCGTAGGTCTTCAAATTGCTGGTAGTGGTGCGAGCTTGGATATCGGTCGTTTATAAACGCCTCTTGCCGTCCTTACCTCCGCCACTCTGACCTTGCCGTCTTGGCCTTCTATTACGCGGACGACTCTGCCGGTCAGCCACTCTTGGGGCGGGAGATTGTCCTCTTGGACCACCACTAGCTGGTTGACCAGAAGGTTCGGCTCTTCGGTGTACCACCTGGCCTTGCCTTGCAACCCCAGGACGTAGTCTTTCGACCAGGCCCGCCAGAACATCTGCTTGAGAGCGCAGAGCATCCGCCATCGCTTCAAGTAGGTTATCTTGTTGCCTCTGATGTCTTCGACGGATTCTGGCGGCAGCGAACGCAGACCCCCGCCTATGAGCAGATGCGCCGGAGTTAACGCATCCCCGTCGTTGGGGTCCGGAGACAGCGGTGCGATTGGGCGACTGTTGAGCACCGCCTCTACCTCTGCGAGCATTGTTGCCATTTCCTCTTGGGTGAGCGCCGCATTGCCCACGGTTCGCAGAAGTAGGTGTTTCGCCTGCTTCACGGCTGCTTCCCACAGTCCTCCGAAGTGAGGAGCTCTGGGAGGTATGAAGTTGAATTCTACCCTGCACGATACTGCGTACGATACGACGTCCTCTTTGTTCTTCTCGAACGCCTCGTATAGCTCTTTGAGCGTTCGGCTGGCTCCCACGAAGTTGGTGGCGTTGTCGCAATATATTTTCTGGGGGAGTCCTCTCCTGGCAGCGAACCTTTTTAAAGAAAGGATAAATGCGTCGGAGGATAAATTGGAAACTAATTCTAAGTGAACAGCCTTCGAAGTGAAACATACAAAAACCGCTATATACATTTTGATAGGAGGTCTACCACGAATTCGTAATGAAATATTCACCGGACCACAAAAGTCTACGCCGGAAATTAAAAATGGACGTAGCGCTCTCACTCTGTCAGTGGGTAAATTTCCCATTATTTGGGTCATCAATTTTGGTTTATAGCGGAAGCAATGAACACATTTACGCACTATTTTGCCACACTCTTCTCTGGCATTTATAAGCCAAATATTCTCCCGTAAAAGGGCTATCAATGCTTTTGTACCAGCATGACAATTATTGAGGTGCAAATCGCGCAAATATCGTCTCACAAAGAGAGTTTTTCTTGGTAATAGAAGTGGGAATTTCGTATTATACGGTAATGGTGCATTAAGCAACCTCCCACCTACCCTAATAAGTGAAAAATTTCGCGTATTTTCAGTGAACTTGTGGATAAATGGTGTTAAACGTTGAATATTCGAAGGCAACACCTGAGATTTCTGTAATTTAGCAATCTCCTCAGAGAACTTTTCTCTCTGGACTATTTCCACAAACCTATAAAAGGCCCAGTTCATCTCCTTTACAGTAGGCCATACAGTTTTCATGATTTTACGTTTTCTACAAAAGTCAATGAATCTTAGCACGTAGCACATGATCCTCAATGACTTTTTGTAAGACGAATGATCGTCTATCAATTTCAAGAATATATTCATGTGATTTTCTTCCGGAGAATTCTGTAATTCCGGAGAACTCTCTACTGTAAGGAGAACATTGGATTTTCTTTTCTCTAAAGACACTTGATTCTCTGTTAACACGAAATGATGGTTAACAGGCCAGTTTGAGCTATCGAGGAGAAGAAACGAAGGACCAACAAACCAAATTGAGTCTTTTAGATCATCAACATCAGATCCTCTAGATACAATGTCAGCCGGATTTTGTTTCGTGGGCACGTGGCGCCAAGAAACACGGTCTGAGTATTCTTGTATTTCAGCAACTCGGTTGGATACAAAAGTTGCGGGAGTGGATGGATGAGTTTTAATCCAATGTAAAGTGATTTCTGAATCTGTCCAGAAATGTACACTCTCGATTTCAAAGCTCATCATGTTTTTAATTCGAATCCACAATTTAGCCAATAGGTGTGCTGCACACAACTCAAGTCTCGGAAGAGATTTTGTCTTGATTGGAGCGACTTTTGATTTGGCTGTAAGAAGCCTACAAAAAACTTCATTTGAGTCAATACTCCTTATATAAATGCAGCAACCATAAGCCCGAAGAGAAGCATCAGAAAAGCCATGAATCTGAACTTTTGCTGAAGAAGTTGTGTGAACGAATCTTGGGATTTCAATTGAATCAATTTTCGACAAATTTATTTTGAAATTCTCCCACGCAGTATTTAATCGCATGGGGATCGATTCATCCCAGTCAAGTTTCTGAATCCAAAGTTCTTGTAGCAACATTTTGGATTTTGTTATGATTGGGCATAAGAGTCCGAGAGGATCAAACAACCGTGACGAAACCGACAAAATGTTTCTTTTTGTTGCTTTTAGATCATGAAAATTATCTTCCAAATGAAACTTAAATGAATCATTCTTCGGAACCCAGTGTATGCCTAAAGCTTTGGCCGTATCGGAATCACTATGTAACAGTTTTTCTTTACAATTAGTGAGGTTAAAATCGGGGTGATTGGAAAACCATTTGGTTAAATTAAATCCAGCTGAACTCAGTATTTGAGTCACCTCGTCTCGAATAGTTAACAGTTCTTGAAAACTATCGGCGCCAGTTAACAGATCGTCAACATAAAAATCACTGCGAATAACTTTTGACGCTATGGGCAAAGTCTCTTTGTATAAATCGCTTAGATGAATAAGACATCTGATTGCTAAAAATGGTGCGGAAGACGTACCGTAAGTAACAGTGTTCAAGCGAAACACTTGTAGCAAATCAGATGGATTTTGTCTCCAAAGGATTAGTTGAAAATTTCTATCGTTCTCGCCAACTAAGACTTGACGATACATTTTTTCAATGTCGGCAGTGATAACGAATTTATGGAATCGAAAACGGATTAGCGTCGAATATAATTCTTCTTGCACCGTAGGGCCAACCATTAACAAATCGTTAAGTGAAGTTCTCGAAGAAGTTCGACTCGAGGCATCAAAAACTACACGAAGTTTGGTAGTAGTGCTTTGAGGACGCAAAACGCACTGATGCGGAATAAAATAATGAGGAGAGCTCGGTATTTGATTGTCCGTAATGGACATATGACCTAAGTCGACATACTCTTTCATAAAATCGTGATACATTTCTCTCATAATGTTGTCGGTTGAGAGTCTACGCTCTAGCGCAAGAAAACGCCTTTTGGCAGTATCGAAGGATGATCCTAAAAAATTAGGATCTGATTTGAAAGGAAGTGAGACTTCAAAACGTCCTGACGATAAACGTCGTACCGAATCTTTGAACTTATCCTCACATTTTTGTTGTTCCTCATTAAAAATGACTGTTGATTCATTAGACAGTTCCTCTGATTCCCAGAATTTTCGAACAATTGAATCCACAGTATCCTCGTTTTCAATAGAATTGCTAACGTGGCATACATTTGAACGTGAGCCCTTTGGCTGGTTGCATTTGCCAGCTACAATCCAGCCAAGAGTAGTTTTCTGAAGAACTGGCAGATTGGGGTTAGACTTAATTTGTCCAACGCATAGCAGTTCAAAGAAGAGTTCACCACCGATTAATAAATCAACTTTCTGTGGTTTGTAAAAGCAAGGGTCTGCCAATTCAATATTCTTCGGAATATTCCAATCGGTAGTGCAAATCTTGCGATCAGGTTGGAAGTTCGTAATTGAACTCAATACCCAAAACTTGGAAAAGAATTGAGTAGAATTAACCCTCGACATGACACCGACTTCGATGCTAGATTTAGCAGAAGAATTTGTTTCGCCTATGCCAATTAAATTTAATCTGCCTCCTTCTCTCTTAATTCTAAGTCTCTGTGCAAGTTCCTCAGTTATCAAATTCGTTTGAGAACCGGAATCTAAAAGAGCCCTAGCCAGAATATAATTTCCGGAACTACTCCTCACTTTCACGACCGCTGTGGCGAGAATTATATTCTCATCCGATGATGAAAGATTCACCGAAGCGTGAGAAGTAGACGGCTGCTGTGACAAGTAATTTACAGAAGAATTTTGGTTAGAACTTGAGGCTTGAGAACTAGTATTATATCTATGTAGCATTGAGTGATGAGAGCCACTGCAGACTCTACACTTTTGTGAATTGCATTTTGCTACAGTATGACCTTTTTTCAGGCAGTTTATACACGCAGGCACAGCTTTAATAAAGTCAAATCTTTGAAGAACTGGCACTGCGGAAAAAGAAGGGCAATTATAGATATTGTGTTGTGTAGATCTACAAAAGAGACATTTCTCAGCAGATTGTCTAGGTTTCGAACAAGCTAGTGCTGTCTTTGTATTTTTCTTAGGCCCATTATCATGTCTATTCTTTGAAGAACTAGGTCTTGAACTAGACGATTCATCAGCAGAGATGTGCTGGTACCTTTTATTTAAGGCGGCCTCACAGTCAGCCCATAATGGGAGCTTTTCGAAGTCAAGCTGTTCTTCCCACTTGGATTTAGTGACTGGATCGACTTTCGACATCACTAGATGTATAAGAATGGCATTTGTTATCTTTTTATCATCACCTATAGATAACAGTGAATCATATATGGCAGAAACAGTGTCAATCATGCTACGCAAAGCAGAAGCCGAAGGTTTATTGATCTCAGGAAGATCGAAAAGTTTCGAAATATTATCGAAAAAGATCAGACAATCATTGTCATAAACCTTTTTTAAACTGGCTAAGGCTTTGGGGTAATTGTTTTCAGAAATCTGAAAAGCTTTGACTGTACCCAAAGCTTCATCGGATAAGCATGATATGAGATGATTGAATTTTTCAATATCTGTAAGTGTCGGATCATTGTGGACCAGATTCTCAAACAGGCTCATAAAGTTTTTATACTCGGAATATTTTCCACTGAATTTTGGGAGCCGCATGTTTGGAAGCCTAGAATGATGAGTTTGCATCATACTAAACGATGTTTCAGGCATACTAGGTCTTCTATGTTTAGCCTGAAGACTCATTAACATAGCTTTCGTGGTCACACACATATCTTCAAGCCCAGATCGGTCGTCATTTGTTGGATCTAAAATGTCCAATTCAGACTGATACTGCATTGCTTGAGCAATATGGTCTTTTAATATTTCCATGCGACAATCTATCTCAAAGGGATTGAAAGAAATCGTTTTATCTACAATAGACCTACGAATATTCGAAATATTTTCAATCACTTTGGCTCTTCTCTGAATCAGTTTCGACAATGTCTCTGATTCAGGATCGCTTTGGTGTTTCTTACCGACCATATTGAAAGAAAACCACAAAAAAAATTAAAAAAATCGAAAGTATAATTTATAATAGAATAATATTCCAATAAATTTCGCAAAAGCAGATTTCAAATAAATTTTCCTTTAAATTGTGGAAAACTTTCACCAAATTATTTTAATTTGGAAATAATTCGGGGGAAATATCGCGCTCGAATAACAAAATTTCGTATTAAAAAAAAAAGAAAACGTTAAATAATGGAACTAAATGAAATTAAAAAAAATTAATTTCAAATATCGTCTAATACGATGACCACTCTGAATTCTGAAAATTCATACGAAATTTGTTTGGGTTTAAGAAAAGACTTAAAATTCGCGATTTTCACTAATATATTTAAAAAATAAGCTTTTGGTAATTATAAAAATCGATTCAACACACAATTTCAACTTATTTTTATCAAATTAAAAAAACTCACGACACGCACTTTTTTGGTAAATTGCAAAGAAAACCAGTGTTTTTTTTACATTAAACACCTCGCTCGCCCGTTTACGACCAACTTTATACTAAATGTCTCGCCGGCAATGAATTTTAAGAATTTTAATCTAAAAAAATAATTAATTTGCACTTTAATCTTGTTTAAATTTGCCTAAGTTGTGGTCAAATTCCACAAAAAATGTTTGTTTTTATTCGGTTCACAATTTTGTTTACTAAGAATCACGATCACTGTTCGTTCAGCCACTTGAACCAACCTTTGGTAACGTTTTCAAAAAAATATAAAATACTTTACCAAGTTTAATAAAATTAATCCAAGAAATATTTTTATTTTTACTAAATTTAATCTTCACGCACTTTTTTGGTGGACACTTACAAAAATTTATTTAGAAAAATAAATTTTGCCATACGATATGTATGTACATTAATGAAATGTCCCCTTTTATGGTTAAGTTGGTCACGTTAAGCACCGAAATGATCATATGTTGTTATCGTTACCGATAACAAACAAATGTGTACATATGAAAGTGTCGAAGAAAAAGGAGATAAAAACAAAACGATGAAAATAAATTTTTGCAAAATTAAATTAATTAACACTCGCGAAAAAAGTGCAAATAAAAAAATCAAATTAATTAAAAAAATAATTAAAATTAATTAAAATGCCGACGGTACGTGTTACGGAATTTAATACGAGCGGTATGTGTTCGTGGTAAAAAGAAAATATATTGATCCGTGTGTATGTATATTTGTTTTTGTGTTAATAATCACTCACGATATTAAATGTTTCACTTTTAAGGGTGGGTTTTGTTCAAAAAATATATGTTATGTTTAAATGAAATGAAGTGTAAAAATAATTTTGTGTTTTAACTCGCAATTGAGAAAAAGAATAATAACTTCTGAATAATTTACAGAATTATCTCTAAAATCCGATTAACTTACAGATTTTAGGTTTACACAAAATACTTTTTACACTGTTACCTCTATGTCAGATAGACCCGAATCACTCTCCTGGTTATGTTGTGGACGGCACTTGCGGCAGCAGCAACGACGAGGCATGGAAAGCAGCAACAGGAAATTTAGGCACAAATAATAATAAGACGACTTTCAATTTTATTTTTCCAAGAAAAATTACGAATTAATCGCGCACAACTTTGTGTGTTTCTATCAATGATAAGAAACAAACACAGAAAGAAAAATTGTTTGCAACAATTTAGCAAACAAAATTTTATTTAAATATTTTAAATTAATTTTTCAAAATATTTAATTAAGCTATTCAACAAATCACGTCCCTGCTCGGGCGCCAAAATGAAAATCCTTAATAATTTTTAAGGAAAAAATAAATAAAATTCAAAATCTTAGAATTTTATTTAAATTTTATAAATAAAAAATGGTGGGCAGATTTGTTGAATTTGCGGTAAGGAAAACACGTCTTGTTTTTTTTGCTTTTGAAATCAAACTGTATCGTTTTATTAAGCAATATGGAGCATCAAGCTCCCTATTCTTCCAGTTTTCTTTCTTCTCTTCTATTTCAGCAATTGCCGTTACAATTAACATATTAAGCAAGTTATAAAGGGTAGACCAAAAATAATTAACATAGTTGTAAATTCATTATTATGTTAATCTACGTTATCTGAATTACATATTCAAATCCAAATCTATTCCATATTCAACAAAATTCAATTTAATAAAAGTTCAATTATAAAAAACAATTAATAACAAAATGTGTTATTATTTAAAATAAGTATCAAAAAAAAAAGGTAAAAAAATGTGTTTATAAAAACCCATTGCGAGAACGTTGTGGAGAAAACCAAACAGGTAAAAAACTCCACGCTGGTGACCAAACAGAGATCTTAAAGGATTACATAACTTTTTGAAGCTACAAAAAAACAAGTGCTAAACAGGTTTAAGGATATACGATAAACAATTTTTAATTTTTGTTTTCATTCCTTTAAAAAATTTAATTAAAATAAATTCTATTTTTACATCCTTCACTACAAGGTTGCATTTGGTTCAAATTAATGTCATATAATTGACTTCTAAATTTCGTTGCAATTATTCATTTTCTTCTCCCAAGAAAATTTTTTACAATCGGGTACAACCACATTAGTTCTACGACATGTTTTACTGGAACCCGAACCCATTTACATAAACAAAGACTAGTTCCAGAAGTGGTTTAAGGAGCAAAATAAAAAAAAAACATTTCAAACAAAAATCATCGGTATTGAAACCGACAGAAAAACATATCATAAAGGACAAGAAGTTTTTCTACTAGTCGTTCTTTGGAACAGAAAATATAGCTGTTAAATTATTGTTCCAGCTTATTTGAAATAATTAACTCCTTAAAAATCCTATTATGAAGCTATTTCAATCTTAGAATATGAGAAAATTTAAATTTTTTTTTGAATAATCAAATCTTGAAAAAGATCTGTTTTCTTGTTTTTTTTTTTTGCTTCTAAACTATCTAACTCCTGGCTAGGTATTTTCCTAACAAGCACTATGACGTTGCTTATGTTCTAGAATAAAAATAGAAAATTGCTTAAAATTCAAAAATTTTATTTTCTTAAAAAAAATTTATTTTCTTAAAAAAAATTATGAAAAGGAAAAATATCACAGAATTTTGTAACTTCTTTGACTTAATTGATTTACCAAAAAAAAAAAAAACAATAAAAAGTTAAGGAACTTAAGTAGGAACAAGTTGTTTCTTGAAAAATATTAAAGAATTCTCTTATTTGAACAATTTACTAGACACCCTCCTTGTGCTTCTCAGGAGTATTAGTATTCAAAAGTTTTATTGATATTTGTAAATCTTGGAAAATTTTCTTAGGTGGACTTTTTGAATTCAACTACTGTTCATTTAAAAATTTCCAAATTATTCGACATTGACGAATAAAGATAATAAAATACCAGCTTTAAATTACAAAATGTCATACATCGGTACTGTCGACACTGCGTTTATCTGTTTTAGGCTTAACGGTTTACTTTCACTTAACATGTCTGAAAAAATTTTCTTTTTAAAAAGTCCCCAGATTCCTTCTAAAAATCATCAAGATTCTAAGGCATAATTCTTTTAAAAAGTCTCAGTATGCTTCGAATATCTTAAACAAACTCTTTATAAACCAATGCAGCTTTAAAAAGTAGCTCATCGTGTTGTTATTTAAAAGAAATACATTTAGTCTACTTTAAACGGTTAATCGATTAATCGCCAATGTTTCCGATTATTCGACCGAATAGCCGATTAATCAATTTTCTTCATTTTTTGAATAACGCCCTAACCTGTTAACCGGCAGGGTCGAATAATTGGAAACACGAGGTTTATTTCTACTGTGTTGCGTATACTTGATATTTAATTAATATGCGTAATACTCATACGCCTGAGTGTTATTTTACGTTGGCTTTTAAAACTTCCGAAATATTCCATGTAGTCGAAAAATCGTATAAAAAATACATTAAGGTGCTAAGTAGTACTACGAAACAACAAAAAGATAAAATTGATGCATTTACAAATGTAGGATTTGTGTTATCTTCTAAAGGCAAAATCTCATATTTTGAAAATTTTTTTTCTACTGGTTTGGAAAATTACACAGAGAAAACAGATTTATAGTGAACTGAACTTTTTGTTAACGGAATGATATGAGTGCAGCAACCGAAATATTTGGTTATCGCAATCAAGTATATTCTTTTGTCAGTTCATATAGAATATTGACCGACTTTCTGTCAGCACAATAAAAGTAGCGATGCCTGCAACTAAATCATGCAGTTGGCTAAAAATTCGGTAAAGGACCCAATTTTCTTCGACATTATTAAACTATATTTGTCATATGCATAGACATTTTATTGATTTTAATTACACACTTATAAATCAAATTAACATATAAAACAACAACAAGGTCTCTTTATAAGACTGTTATAAGAATCAAAAAAAATGTTTATGCATTTGGATGTATATGTTTATAAAACTAATATAAAAAATTTAGTTTGGAAAATATTCTGAAGAGGCTGAGACTCTAGGGAAACTTATGCAGATATACTTTGTTATTTCGGAAAAATGTTTTTGAAGTTACACAGTTTTTTTGATAAAAAAAAAATTATCGCAAATATTGTACATTTTTCAAAAGTTTTTTTGAACTAACATCTAGGGCGAAAAAATTATACAATTTGGCATCTATAAAAACCGCAGAAATATTAGTATAAATTTCCATTGCAATTGGAGTTATACTCCAAGAAGAGCTTTCTTGCAAAAGTTTTTTAACGGAATATCAAAATATAAGTCTAAGAACGTATAAGGTAAATTATATATTCTTACTCCATTTTCTAGCCCTATCTAGCGATGTTCGTCTTTCCGATCTTATATTTGTTGCTTAAAATACACTCAAAATGGATTGTAGTTTAAATTAACTGAAAACAACAAAAACTATTTTTTAACAAATGATTTGAAATGATATCAATCTTAACAAATAAATTTCTTTCTATTTTAACTATTTAAGAAATTAAAAACAAATGCACAAATAAATTAAAAAAAAAACTACAGTAAATATATTTTAAGTGTATATTTATCTATATTAACACGACTTTCATCACTTTGTGTTACTTAATTAGATTAAAATTTCTGCATAACTTGTTTAAAAAAGATACTTGTATCCTTAAATTGAAAGAATTCAGTAAACTTTAACAGGAGCAAGTATCCTGACCACTTAAAATGTGAGAGCATAATCGCCGGCTACTACATCAATATTCATTAAAAATCAGAATATTTTGACGATGACTAACCGTTTCTCTTTTTGATATTTGATCTATTGTCATACTGATTTTACTTTGAAATTTGTCATTCTTTTAGGCTTTTATTTTTCCAACACTATATTTTTATTTATTTAGTATTTTTTATAATTATCGAATTGGCGACATCATATTAACAAATTTAATCCACTTTGTCTTCTTTGAAAATATCGCAAACAAATATTTGCATTAAGTTAAGATATACAGCTACAATACCAACCACTCTTTAAGATGGGGTTATCTAACGACCTTAAAAAATTATTATTTATTAAATAGTAATGAGTTGATTTAGTAATTTTTTTTTAGCAAATTCCCTACTGAGACTTTTTGAAAGCCAGCGATAAACGGTATAAATAGGCCCGATTCGATATTTTGATAATTTTGTTCAAACTTATACCCCTAATAGGCATCTCTGAAAAAGACACTACACCTTTTCCTCTGCTTACATGGATATTTTTCTCGAAATAATATTATGAAATGCTTGTAAAAATTAAATAGTTGTCGAAAAGAGCTACTGCGTTAATCAAGATTTAGATGTATTTGTGTTTAAATTTACAATTCATGGTACTTCCTTCACTGCAAACATTAACAAACATTTTAAATATTTAAACTATAACCAATTTTGTGATTTATATATGGTTATAAAATCAACTGTAACTTAACACTGGGCATACCAGACTAATCAATTCGACTGGTTTGGGAAATTTGAATTACAACGATGTTGAAAAAAGTGAATTTCGTGTGATCATAAAACATACATTTTCATGACAGAAACCAAGGTAAAGCTTGATCAATACTATGGGGACTCTACACTACCAACTTCCTGGTTAAGAAGTGGTTTACTGAATTCCTTTGTGGTCCTGCAAGTGACGCTGAACGTTCAGATTGCCTAAAAGATTCTTGATGATGATGATTCTTGATGGCTGTGGGAATCTTAAGTCAGCGGGTATATCATATTTTACATGAAGATTTGTGCATGAAAAAGCTTTTCGCAAAATTTCATAAATTAAGCTACCAATTGCTACCCCATCCCGTATATTCCTGAAGGACTAGTACGGAGGTAGGGGATTTGAGGCCTCCATCACGAAAAAATCTAATTTGAGAACAAATACAAATATTAGTAAAACGATGGATTGAGAAATAAAACGACTTTTTACCGAAACCATACCTTTTATTTAAAAATCAATCCACCCTCGTATATCAGATAAAATTGATCAAAATATTAAAATTTTAAAATATTTACAAACTAGGGTGCTCTAAAAAAATTGTGAGTTATTGACTGCCCTTAGCATAATTTTTTATGTTGAACTGCGTCTACCAAAAAATTTGGATAATGGAATTATCGAGAAGACGTGCCCATTCGGCCATGAAGTTTGGAAAACGGATTATAAGTTTTACAAATTTTCTCATAAGATATGAAAAGTAAAATTTTAATAGGATCTCCGAAAGATCAAAAACTGAGAGTTGCAATACACTAATACCGAGTAGAGAGTCCTGGTTAGAAGGTTCGTTTTTGAGGGGTAAACCAGACATAAATTTTTATACAAATGGTTTAACTCATATCGTCCCAAAGACTTTTTTATAACTTTATAAAACTTGGTAATTAAGGTAATTTGGGCTTAAAAAACACGAATCTGAAGTAAATTTTTTTTCAGATTTTTTGTTTTTGAGAAAAATGGTGTTTGATTTTTCGAACAGTGTATTTTGAAGGCATATTACAACAATACAAATGAAAAAATAAAAACATTTGTTTTCTATTGTTGAAAGTTTGATCGTCTGTTAATGGAACTACATATTTACTTTTTTATTTTTTTTTTTATTTTAAATACAAAGTTTTAATTTTTTTAAAATTATGCTTAATTATGCTTATAGTTCAGAATCTTAATTAAAATAGAAAAAAATATAAAAATCGAATAATCGAACCCTGGGACGATATGAGTTCAGAATGGGTAGAAGCACTAGCTACTACCTCCCTGATGGAAAATGTTTCCGCCTCCAGAGCAATCAGGGAATATATTAAATTTATTATTAAAGGTATTACCAGAAATATAAGTATCTTTACTGGTAGCCAGGATAGGCAAACATTTTTAGTTTTTTTATTTTTTAAAATTAATAAATTTTGATACCAATGGCTGACAATTTATACATTTTCAAATACGACCAAGTATTGAGATTATTATATTATATTGAGATTTAATGGGGTAATCAAACGGAAAAATATTAAGATTAAATGGTTTCTAGCGCATTGTTAAATCGCAGAAAACGATAATTGAGGAATTGGCTAGATAAGGTTTTTCTCTGTGCGCAGTCACAACTGTTTCAAACATTTAGAGCTACGTGAATGGACTGTTGTTGCACATAACATAGAACAATATGGGACACCGCTGTAGTACCCAGCAATAATAAATGGAAGTGATTCTTAAGGAATGATATTTTTCTTCTTCTTCACAACTGCTAAAAATGTGATTTTAAATGAAACTTAGCTCTTTTTCAAACTATGACGAGTAACTTATTTAAAAAAAATCAAAGTTAAACGTTAATCACAAATATTTACATATAAATTTGATATTCATAATTATTGTTAAGTACTAAACATGGGTTATTTTGAAACAAGTTATCAGGTTTAAGTGATTTGTATTAACTTTTAACTTCGAATTTTGAATAAAGTAAAGGCTCTTTTAAATTTCGGAATTTTAAAATTCCGTAAAAGGGAACTTGATAAGATATAAAGCTATCTCACAGGGCAGCCAACGCTGATGCACCTGTACCGATTGATAGGTGTGGACTCTATGATTTAAAGGACCTGTGGGAAGGATACGAGACTCAAGAACACTATCTTTTTGACTGTCTGGCCTTTGTAAGGCTAGCTCAAAACTTATCTGGCAACAATATTCCAACATTGGTTGACCTTAGTGGTAGGGACTGGTGGATACCGAGAAATTTAGTTAACAGGGCCAATTTCCTGGAACAGTTAGGGAAGGAAACCATCGAGATTTGAGAGCGCACAACAAGCTGACTTTCGGGCATAAGTGTATGTGTTATTTTTACACATGAGTCTGCTGATTCAACCTAACTTTACCTAAGGTAATGAAAACTCAAATCGGTTTTAAAAAGAGATTATTTATTATAGATCACTTTATGAAGATATTCGATGGTATTATCTACTATAATAAAATTTTTGTTACAAGAGACTGAGTTATGCAATATTTTTCATATTGTGTTTTTGAACACTATTTTCAAATCTCTAATTTTTAGGGTACATTTTTTTTAAAGAATGCATATTTATATTTTTTTTTCCAAAACTTCCTAAACTTTGAAGTCCTTTACTTCCAGAATACCAGGGTATTTTGTAAAAATCAGACAATTATTGCAATCCTGATGAATTGTTATAAAATACCAATAATTTTAACTGGTTTTTGAAAAACTAGCATTTTTTAAATGTTGGTATGCCTAGTGTTAAACAACTGCTTGCATAGCTTAATGGCGTTATATGTAAAAGATATAAAAAAAGTCATTTGTAATTTTTATTTTTAAACATTATGCGAAACTAAAAGGTAAAGGGCTTTTTTTTGTATGAAAAAAGATTTAAAAAAAATACACATAATTGTAATGAAAATTTATGCGGTAGACTATAAAAGGTCAACAATAGTTTTGTGAACGAATACCAAATTGGAAAAAATATAAGAAAAAAAATTTAATAAATATTTGTAAAAAAATTACAAAGAAAAGGAATATTTCTTTATTTAAATGGCAAATAAATAAAAATACTGGTCTTGGAAGAGTTTAACAAAACTACAGATTTATTTGTTACCATAAAACTTTGTTAAGTTGTGTTGGTTTTTTCTACTTTTTCTTAATCTCTTTTTACACTCTGATAACTTTTCTTTAATTTCTCAAAATTCTTAAAAATTTCAATTTTTCTCTTCCCTGATTCTGGTCCTTTAATTTTTTTTTTTTTTTGGTAATTTAATAGCTTGCAACGTGTTAAATAAAAACGCCTCAATGATTACTTCAATGCGCTTCCCTTTTTTATTTCATTATAATGATTTTTTTTTATTTCAGCACACAGCAACAATGAAAAATAAAAACCAACAACCATAACATTTTTTGCGCCCCCTACTAGCAAAGATGAACTGAACTCTGAAAAGTATTATGGACACATTTAAGAAAAAAAAAATCCAGTATTTAATATAAAAATCAACTCTCGCTTGGTGTAGTGATCAGACGTTTCTTGGTCAAATCGAGATGGCTGTTGGCAAAAAAAACAAAAAGAAATAAAAAACTTTGAACTAAAGTAAAGATGCTTTTATTGTGATAAAATCAGAATATGGATTACAAAATGAACACACAAATACATTTCTTTGTAACACTGATCAAGGTGTAGGGAATGTTTATAAAAAGAATCAACCTACTAAGAACACTTAAGCAAAAAACTATAACTTCTTATGCTTGTGGTGTTAATTTTTTTTTCGTTTTCACAAAAACTTAAAAAACATGTAAAAAGTGCTAAGTTTGGCTGTGGCGAATATGTTATACCCTTCATACTGTTACTTTTAAAACAAACTGTTGTATATGAATATAAAAAAAATTTAGATGCCATTTTCCCTAATATTTTTTAGTTTTTTAATCTGGAAAGGCAGGTTATAAAAAATTTGAATAAAAATTGGAAAGTTCTTTAATTATAAGGGGAATGTCGTACTTTTAAGTCATATATTAATACTAATTTAGAGGCTTTAAAATAAGGGTACAAATAATAAGCAATTAGTATTCCATTATGTTACGACTTATTATGAGGAAGTAAGATTTTATACAAGTTTGCAATATAAATTAATTAACTGCATAGATTTAATAATTTTAATGCCATTAATTTATATTTAACTAAAGAGTATTTATTTTCTAGAGATATTTTGCTTCTCACGATTCTCTTGATATTTTATCGATATATCATATCTAATTATAAAAAATGCGGCCACAAATAAAGAGTACACGCTGAGTATCAAAGAGAAGCATAGAAGAGTCTTTTTAAACAGTGTGGATAGTTGTATATATAAAGTGACAGCGAGTTGTATGACAAAAAATGTTTGGTCCAATTCCGTGGTTTGCCGGACAGAATTCTGTGAAACTTTGTCTTAGATATATTTGTTTTAAATTTAGGCTAAATAAAGTGTTTCAAAATTTAAAAACAAATAAAGAATAACTATTTTTGAAATAGTTATTGAATTAATTCTCGAAAAAATAATACCTTTTAAAAATCAGGCAGTTAAATTAATATCAAATCAAATCATTTCAAACAGAATTCTTTTTTAATTGGCGAATTAAAAAAAGATTGATTTGATTTGCAAATAAAAATAAAATAAAGGCGTTCTTTTTCACAACTTCCAAAAGTGTGATTTTGAATGAAAGTTAGCCCTTTTCAAAGCTATGATGGGTAACTTATTTTAAAAAACAAACAAGTTAAATGTTAACCACAGATATTTAACTTCGAATTTCAAATAAAGTAACAACAGTCAAAATTAAACTTTATATGGGAAACAACAACAAATGTGTTATTCAAATTAACTGGTATAGTTAACGGAAAAGTGGAAAAATGATTACCCGTTTAAATTAAAAATTTATTTGGAAAGATCAAAAGATCTAATTTTTCACTAAACCATAAGAACTGCTTTAGATGCAATGAAAAAGAAAACTTACACCCCTATGAAAAAACAATTATTCCGATACAAATTTTGACAACACTGGAATCACTTCTTTTTCTCTTCTTTTGCCTCTATTTTTGCTGGGATTATCATATAAATTGATAAAAATAATAGTCACTCTGAGGCTGTTTTGTGAAAATTCTATGAAACCCTTCGGGGACCTACGAAATCTATTCTATTGAAGGGTACCCTCTGTCGAGCTTTGCTATCTCGCTTAGTTTTGAAATATTCAACATTTTATAATATGACCAGTTTTTTTCAAAATGGCCGTTATCTCGAAAACTATGCGCAAAACAGACAAAATTTTTGCCCTACATGAGTATTAATATATTGCGATAATAAATATAGACCAGGTTCGGGAGATATCCCGAAGGATGCATTTTATAAAACAGCCTAGGTAAAGCATGTTAAACATCTTTTTTTTTTTTGTAAACTTATTCTTTTTTTGAGCAATTGTAATTAATTTTTGAGCCATTAGTACGATTTCATTAGCATTAGTAGAACAAATGCTAATGAACAAATCCCAAGTATCGTTAACAATCTAAAATATAAATTAATCGTGATTTAATAAAATTATTTTAATTCAAGAATCAAATCATATTATTTTAATTTCAAGAATTATTTAAAATGAATTATTTCGTTTGATTTATAAAAAGAATTATTTAAATTAATTTGATTCATGGTAGTAAAGAAATCAATTAGAGAAATGCATTCGCGAATTAAATCGTTAAAATTAATTTAAGGCATTGTGTTTTTAAGAGTCTAATTATATCACATCGTTTTCAATTAATTTGGTTATGCTTATTAAAAATATCGCGAAAATCCTTTGTACGATTTAAATTTGGCTTGAAATAAATCGATTTGTGTTTCAATTAAGACTATTTTCGAACAATTATTTGAAAAAATTGTTCGGTTAATTTAATAATGATTAACCGATTAAATACCCTTATGTGTATAGAGACGTATAACTTTTATTTAACAGACTTACACACAGAGAAAAAATTTGGCAGTTTGCAACTGAAATTCTGTTACCAATATTGAAATCGGTTGGTACAACTAAATATTGGTGTCCACCACAGAATTCGGTTAATAAAACTGAATTTTGGTTGCAAAATCAAAAATATTCAGCATTCACATTTGAATTTGGTTGTAATAATCGAATTTAGGGTTTAAGAAATTAAAAAAAAACTTTTTTTTTTCAATTGAAACTATATTAAAAGACAATTAATTATTTAAATACTTCAGTATAATAATTATATGTGCAAAATATGTTTTGTTTTATTTCTTTTTCGTTTGTAACCAATTTTTTTTTAATAATGCAGTGTTTTTGTGTAAGGTCAGCTATACTATGCATGTGTTGAATTCCTTCATTTGTTTTATTTGCGGTATCGTTATTTTAAAAAATTAGCCGGACCTAGCAATTTTAGTAGTTAGTAAATATATGTGCAAATCAATTTTAGTTGTCTTTTGACTGCGCTGTGCGTAAACAATTAAGTTTTTAATAAATCCAATTGAACAATATTGTTTAAAAATAAAAGGTAAGTTCCTCATGGAAACAGTCTATCGGAAAAGGAGCAAGGTATTATCGTGGAGTTGAGTAAAGTTGGTGTCAAAGTTGATAAAATATCTTCGAGAAATAAAATAAATCACCGAAATAAAATTACAAACTTTTTAAAAAATCCAAATAACTACGGCAAACCGAAACACAGTGGACGAAAGACTGTCATAAATGATAGATGTAAGCGGGAAATTCGGCGTCTGTCAGTTAACAAATTGATGAGCTGTTGGCAAATTCAGCAAGGGTGCCCAAGCCCTATGCGCTTGGTGCTCATTTGTTTTTGTAAAAGCACTTATCAATAGGCAGTGTGTTTTAATACACAAAGAGCACTCAGCACTAGCAATACGAAATACACAAACAACTTTGTCTTATTAGTGCAGCAAAGCAACAACACTTTCGTATGTTTTGCTGGTAAACATTGACGACAGCGATCTTCAATGTAAATTTTGTTTTTGTTTAACGAATATAAAATATTTTTCTTCTTTATATGTATTGGTTTCTACAATAAAAAATATTGAATCAAAATTAGTTATTCTTTAAATGTAGTGGTGTTTGCTCTTCCATAAGGAACTTTTGGGCAACCCTGATCTAAAGTTAACTAGAGTGGCTCAAATATTAAAAGAAAATAATACCGTTAAATATACATCCAGAGTGTCCAAACCCAAGCTTCTACAACGGCATATGAGTGCTTGTCTAGTATTTACTGAAAAGTACAAATTTCGGCACGAGGAATGGCGTCAAGTAATTTTTAGTAACGAAAAAAATCAATTTGGAAAGTCCTGACTACTGCCAAAAATATTGGCGCGATGTGAATCAGCCGCGACAGAGGTGGCTCATTTATGGTATGGGCTGCTTTTAGCAATGATGAAAAGATATGCTTTATATGATCAAAAATGCACACGCACCGACTCACACGGCAAAAGTCACAAAAGGGTTTATAACGACCCGAAATCTACCCATATTGCAATAGCCTGCGATTAGTCCTGATTTAAATCCTATTGAAAATCTCTGGGGCATTCTATTTGCGGACGTATATAAAAATGAAAGACAATTTGATACGATTAAGCAACTCAAATCGGACATAATAGAAGATAGATTTAGGTACACTGAAATAATTGGTCAACTCCATGCCATGTCGCCTCAGTCAAGTCCTACTAAATAAAGGAAAACATATAAATTACTAATATTATCATTAAGCCACTATTTTTTAATAAATTTTCAAAAAAAACATCCTTATTAATTTTTGGCACATATAAATATTATTATTGTTTTAAACACAAAGAAAATAGTTTTGTTACAAGACTTTTGTTTTTTTTTATTGCTTTAAATACACTCTGCTAAAATGTAAAAACAAATATATAAAAAGTTGTTTTATTGAAGAAGAAATCGGATTTTAGGTGATGCACATATAATTATTATACTGAGGTGCTTAAGTCTCATCACTAAAATTCATTCTCTTGTTTAGACCATTTTATGAACAAAAGTTGTGAGATTTTGATGTTTTTTGGACTGTAAATGACGTAATTTTGCTTACTGTCCTACGTTCAAAACACTTTTTTAAATTTTTCCGAAAATCTGAAAAATCATCAGGAAAACTTTTACCATGATGGAAAAAATAAATTTTTGACTTAATTAGCCGAAAAATAATTGAAAATTGGAACTTTTAATGAGCTTTAAAAAAAGGTACAGATGTGTTCAAAATTTTGTTTTAATTATTAAATTCCAAATAATAAGCTTCCAAATAAAATTAAAAAAATCTTTGTGATTTCTTTTAAATAAGATATGTACACCTTTAAAAAACATCCTTTATAAAATTGAAAACTAATCCAATGTTTTGGTGACCTTTATAACAGAATAAACTCGTTGAATTTAATTAGAATGCAACAACTGTCGTATTTTTATTTTCTGTTCCCAAAATTGAGAACATCAAATAATTTTGTATAAAAATTGGACTTTTGTATAAAAAGGACTTTACTTGTAGGTATTATGAGTGTTTAAATCAAAATTACGTGGTACTACGTGTATTAACTCAACTTGTTTCCTAGTAAACGTAAAATTTGCAAATATTTAGAAAAGTAGAATTTATCATAAAATTTGGCTTTCACATTTATGATCTACATCCTAAAATATCTCAGAATTGATGAGTTTCATATCCGATACAAAACCTACTCAAATTTGAATTTAATACTATTGAAGAATTTAATTTTAATACGCGGCTTGGGATTTTTAACTGCACTTATTCTGTACACCCCTTTACACGTGACTGCATCAGAATAAGTACACTCACAATATATTTTATATTACCAACTGTAGTTTATTTAAAAAGTAATACGTAGAAGAATATGAAGAATCAATTGAAATTCATAGAAATATATTTTTTTAACTATTTGAATCAGTCATTCAAAAAACAAACTATAAAAATTTAAAGACATTCAGTAGGAGTTGATGTTTTCTGTTCAATTTAAAATTTTCTAAAAATATAAATTCATATAATTCCTTTTTGTTTTTTTTACTAAAATGGTTGGTTTATATAAAAATTATTTCAATAAAAATTACAAGAAATTATGCAAATATAGATACACACATATAAAATAAAAATATATACATCTGTGTGTGCTGTGTTTTGTAAAATAACATACAAATAAAAAAAAGTTTCAATTTGAAAAAAAAACACAAAAATAGTTTTTTTTTTTACGTTTTGTAAGTTAAAAATTTATGGTTATTTTAAACGACTTACAATTACTTTTACTACTTTTGTCGATTACTAAACAATGATTGAAAATAAACAACAAATTGGGCTGAATATAATAAAAAATCTGTTTTGTTTGCACCTGCGATTAATTTAATATTTATTTTAGATTATTTTTAACGTAATAATATTGTGAGTGTAGGAATGCTAAAATTTTAATGATTGTTATACAAAATACGAATTTTTACATGTTCCATTATGCCGTTTTAAAATCTACGTTTTTATAAAATTTAGACTTGTTCCCTTTTTCACACTAAGCTAACTAAATATTGTCGTGTATTTAGTAAAGCACACATATTGTGTGTGATTCATAAGTGTTAAACATACAACATTAATACAACTCCAATATTTTATTATTTCTTATTTAAAGGATATAAACATTTTTCAATAATGTTTTTTTTTATTTTGTTGAACGTTCATATTCCTTTTAAGTTTTTTTTGCTGCTGTTGTTGTTTATTTCTTATAAAAATATTTTCAAGGTCTTTTGTATAGTTTACATATTAAAGCGTAGTAGAAAAGAGCCGTATAAAATTAAGGGATTTTAAGCAAAACTTTTAATTTTTGTTTATGTGACATACACTTTTATACTACGTATACAGATTTCTTATAAAAATAGTATACTTTGACTTCGGCTTATTTTTATAATACAGAAAAAATAAAAATACAAAATAAATAAAAACAATTTTTAACACCATAAATACGAAACAAAACCAAATTGAAATTTATGAGATTTGTGTATGAAATCTGGCTTGAGTTAAGTTTCAGCTTTTTATTTTTCTTTATTTTTTGCTGTTAGTGTTGTGATGGGTATTTTGTTGTATATTAATTGCATTTTTATTTTTTTATGAACGATATTTCAATAAGGCTTTATGTTAAGTATATTTATTAAGGTTAAATTATTCACACTTTACAGTTCATTAAAAAAAAATGTAAATATAATTTAAATTACAAAAAAAGAGAACTCGTTTTTATTTAAATAATAGCAAATCTAGACAAAATTTACTTTTAATTGAAATTTGAAAGGTGGGCAAAAATTAGTGCGAATTGCCATTTCATATTTAGAACCTTTTTAACATACTTTCAGTATGCTGTCGAATCGTTAGTGAGATAACAGATAACATAATTCCAATTACTGTTATTGAGATTATGCTCGAAAATCTTTTGGACATATGTAATCCCAATATTGGACACTAGGCTTATGAACATCTCCAAAGAAGTTGGTGTTATGACAATTATTATTGGGATTATTATTGGGATTATAGGCGAAATTTTATTGTTTCATCAATGGAAAAATCTTCGTTAACGAACCCGAAGTTAGACGTACCACAAATACTCACAGTGCCAGTGATAACATCAGGTCTGTCAAATTTGTTTCCTGACTGGCGCGAAAAACATCCAATATTGTTTTATTATACCCTACACTAAAATAATTATGTTCGTAAAATTAATTGCTATTAAAGTTTTAGATTTTTTTAATAGAACCGTCACTCAGGAAATTCTTTCTACTTATTAACGGGTTGCTTTTTTCGGAGAGGCAAGATGAAAAATCTTAGAACAGTTATTGCGCGCCATATGATGGAGCCGTGTTATGTTATTTAAGATTTTTTTTTTTAATGCAGTGCAAATGACTTTGGTTTTAAATCGAATCTATAAAAATTAATAATGATATTTGGAATACTGACTCATTCACTTTAAATAGTTTGTAAGTTAAAATAACAGAAAATACCATTAAACAGAAATGATATTTCATGTTAAAATCAGTCAATTTACTTTTCATTTAAATTAAATGGTTTTTTTTATTGATTTTTAAATGTTGTTTAGACAACTGAGATATCAGTAAATGTTTAAATTTTTATTACCAATTCCGTTAAAAACACATATTGTATGAAAGGCTTTATATGTGTGTATATAAACTAACAATTTAAATAAAAAAATTCGGAATTTTTTGAATATTTTTTTTTTAATTGGCAGCAAACAAAATTTAAATTTGTAATAATCGTAACGGAAATAAATAAACCACATATTTCCCTATTGTGAATGGAATCGGTAAATGACAGAAAATCATTTTAAACAAATGTGTAAAAAAATTTAAAATAAATATTTCTTTGGAAAATAAATGTATGTTCCTTTATTTTTCACAGAACTTAAAACTTTTGTATTAAACTACAAACAGTAAACTACATAAAATTCTAAGAATAAAAAACAAATTGGTTTTAATTAGAATCCGTATTTAGACCTAGTGCCGATATAAAGGTCTAACAAAAATTGGCCCCTAAGCTTTTTCAAAAGCTAGACACAAAAAATAAATTTGTTTGAATTTTATAGCAATTACCAAAATTGCATTGTTATTTAAAATGTTCTTCATCAGAATAGTTAAATTGCATTATAAACAAAAAAAAAAAAAAAAAAAAAATCAAATTAACCGAAACAATGTCACTTTATGCAAAATATTAGTTTTTCTTATCAATATGTACAAAATATTGTTTTCTACATTACCTTCAATACCCAACAATTTATCGAAGATTTTGTTATTTGAAGAGAATATTTGCAGCAAAAATCTAATATTAGTTCTGTTTCAACAAAAATTATTACTCTGTCCGTGTGACCCCGTAATTAAACTAAAAACCATATAAAATTATATTCAAACTAAAGGCCGCAAATATAAAGATGAAATGAAATTTGGTAAAGTGCTAAGATGATCTGTATCGAGTTTGGTTAGAATCGGTCAAAATTCAGACCTACCTCCCAATAAAAAGGAATTGCGCTTATCGTTAAAAATCGTCAGGTTAGAATTTTGGCTGTGAATGTTTTACCGAACGTAAGAAAACGTAAAGAAAATTGGGCCCTTGTCCAATATAAACCCACTTTTCAGGGATATGCTTAAATTCACTTTTTAGGCAATTTTCTTCAATTTGTTTCTATATTTGGACCATGTCACAAAATTTTACGCAAATTACAGTTGGTGAAACATATCATATAGTCGGCATGCAAGACTTAGTAAAATTTATAATTTCTTGAAATTCACATCTAAATAAAAGAAGAATTTGATTTATCGACAGCCTCCTTGCGATAAATTTGCCATAATTCGATGCTATAATTCGACCTAAAATAACAACCTGACGTACACGAATTATCGCTGGAAGAAAAAATACGCTCAAAATAACGACGTGCAACGGTGACTACAAAAACTGTCATGTTAGTTTTAGCGTAAAGAGTATAGTAGAGATTATTTTCTTTCCAGTATCTCTTTCACTTAACAAATCAGCATTTTTTCCTTTTTTTATTTCAATTTTACAAATAAATAACATTATTTATTTTTTGTAAAAAAAATTTAAGAGTCCAACACATTCAGTAGGTTTATATTACATTGTAAAGGGTGATTTTTTTGCTATTTGGTTATTCAGTGTAAATTTTTTTAGTGTAAATAAAATCGTGACATGTGGCAATGCCAAATATGCTTATTAGGGTTTGCCATTTCACCATGAATAAACGAACAACGCCTGCAAATCATTGAATTTTATCAAAACTCACGAATCAAAATGCATGCTGTGTAAGAAATGTTGAAATTCAAGAATATTGTCATTTTCGGAAGAGCAGCCGGAGGCAGTTAAAGAGCTGATCATGCACCCTGAAAGATGCACTCTTTGGTGCGGTTTGTGGGCCGGCGGCATGATATGACCGTACTTTTTCAAGAACCATGAAAATCGCAACGATACAGTCAATGGAGCAAGGTACCATGCGATTATTTTCGACTTTTTTTGCCCAAAATGGAAGAATTGGACTTGGTTGATATGTGTTTTAAAAAAGATAGTACCACATGCCATACGGCACGCGTGACCACACCCCTATTGACAGGCGAGTTTGTTGAGCACGTTTTGGAACAGTCCATTGGCCCCCAAGATCATGCGATTTGACCTAACTAGACTATTCTTGAGGGAACCACTTACGACTTAGCTGCGGACAACACTTACACCCTTAACATTCGCTAGTACACTAATATAAAAGCCACTCATCAATGTTATCAATGTTATTTTTCTCATCATGTATGTTTTGTTTACAAAAAGTTGTTAAACTGTGGAAACTATGATGAGAGGGTTAAAAAAACGTCTTAAAAATAAAATAAAAAATTTCATCCACATTCAGAAAAACATATTCGTAACAACGACCGCTTTGATTGTCAACCAAATTGTTTGGTTAGCTCGACAAAAATGTGGCAGTGGCAAATATCTGTTAAGTGAGTTTTATGATTAATTTAGAAACTTACCTCAATTTCTACGACAGTCTCCGTATGTTGAACACCATCGCTAACTCTAATCTTCAATTTATAATTATCCTTAATTTCACGATCCAAAGCCTCTTTCAATCTCAGTTTTCCAGTATCAGGTTCCAAAATAAATTTACCATCATAACCGGATATTAGAGAAAATGTCAAAGAACCTAAAGTATCAGGATCTGAAGCTCTTATAGTAGAAATTAAATGACCAGCTGTTAAGTCTTCACTAATATTAAATGATAAAGGTAAATCCCGAAAAACAGGAGGACTATCATTTTTATCCAATATCATAACTTTTAGCTGAAAAGATAATAATAAATCCATAAACATTAGTTTTATTATATAAAAATTTCAATAAACTTATTATAAAAATATGAAAGAGAAAAAAAAAAATAAGGCACAACAACATCTGCAAATATTAAGTAAAAGCTTGTGTTCCGACCATATTTTTTTTTAATTCAATTATACATAAAAAAACGTTAAATGCTATCAACTGTAAAATCACACAACAATCGGTTGTTGCTTTTTTGTTGTGCTTTTCTTTTACTTCTACTCTTAACACAAGGCATCAAAACTGATGTTGTCCATCATGCCACACAACACCAAAAACACAATATAATATAAAATATAAATAAATAAAATAAACCACAACAATCTAAGCAGTAAGTATGGACCATACATATGGAAAGGTTTTGCTGTTGTTACACTGTTATGTTGCAAGTACCATACTACAGTATAAGAAAACAACAAAGTGTATGTTGTAGTTTTGATTGTCCATCTGTTTTTTATAAGGGGCACGTACTTGCAGTAGCCACCATTGACAGCGTTTTAACTGAGTGATACATCATCATTGTTGTCGTTGTCTACATCACATCGTCATCAACATCATCAGCATCATCATTGAATGTATGTATCACAAAACTTATGTTGAAAATTGTTATTGAAGTAATAATATAATTACAGCTTTAAAGTTTTGCTGTATTTTCTTCTTTTTTTTTTTTTGAGTTGTTTTATATTTTTGCCACAATCAAAACAACAACAACAACAATAACATTGCATGGAAAAACTAATGCAAAAAAAACCTTTAAAAGGAAATAACAACTTTTATTTTTGTCGTATTTGTTCAATATGGATGCCATGTGTCTAACTGCTATATAAAAGTAGGAAAACAAAAAATAATATTAAAATATGCATGTTAGTTTAGCTTTCAACCAACTAAACCACATTTGTAACTATTAAACTAATGCTCTTACAAATATCACTCTACCTATAATTTTCTAGCAGCATTTACTGCTGCTGTTTGCTGTCGTTTTTATTTGTTTCTTTAAAATAACACTCCATTTATACAGCTGCATGCGTATAATGCGTCATTTGTAACTACATACTTCCACAACTTCTACTACTCTAATACTCTACTCTACTATGTATGTATAAAACATAAGTAATATTTATTGCTGTTTTAAGTAACTGACAAAAAAATGTGTGGTAAAATTGTGTTTTTATTATTAAAAACACTAAACATTTCAATATTTTGCCCGTGTGGTATTTATATTAATTTTTTTGTTATATTGTCTTTCAAAAATGATTGACAATATTTTGATATTTAACAAAAATAACGGGATCAAAAATATTTGTTAATAATTGCCACAATTGTTTTTGTATCTAATAATTATGCTAATTATATTAAGTAGTTTACACATTTTATAATTGATAACAAAACTGAATACTTAACGTTGGGATACAAAAGACTTAAGACACATACTCAATAATTTTTTTTACACGAAATCTGGAAAAGGGAGAATATTATTTATATGATGAAAACCGATTTAAACACGAATTTGAATTCAGTTTATGTTAAATCACTAACAGAAATTCATTCCATATTTATCTAAAGTTTTATTTTAGAATTTTTCAGCGCCCCGTTAGGCTAGTTGGTAGCGTGCTAGCTTCTCATTTCGGGGATCGTGGGTTCAACCACTCAAAGGGAAAGGGTTATGAAAAATTACTTTCCCACAATTAAAGAATTGATTACCCATACAAATGTTCTTTTTACATGTTATTTTAGAATTTGCCTATGCAATCATCTTTAAATTTTCAAGGCACAATTTCTCAGGGTTATCATTCCAGCTACTAATATGCCCAGTTCTGGGAACGTATTGGAAATCTGGCATGTATACTAATATTGTTCACAACATATTTGAGTGTTGGTTCTCCTATTACCCTATTTTTGATATGTTCTTTTTTATGTATTTTTATGCAATATCATAATTTTATTTTAGAATTTTAGGAATAAAAAATTTAAAAAACTTAAAAGCACTGTTGGAATTATATTTGTTTTGTCGAAAAGAGTTTTACATTTTGAAAAATGTAAATGCTTAAGAAGAAAGAAGTTGTTTAGTCAAAAAATATTATAAGCAGTCGATTGGCCTAATAACATTATTTGTTGCACAAACTTGAAGTATATTTGGACCTTGAACTAATACTGAGCGTTTATTTCGAAATTTATGGATTTATTGTCCAAAAATGGTTACAGATATATTATTACAAATATATTATTCCCAGAAAGATAGGTAATTTTATGATACCAGCTTAGAAGAATCACTTGTTTTTTGAGGTAATCATCGACAAATTGTATACATTGTTCGTATGAAGTGAACTTCTGCAGGGACAGGACCAGAACAAGTAGTAGTCGGAAGGAGCTTTGTCTGGAAAATCCGGCGGGTGGGGTAGGACTACCCAATTTATCGTTTTAAACTTTAAAGTTAAATAACTTTAAAGTAAAAAAAAAATAGGTCTTGACCTATCTTGCAGGATGTCGGCAAACATTGTCATGCTGCAAAATAACTTTATTGTGAATTCGTGTTCCGACCGTTTTTGCTTCAGTGTGCGGTTCAAACGCATGAGTAGCTTGTAGTAGCTAAGGCTGCACTGGTCCCACAAAATACGTAGCATAAGCTTCATGCCATGAATATTCGGCTTTGCGAAGGATGTTGATGGCGGTCCAGAGAAACCACATAACTTTTTGCGGTTGTGGTTCACGCAGTAGATCCACTTTTCAACGCCAGGCACAATGCGATGCAAAAAAAAAGCTTCCTTTTTTGGTGTTCGAGGAACTATTCCTATTCGTAAAATTGCGTTTCTATGACGCGGCTTCATCTCGTATGACAACCAGTTTCCTTGATTTTGAACCAATCTCAGGGCTTTTAAGCGTTTGCTGACAATCGACTCATACCAATGGATCTGACAACACCTGAGGCGTTTGCAATTCGTTCACATAGAGCATTGTCTCAAATTCTTTGTCTTCAAACTTTTTAATATGACCCCGCCGTTCCTTGTATTTGAACTCAAAATTACCACTTTTAAAGCAACTAAACCACCTCCGATAGAAATGTTCAGATACAGCTTGCTCGCCGTAAACTTCCACTAAGATTTGATGATTATCGAACGCACTTTTCGACATATTAAAGTAATGAAGAACTCCTCGAAAAAACACTGAATATTGTACGAAATTCGTCATGTGCGAGGCCATATTTTGTATTTTTGTTTACGTTTCAACCAACTGACAGAAGCTGCGAAAGACGCTCATTCACAATAGTTTTCAGCTGCAAGACATTGGAAATTTGAATATTGGTTCATATGCTAGTGTCGCCCTTTTATGTGAAAGGCTCATTATAAATTTAAGGTCCCAATAAAATAAATAATATGTCCGGAAATAGTGATATAGTCATAAATATTGATGGAAAAAGGTAAAAAACAAACAAACAAAAAAAAAATTTCTCCAGTAGGCATTAAATTGTTCATATCTTATTTTTGTAATGTAAAACTCAAATTATTTTTAGAGTTTTCCCAGCGGTAAGAGGACCTATCCCAGGACACGTCACGTGACCGATTCGTTGTAATAGAGGCCGGTCACGGGACCGGTTTTTTTATATGAAATGCCGGTCCCTTTAACATGAGCTTGTCCTAGGAAGGGATCAATTGCCCTCTGAGACATGTCACAGAACTGGTCTAAAAGAACATGTTATATACTTAAAATAGTGTGTAAGTTAAAATAACAGAAAATGTCATTTACAAGATATGATATTTCATTTAAAAACCGGTCGACTTAATTTTCATTTAAATTAAATGCCTTTTGTTATTTACTTTTATATGTTGATTAAACAACTGACACATCCGTAAGAAGCAAATGATATTATCAGTTAAAATAAATGTCAATATTTTACCTACCAACTCCTTAAAGAATAAATGATTTTTTCATTTATTTGAAATAGTTTCCTTTTTTTTTGTTTTTAATCAATGCATGGCTATAGACACTTTTTGTGTGAATGCGTTTGTGTATTTATGAAGTTCTTGTAATTTGAATTGAAATACTTTTGTATTTTTTTTGAAACAGATATCAAGCAAAATTTAAATTTGTAATAACTGTTACGGACAAAAATAAACCACAGATTTCCGTTTAGTGTGTAAATTTTTATTAAATTTCAAACAAATGAAAAAAATAAATGAAACTGAAAAAAATCGGTAAATCGTTTCGAATAAATGTATAAAAAAGTTAATGTGAATATTTCTTTGAAAAATAAATGTATCCTTTAATTTTAAATTTTTAAACTATGCAATATTCTGAGTGTAAAACTAACCCCAAAGAACATATCACAGAAGCAGCACAAAAAAACATGTCACGTGGTAGGTACTTTAGGAACTGGTCCACTTTTCACTTATCTCGTGATATATACATTACGGTCCAGTTTACACTTATCCCATTTTCCCGCAGGGTTACTTTACAAACATTTTCATTGGAACCCTTTGCTCGTAAGCGTTTGAAATGGTGTTTTTGGTATAACAAATTAACTGATATTGGCTCCTTTTTCTTTGTAGCGATTTTATTTCCAACTGCGTTTTACTTAAAATGCTAATAAAATCCTTTTTTTATTTTAAGTTTTCATATTTTTAAAGAATTATTTAGAGTTTTGTATATACAGCTCTTTTTATGTAATTTCAAAACGAAATGCAGAAATATATAATGTAAACGATATAGATTTCGAAATAGATTTTAAAATGGAAAACTACAAAAAAATATAACTACTTAAAATTAGCTATAAGATGAAATTTACTAAACAATTTTGTGTTTTTATATTCTCCTTTTTTACAATATGTCCAAACTAGCTTTTAGTTAATATTGAAAGATATGTGTCTAAACAATTTTTATCAGTAATATTAATTGTTCTGATTAGAACATATACATATATGGTGACACAGTGACAATCTTAACCGAGCTCAATCAGTTGGGCGTATGCAAGCAGGTCGTTATAGCCTTGGCCTACTTCCCAAGTGATCATATGAATGTCCCAACGGAAAAAGTAAAGGGGCTGGTGAACATAATAAGGTACTAATAATTGGATGCGATGCGAATTTAGAATATTTAAAAAGTCACGACTTCTCCTTTTAGAAAAGTCCAGTAACATATCATAGAGGGCAATTGACCCCCTCCTAGGACAAGCCAATGTTAAAGTGATCGGTCCCGTGACCGGTCTCTATCACAATGAACTGGTCATGTGACGTGTCCTGGGATAGGTCCTTTTCCCGCAGGGGTATCAAAATGCTGTTGTGAATAGTTTAACAGCTGACATTATATCATCTTTTACAGATAATTGTCCATTGGAGAGCAAAAGCACCAACAGAAGGGTAAAATGGTAGAATAGAACATTAGAGAAACTTACACAGAGAAAACAGATTCATTGTAATAACCGAATTTTTTTGCAAAACAAATGGTTTGGTTGAATCCACCGATGAATTTGTACGTATTAACCGAAATTTGCTTAATGCAACAGAATTTTGGTTGAAACCAAATACTATAGTTATATCAGGAATACATTTGGTTGTGACAATTTATGAATTTAATTGCTGCAACCAAACTATTCAATTGGCCCCCCAAAAATTAGGTTGTCTCGATGAACTGGGTTCAACATAAAATTTCTCTCAGAGCCTATAATAGGGAATATTAAATATTGGAAAACGTTCTATGAAGAACTGGAGAATAAGGAATGAAATTTAATGAGGAATTTTATAAATAAGTGAATTTAACTTTTCTTGGGGAATACATCATCATATAAATTATTAACAATTTTAAATATATATTTTTTTTAGAACAGTAAATAAATAGTTTCATCCAAATCGGTGTGCACGCGTTGAGGGATTCCATTGTACATATAACCAGCAAAAGCATCTAAATATTTAAAAATAGGGAAACAAAATTGTATACTAAAATCATTAAAGCTTCCAATATACAAATTAAAAAATTTTATTTTTCTATAAGCACTTAAGTTTTAATATTCCATATATTTATTACAACTTTAATCTTGAATTAGTTTGCTGAAGTCTTGTAATTATATCCGTAGTTGAAAGCGCATAAGAGTTTTAAATAAAAAACGTTTGCAAAACAACAAATGAATCCCTTATACATTAATTTTGCAAATTTATAAAATTTATAACTTTTTTAATTAAACAAAACCACAGGATTTAGAAAATAAATAAATATTTACAGTTTTAAACATGAGTTAAAGGAAGTTGTATATATATATATGTATATTAAAATTAATACATATCCCACCATGTTTTCCTCATAAAGGAAAATATACAAAATTATAAAAATTAAATCAGCCTTTAAATAAACAGAAAAAGTGCATATAGCTTTCCAGTTAACTGAATGTTGACCTACATCGTTAAACATAATATTAACAGCAATCAACACATTTGGCAAAGAATAATAAAAAAATTACCAGCATAACACTGACTTAAAAACATGGTTTTAAAATGAAATAAAACAAAAAAACTCATAACCCTCTTTAAATACTGTATGCATATGCTAAAGTGGTAAATAATATAAGGCTTGCAAACAAGGTGTTGTTTAATGTAAAAACTCATTTAAATTAGCAGAAGGAAGAAGGCTGAAAAATACCGATATTTAAAATAAAAAAATTCCAATATGTAAAAAAATAAATGGTTATACCAAAATATGTGAGAAATATGCTTATATTGTCATATCTGAGAAGGTCTTGGATATATTAGATATTAGTTTTTATAACTATTTATAGTTAAGTACACAAATTTTAATTGGGTTTTGCGTTAGTTTAATCAAAAGGCCATGTACAAAATTTTGTGACTCCCTTTGGCCTGGTAATAGTATATTTAAAATAAGTATACACTTGTTTATTATATAAACTCTATATAATTTTTTAAGTTTTGATTAGAATTCAAAGATTAAAATCTCTTAAAAACTACGATACACCTTAACAAAAATTAACTAACATTTTATGGATAATAAAGTAATTTAGTATTTTTTTTTGTAAACAACCACGAACAATATTAAGCAGCAATTGATTGACATAATACTTGATTGTCAAAATGTCACCAAAATTTTTCTGTATATCTTGTTAATGTAGTTAATATTTCAACTTAATTTTTTAGATACTTGTAAAAACAGCTCTTATAGAGACACTGTTATTGCCAGACACAGACATCATAAAGGCCCGCCTAATGTTTTCGAAAAATTTCCAAAAGTATTATTAGTTTGTTATTGCTTACCTCTGCTATTAAATCATGATCAACTATGTTTAGTTAAGACGAAAAAAAAAATATATAATATAAAATTTAGCACATAGATTAAAATCAGTTATAACATAGATTGACTTCAAGGTTTTTATTTATTTTTGTTTAAGATTTTGTTGACGTTTAGTTAAGTTGCAAAAACATAAAATAAAATTTAACAAACATTTGTTTTTCATTGAATTTGTTGCATATTAAACCATGCAACAGATTTGTATCTTATTTGCTATTCAGTCACTTTTTTTCAAATCTACTAGTGTCATTTTAATGTCTTTTTTTTATGTATGTATTTGTTTTTCAAGTCAAAATGTTAAATAATTATTTATTATGTCAGTTTATGATTATCTTTAAGACCATAGAATGTTAAATGTGGGAAAAAATTAATACATCATAATTTTTTAATAATAACTTTATTCTGATTTTTAAAAATATCACAGAAATTTATTTTTTTATAAGAGAGTTTGCAAGAAGTAAAAGATTAAGATGTTTGTTTTTATTGAAGAATATCCGTATAGTCTAATTAATAAATTCGCCTTAACATTAAAGGAAAAAAAAGCAAAATTGGCTTTTCCATAGAACCGATTGGAGATCAACAACCTTTACTATCGAATTGATTCTTTTATCTGTTTTATGAAAATAATAATAACTTTAGTTTTAGGTATACCATAAACTCCAGGTCTTTCACTTATTGTTGTTAGTACAGCTAATGTTAAAATAAATTTTTATTTTTGTTAAAACTAAAGGTTTAGCTATTGCTTCCGGAAAGACTCATCGATGCAAACATAAGACTATAACTTGAGGTATCACTACAGCTCTTTAGCAGTCAACTTGCATATCTCAAGAGCCGCTCAACGAAAACTGTGCTTCAAGAAATTTTAAGGGCAATAAAAAGAACCTTTTTAATTAGAAAATATACCGAATTCAAACTTTGAAACTTTGCTTGACTCTCGAGTAGCCAATGCTTGAGTAATTGTGGAGTGATGTCACCCCTATTGTGACTTCTGGATATTAACTCAGTACTTGTAAACCTGTAAAATCAGGGTGTTAAATTCGTTGTTTAGGCGGACGATGTGGTTATACTGGGGCTGAGTCCAACAAAAAGGGAACTGGTGCTTTTCACCAAATCAAGCTTCAGATTGCCGCGGCTTCAGGTCTGCGAACTCACCCTCTCCGAACATGCTAAATATCTTAGCAATGTCTCAGACTCAAAACTATCGTGAAAACTTAACACCGAACATAAGGTTAGAAAGGTGACTGTTGCTCTTTACACCTGCAGGAAAATATTTGGTTCTAGATAGGATTTGAGTTAAAAAATGGCGCTAGGGTCATTGTATGCCCTATACTCATTTACGATTTTGTTATGTGGTGGACGGAATTACAATGCAGATGGTTTTGAAGCAACTGAACAGGGTTCAGCGATCGGTTTGTATTGGAGTAAATGATGTTCCTAACACAATAATTCATATTATTGCCATTGATTTTGCACCCAGAAAACAGATTTGTGCTGACAACCAAATTTCTTGCCAATCGAATGTTTCAGTTGCATAATCGAATTTTTCTGTTCAGACTACAGAATTGTTATTACAGCAACCGAAATACTGTTGTCACAGTCACATTACTTATGCCTCAATTGGGTTTCTGTTGTCACAACCGAAAAATTTGGTTACCACAACCTATCCATTCGATTAGCTACAAATTCGGTTGTTAGCACGAATCTGTTTTCTCTGTGTGCTAACAGTGTTATTGGTAGGTGAGAATCTACGGACATCCTATACTTCTCAATCACCTACCTTCGCAGCTTATTCTGAGTCTAACTAACCTGTTCCTAGCAAGATTTTATTTTATAGAGGAATGTGACAGGAGGGCTCCAACAGCGCGATTTAACAGCAGTGTATTCACCGATAGTTCATGTACATGGCGCTTTCAGGTTATCAGATCTTGGTAGTATCATTTAGATGAAGATTCCAGCTACGAAGGAAGATTGCAGGCTCTTCTTTGCAAATGGAGCTCGAGGACCGTATTGGAATATATCCACTTATGTCCCTGAAGTCGTATGTTATATCTTCTATCCTCTACGGTCAGTGTAAGTAAAAACTGTCTCGGATAAGTTCACTCACAATATATTTTCCGTTACCGACTGTAGTTTATTTAAAAAGTAATACGTTAAGTTTGTTTTTAATGAAGAATCAATTGAATTTCATAGAAATATATTTTTTAACTATTTGAATCAGTCATTTAAAAAACAAACTATAAAAATTTACAGACATTCAGTAGGAGTTGTTATTTTCAGTTAAATGTAAAATTTTATGTTTTCTGCTTCAAAAAATAGAAATTCATATAATTCCTTTTTGTTTTTTACCAAAATAGTTTGTATATATACAAAATTATTTCAATAAAAATTACAAGAAATTATTCAAATATACATACACACAAAGCCTATAAAAATATATACATCTGCATGTGTTGTGTTCTGTTTTGTAATTACATACAAATAAAAAAAACTTTCAATTTGAATAACAAACCAAAAAAGTAGTTTTTTCTAACTTTTTGTCGGTAAAAATTTGATGGTTATTTTAAACGACTTTCTATTGTTTCTACTTTTGACGATTATTAAACAATGATTGAAAATAAACAACAAAATGGGTTGAATATATTGGAAAATCAGTAGTCCTCTTTTTGATTGTATTTTCGATTAATTTAATATGTATTTTAAGTTGTTTTTAACAAAATAATATTGTGAGTGTTGTAGTCTCTGATTACGGTAGTATGGGTCAACGGTTATAGGTATGATGAGGCGGCAGATAAGTTAGCAAGGGCGGCAACAGCCACAATCGCTTCACTGCTGGGTTGGTTCCTCCAGCTCAACTACGTTCGGAATGCGAGAGTCAGATGGCCTGGATCGCATACTGAATGATGGTGTAGATTTTAAACACGGAGTCGCTTTTCTACTCTGCAAAAACAGACATTACCAAGTAATTAAGGGAGTAACTAGCACACAAAGGGTTTCACTAGTTACGAGGCTATTTACACGCTTAATTACTTTTGTTCGCGATGTTCTAAAATTCATGGGTGGTCATTACGCTCGCTCGCTTACAAAAAAAGTAAGAATAATGATTAACCAGTATGGTTACTTATAGTGAAGAAATAAGTGGTTAACTACAATAATAAAGTAAGTAGTTATTCTTAAAAAAACAATAGGGTACCTTAATCAAGTAAAATTATCTTACTTAAATAAATCGACAAGAATAATCTGTTTTAAAATTATAAAAAATCTTTAAAAATCTACTTTTTCAACTCAAAAATTTAAGCTCATAATTCAATGCTTTTTCTCATACAAAGGCTTTAAAATATTGAAATTTTTAAAAAAATGATTTTCTCTAAATTTTCTATTTTTTTGTAGTTTTTCAAAACAAATTAATAAATATAATGGTAAAAAAAACTAGCAGTAAATCATTATTTTACGTGTGCATATAAGTATTTTTTCACCCATAATTAGTAGGTCATTATTTTGTTGTTTAAAGTTATCATTACCAATTTTTTTGCTGTTACGTTTACGGGACGTGAATCACTTAAACCAACCAACCCTAATGGTAAGCGACCCAATATTCTAATATACCCTTAGTGCAAAATATTGCTCCTGTACAATGTTGAATATAAGATTTTCTATTTTTGCAAATATTTCGGTTAACATTACGACTGATTTCAAAAAGAAATCAGAACTCCACAATTACTTGGCCAAATACTGGATTATTGCAGATATCTGTATTTTTTGTTTCCTTTAAATAAATTTTTGGTTTCTTCAATCAAGAAAATTTCAAAAATATTGATAAATTCTTAAGAAACCCCTAAAATTATTTTTTTATTTGGGCGCTTCATTTACTAACCAAAATATACTTTTATGTCAATGTAATACTGTTTCTGTTATACAGAACAAGTAAAAATGAAAAATTACTATACAACATTAAACCGTTGATTTAGGCCACTTAATCACTACAAAGCATGTGTGTGTTCATTAATTCAGGAGACTTAACAAAAAAAAGTATGAAAGGAAATAACTACACTCTATATAATATGTTGGTAGAAAAAGAAGTAAAAAAAACTGGTGCATTTAAAAATTGTGTATTTTTTGTGGATAGATATAAAGTGAAGCGACATGCCACAAAGGACTGACGCAAAAGATCCTGTCACAGGAATAACACATAAGAACATGTTGCAAGACTAACTCTAAAAACCAGTATCAGAAATGAAACAAAGAGCACACCTCGGGATGTGCCAAAAGATGCATGTTCGTTCACTAAATTAAAAAAGTAAGAATTTGAAATATCTATTGGTCGTCAGTATGGCTCGATCTCGCAGTGTTCTACTTTAAAGGCAAACGCTGTACCGGCTAAGGTATTGTCGCCCATGCTATCGGCTGATTTTTTGTTCAAATTAACAAAACGAAGATTACAAGACAATAAAAGCAAAAGATGAAAAAAATGGGAAAAATACGAACTCTTCAAAAACCTACTTTTTAAACACAAAATGTAAATTTAAATGAAAAATAGATTTTAAATTAAGAAAATATAATTAAAATGCAAAAATCACAATAAAAAATTTAGAAAATTATATTTAAAATAAAAATTCAATTAATTTAAATTAAAAAAATATCAAACCAAATTAGAAATTTTAATTAAATGAATTATTATAAATAAAACGCTTAAAAAATAAAAAAATTATTTAATAATTTAAAATTATAAAAGTGCAAAATTTAAACAGCGGTTAAACGAAAAAATTAAAACTCAAAAAAATACTTACAGCGGTATTCATAAAAAAATCTTAATTCAAGTTTCAAATGCATTTTAGTTAAAAAACATTTTAAGCCGAAAAAAGGTTTATTAAAAATTCGTATTCATAATCAGTATTTTAACTAATAAACGATTTAATGATTTTTTAACTTGAAGATGGCAACACTGTATTTTTTTATTTGTCATATTAATCGTAATGATGCAAATCAATGACTACTAAACCATACGGTATTCGTTTCTATGTATTTTTTTTGTCGTTTTTCAGAAGAATATTGTTTTTATAAAACAAAAAATTTATGAAAACTTGTTTATTAACTAAAAAAAGAAAAAGAGTCAAAACAAAATGCCCAATAAAAGTGTGACATAGATAATGATTTTATTGTAGAAAAAAAAAGTATTCAAATAACCGGTTTTATTTTCTTTGTTTTGATTAAACAACACACCACTATAAAACACAATGAATAATATCCAAAAATATTATTATTTTTGCTAAAATTTTTTATCCAAAATTGAAAACGGGTCGCTCCTCTTTTTGTAAATTTTCGTCTGACGATTGTTTGAAATTCGGGCAATAGTTTCTATTATAAACAAAATACAACTAAAAATATCACAATTTCCATATAAAAATGGTTCTTACTAATTATTTTCATCAAATATAGAGGGTCCATTATTTATTAAACAAAAACAAATAACTTCTTTTGTTTAAATGCCAATTTTTTGCAAAAATGTTTAAAATGAAAACAAAACCAAAGCAATAATGTCATCTTAAAATAGGTTTAAAATAGGGTCGAACCAATTTTAAAATTCGTTTATTTGAACAAGGTTTAAAAAAGCTATTTTAAGCTAAAATTCGTTTATGAATACAATTTTAGCAAATTTTGCTTAAAATTGGTTTGAAACACTGTTTAAAATTCTTATGAATACCGCTGTTAAAAATTATATACCTTTGCTTTTACTGAGCAGCCCTGGTTGAAATTAACAATTTTTTTTTCAAAACTTTTTTAAATTTTTTGTTTTTAATTTAATAGACTAAAAATTCAAGTTAAAGTCAGAATAAAGTGTTTTTAAATTTTGCCATTTGAAATCATCAAAGACGTTTTATTAAGCGTTCCCTGCGGGGAAAAGTGGTCAGTTGGGAATTGGGACCTGCTTTGTAATAGGTGAAAAAAGGACCTTCCATGTGAATGGTTTAAAATTATATATCACGTCTGAAAGTATAAGTCATGTGTTAGTTGAAAACAGGATCGATTTCTTAAGTACATATCAGGTGAAAAAGTCTCTATTACGCATTGGGTCTGAAAGTATTTACTAGTCCCGTGTTAGGTGAAAACAGTACCTGTTGTCAAAAAATTTGCCACATGCTTGGTTCAAAAGCCTGTATACATATATACGTGATGATTTTGAAAGTAGGTGTCCTGTATATCACAGTTGTGTGATATGTTCTTTTAGGCCAGTCCTAGGACAAGCCCATGTTAAAGTAGCCAGTCACAATGAACCGTTCCCGTGACGTGTCCTGGGATAGGTCCTTTTCCCGTAGTGTTACTACTGTACTGATTTGTTTTTCATCTATCGTGATTTTACCTGTTACTGGATAGGTTTCCAGACTGACATATTTTTCACCGGTCACGGGACAGATCACAAGTTAGGCACTTTAAGATGGATTCTATTTTATAAGACACGAAGCAGGTACTTTCAAACTGGTACTGTTTCATAGATAACATGATAGGTCCTTTCAGACCAGTCCTCTATGCACTCGACATGGGACTGCTGTTTGGATTTTAACAGGATCCTTTTTTCCCACAAAGTACTTATACAATTTTAATTTTGCTTATTTTATCGAATATATTTTTTTTTTTCAAATCATATAAAAACTTTGGCATTTTAATGTAATATTTATATTTTGAGTGAAATCCAAATAAATTTTTCATGTGTCTGAAAAATTCATGTTCCGTTCGGTCAAATTTTTATAAAATATTACAACTGACCAGCAAATTTTTGGCACAGAAATAAAGTTTTGTAATCTCATATCAAAATATAATTTAAAATAATTTTTGAAAAAAGCAACTCTTAATAATATTTTTAAATTTTTTTTTACAATTTTACATAGTAGACTATTTTTTGAATTTAAAACTGCTTATGTTTATTTACTAAAATTATATTACGTTGAAAATAAGACAGTGCGACGACAACGAGTCAAACAGTTATTAAAAGCTTCTAGATCATTCTTTGTAAGGTTTCGATCACTTCACGAAATCGCTTGATATACAATTTTTGACAAATCATGTCTATCTTATGGGGTATTTTCTCAGGTTATTTAAGGTTCAAAAGTTTGTTTATTTCCTTATAAATATTTTTATCAAAAGCAATTTAAATAATTTAAACTGACAAATTTTTTTGTGTGTACTACAAAAGACTTTGCAGATTATA
Organism: Eustalomyia histrio; assembly: GCA_949748255.1. Lineage (NCBI taxonomy): Eukaryota > Metazoa > Arthropoda > Insecta > Diptera > Anthomyiidae > Eustalomyia > Eustalomyia histrio. Next base: position 66,927,785 of record OX456526.1, read on the forward strand.
AGACGAAGAACAAAAAAAAAAAAAATCAATTAGAACAGGACGATAAACTACAAAAGGGAGGCTTTTAAATATACAAGAACAACAAATACAAAATAATAATACATAAAATCACAACAACAAAAAATATACCACACAAAGTATTAATTTGAAAAATTACTTAGGGGCGTAAACCAACTTGTCACTCAACAACATACATTCGTATGTATGTTGTTTGTAACAAAACAAAAGAAATAAAAATAAATAAACTGAACATATTTTTGTTAACATAAAAATATAAAATATGTTTATAACATACAACAGATTTCGGAGATGATTTTTAAGTGATCTAAGAGGGGGTTAACCATAATTTGTTAGACTTGCATTCATTGCATGTGTTAAAATCATTGTAGCTTAATCAATTTGTTTTAAAATACTTAGAAACTAAAATATGATTGTGAAATCTGCAAAAATACAATGTATGCAAAAATGTGCGTGGCTTAATGTGTACTTTGTCAGTTAGTTGGTTTTTTTTTTTGTGAAATTTTTGTGATGCAAACATTACAAACAAAATCTAAAAACTATCATTTGTATGCACGAATAATCAAAAGCTTTAGCAAACTTTGTTGCTGGCTGCTGTATTTGCTTTTAGAAAATCTACTGTTAATGTTTCCTTTTTTGAAGTATTTTTTTTTCTCTTCTCTTTGTTGTTGATGTTGCACATTAGATGAGTGTCAGTTATTATTAATAACAATAATATGCAACACCGTCATTTTTATAGCCTTAAGTTATATTTCAATATTAGTATGGTAGTTTTCAGATTCTAAGCCCACATTCTCATATACATATGTATATGGATTTGCTGATGGTTGGCAAGTGATTGTTGTTTCCAGCAGCCACAAACGCAACAAGAAAAAAAATATATAAAACTAATGATTGCATTTCATTTAAGATTTCAGCTCTTAAGAGTCGAAAAACCACAACAAACAGGCGAAGCTACAAATGGTTTTTTAATGATAAGTAATGAAAATTATTTTTGTAATAAAAACCTGTCTTTTTTATTTTGCAAAAATTAACTATAGAAACAAAAGGCTTAAGACATAAGCTTTGCTGTTATAATAAGGAATTTGCGAATATTATTAAGAATTAATTCAGAAACCTTAAATTTTTATTAGAAAATATTTTGTATAAGTAATAAATAAAAAAGTAATTTCTATTTTAATACAATAATGCAATAAAATTTTAAAGACTTTTGGCGTTAATCCAAAAAAGCAAAAAATTTTTTATAAATAATAAATAAAATGAAATCTTCTTTTAGCAAAATTTCTATCAAAATTTTGTATGTTCTGTAACAAATTCTTAAACTCTTAAAACATTGTTTCACAACAAAATCTTAAACAGACATGAAAATTTAATACTATACAAAAGACTTAAGTAACAAACTTTTTCTTTTAGTAAAAAATATTGTATATTTAGCATTTTGTTAAACTTTTACTTAAAATTCCCATAAATTTTAATATTATTAACTTACAAACCTTTAAAGTTTTTTTTGTTGTTCATTTTTACTATAGAAAAAAAAAATTCATAAATATCAACAACAATATCTTAACGATAATAAAGTTACGAAATTTTCTTCTTTAATATTGTATTATTTTTCTTTTACTTATTTTAACGACATTAATCTTGGTTATATTTCCGCCATGAAATTCAAACAACAACCGAAATACAATTTGCAACAACAACAATAGTTTAAAGTCAACAACAGCAGCATCTTAAATATTAGCAAAACAATATCAAACAACTACAGCAGCAGCAAGCAGCAACAACAAAATAAAAAAATTATATAAAAAATTTTAAAAGAATACAACTATGAAAACTATGTTGTCTTAAAAACCCAAAAAGATTATGAAATATCTTTTCAGAGCAATAACCAAGATTACAAAAGTATTTAAACGTTAACTCTGTTAGTCAAAATAAGGAAAAAATAAATTCTGTTTAATTTTTTCTTAAGTTTAAAGTATTTCTTAAGTTAAGAGTGTAGGTTGCATGGTTTTCTGTTTTTTTTTTTTGCAGAAAACAATAATATCGTTATTATAAAGCAATGCTTAGTAGTGCTTGCTTACTATTTCAACTTAGACGCTTGACCCCTTAAGGGTTCAAAGTATTTGTACTTTGCTGTGTTTTTATTTTAAGTTTTTGTTATGAAAAAATTTCTTTTGCCAAAGTTTTTTCCTAGAGAAAAAAAATCAATAAATATTCTATTACATGTTAAGAATATCTTTGTAAAAAGAAAAAAAAAATGGTAGGTATTATATTGCTTTAGCTAAGGACAGTGGAACAAAATAAACTTAAAATTGTTAAGATATATTTTACTTAAATTGTTGCCTTCAATGAGAACTCAGATGCCTTGAATAAAATTTTGCTTTATTTATATATTATGAGATGTTCCTTTCTGCCACCAAAATCTTTGATACTAACGGCTCTTCAAAGCTGGATGCAGAAATATATTATAACTTTTTAAGTAAAAGTCAAACATAATATTGTGATCAATAGTATTATAATGAAATTTAAAAAATAGGTTTTTTTCATGCATTCAAAATACCGCAATTGTAGAACTTTTTTTATACTGATACTTTTTTTTATTCTTTTCATAATAATTGGAGTGAGTAATGTTTGGGATTTTGTCAAGAACATATATGAAAATGAATTTTTTGGTTGCTTCAGGCACTATGTTAAGCCCGTATGATTCTAGTCAACATTTGCCTTCAAAATGGGGAATTTAAAAAATAAGTGTAACTTTCATGTGGGTCAAAATTAAAAAACAAAAAATATTTGAGGCTTTGATACGAATTAGATTTATTACTGAACCCTTTGCTTTGAACCTAAGCACATAAGTAGCTCGAAAATATCAATACTAAGATCATTTTTTTTAAAGTCCGTTATTTATTATAATTATTTACAATATATTTTAAATAATTAGCAGAAAGTTAATATAACAGGTCAATTGAGAAGTCTTCGTACCAAGATACGCTACTAGCATGATTTTAAGTTAGCCCTAACCTTCAAAAGACACGAATATAAATTTCAAAACTGTCGGATCATTAGTTTGTGAATTATAGCATTTTGAGTGAAGCAGCTTTTGTTATTGTGAAAAAATGGATGAAAAGGAATTCCGCGTGTTGATAAAATATTGATTTTTGAAGGGAAAATATACAGTTGAAGCAAAAACTTGGCTTGATGACGAGTTTCCGGACACTGCCCCAGGAAAATTAACCATCAAGGATTGGTATGCTAAGTTTAGACGTGGTGAAATGAGCACCGAAGACGGTGAACGCAGTGGACGCAGTGGACGCCCAAAAGAGGTTGTTACAGACGAAAACACCAAAAAAATCCACCAAATGATTTCGAATGACCGTAAATTGAAATTGAATGAAATAGCAGGTACTCTAAAGATATTAACTGAACGTGTACATCATATCATTCACGAAAACTCTGTGCAAAGTGGGTTCCGCGCGAGCTCACTTTTGACCAAAAACAACGACGAGTTGATGATTTGGTGCAGTGTTTGGAGATGTTCAAGTGTAATAAACCCGAGTTTTTGCATCAATATGTGACAGTGGATGAAACATGACTCGATCATTTCACTCCGAAGTCCAATCGACAGTCATCCGAGTGGACTGCACGTGATGAACCAACTCCAAAGCGGGGAAAGACGCAACAGTCGGCTGGCAAGGTAATGGCGTCTGTATTTTCATTGACTACCTTGCAAAAGGAAGGACAATCAATAGCAACTATTACATAACGTTATTGGACCGTCTGAAGGACGAAATCACCGAAAAACGGCCGCATTTGAAGAAAAAGAAAGTGCTGTTTCATTAAGACACTGCACCGTGTCACAAGTCAGTGAAAACGATGGCGAAAGTCCTACGAATTGCTTCCGCATCCACCGTATTCTCCAGATCTGGCCCCCAGCGACTATTTCCTGTTCTCAGATCTCAAAAGAATGCTCGCTGGGAAGAAATTTTCGTCGAATGAAGAGGTGATCGCCGAAACTGAGGCGTATTTTGAAGCAAAGGACAAATCATACTATAAAAATAGTATCGAAAGTTGGAGGGTCGCTATAATCAGTGTATCACTCTTGAAGGAAACCATGTTGAATAAAAAAAAAACGAATTTAGCCAAAAAAATGTGTTTTACTATGGTAGGCCGGGGACTTTTCAATTGACCTGTTAGTTGAACATAATGCACTAAAATAATAAACCACAAAATAATTTTATTTCAATTTTTTTTTCTACCGAATTTTGACACATAGGTGGTTAAAAATGGGTTTGAGTAAAAATATTTTAAAGATAAAAATCTTACTTTTGGGTTTTTCTTGAACATATTTATTCCACATAAGTTGTATGCCCTTATTGCATCAGTCAATGGACTTTTATGCATAATTGAAACTGATAACCCCATTGCAATGCTAAATTTTACCAGTCCTGAGTAAGAGCAATTGACTCCTCATACCCCGTAGGATTGCATGAACAACTACAGCAGTTCTATGCTTTAGGAAATCCCAAAAAATTGTGGTAAAAGGTTTCATTGGTTTAAAATTCTTCATTAATATGAATAAACATGTTCATAAATATAATGAAACTTTTTCATAAATATTCATCAAATTTTTTCATAAAAAAGGATTTCATAAATCTTACCAAATATTTTTTTTAAAAATTCTTAAGATTTCACAAATCTTGACAAATATTTTTAAAGACTTCACCATCGTATTTAAGAAAGGTTTTATAAATATGAAGAATCATGCCATCAATATCCATTTTTAAGAATCACACACATAAAATTAATTAATTCTATCGAAACCGCCAGAATTTTGTTGTTAATTAATTATGTATATTATAATTTAAATTTATCATCAAATTAGTTAAATAGACAATTAATAAGAGTAACCAGGATACAGTAACATCATCTAAAATATTGGCTTTTTTAACCAATATTTCAAAAAATTTTATCTTCTACATTACTTATAATACCAACAATTTATCGAAGATTTTGTCATTTAAAAGAAAAAAATTGGCAGTTACAATGTAACATTAATTCTGTTTCAATAACTCCATCTGGATGTGTATGTGTGTTTATGTATGTGTGTTTATGAAGTTCTTTAAATTTAAATTAAAATTGAATTGAACAATTTAAATAAAAAACAAATTGGAATTTTTTAATATTATTTTTTTAAAACAGACAGCAAACAAAATTTAGATTTGTAATAACTGTAACGGAAACAAATAAACCACAAATTTTCGATTTGTGGGTAAATTTTTATTAAATTTTAAACAAATGAAAGAAAAAATGAAAAAAAATCGGTAAATGACAGTTAATCATTTTGTACAAATGTATAGAAAGTTAAAATAAATATTTTTTTTGTAAAATAAATGCATGTTCCTTTATTTTTAATTGGATCGACAATTTTTTTTATTAAACTACAAACAGTAAACTATATAATATTCTGAGTGTAAAGCAAAAAGTCGTTAAAATTAAAAAAAAATATATATATTTTAATAGTTTTTAATTTATTTCAAAAATATCTTTTACTTTTGGATGTCATCCCTTAAAATGGAGATCAGGCGGCTTGTTTTTATGAAAATGAGCTTAATTGGCATAACATATCTATAAATTTCCTTTTAATATTTTTCTATAATTAGCCACTGTTCACAGTAACAAAAAGTAAAATAAAAAAAATAATGTAAAAAAATGTAACTTTAACTAATTTTTGTTTCTTTTTTTACAGCACATTTATGATCGTGATCGCCCTTATATCGTGATTTTTATTAAAAAAAAAAAAAACTATAAAATCCTCTACTAGGCAAGTACCAAAGGAATACAGATTAAAGAAAAGTATTTTTAAAATCCTTTATATTTTGTAATTAAAAATTAAGAGAACATTATTGCAATTTTTCGACAATATTTTCTAATTAACTTTATATCTTATAAAATATTAATAAAAAAAAAAAATACCATTAATTTGTAACTAACCAAAATAAAAGCTCGTTTACTTGCGATTTACTCGTTTTTTTCACTTTATTAAATTTCAATTTCCAATCACGAGTATATTAATTTCTTAAATCATGAATATCATTTATTTCCTGTTACGTTTTTGTAATAATTTTTTCAGCTTCTTCTGAAAAACTTCAATTGATACATACAAGCAGCTTCATTAAAAAAAAAAAATCTTGAAAAATGCATAAAAGTAAATTGTGTAATCGACAATAAGGCAAAAAGTATTTTTCAACATTTTTATTGCAATTTACTCCCTTTTTTCATATGGTGTGGTTTTGGTTTTAGTTTGGTTTAAAAGTTCTTAACCATGTTTTAGCTGCCGCTTTTTTGTGATTGTTATTTGTTTTCTCTGTGTTGTTAAGTTTTTTTTATTTTAGTTACTTAACTGTAGGGCATAATCAAATGCCAATCAGTTACCAAATGCTTATAAGTTTAAAACAATAATGCGTGCCTCTGCTGGTTGTGTCTTTTTTTATTTATTTTTTTGTTGTTGTATGTTTAACAGATATTGATAGAGTTAAGAAATTTAAAACAAATATAATTGCTTGATTGTTTATAGAGGATTTCTCTTATTAGTTATCTTTGGACGAATTTTTCAAAAAAACTTACGCTAATGAGAAATATAAATCTATTGGAATTTTTCGATTTTAAATTTAATAGTATTAAAGCCATTTAGAAAAACTTTCCGGGGAGCAAGACAAACGTAATAGTGTTTCAACTTGATTATTCGTTTAACCGATTCCTTGATGGCCCGCCTTTATTTCGGCTAATGTCGAAACAAGTAAATTAAAAGTATATGTTTTCGATCTGAATAACCAGTTAAAAGTTTAATGCTATTTTTTCCTTTTTTTTTAAAAAAACTTCCTACTTTTTCAACTTTGAATAACAAAATGTCAAGAAAATCATATAAAAAGCAAGCACTTGCTATAATGACAATTAAAAGTGAGTGTAAAAGCTACTTAAGCATTTTGATACTTTATCCAGGGGTTTCCATAAAAGTTTGGAAAAAAACAAATATATTTGAAAATTTAAACCCAATAAACATTGAAGAACTAAAAATTTAAGTGCTTCAAAAACTGCTTCTAAAAATTAATTTTAATACTGAAAATACTCATTGTGGAGATTAAAAGGATATATGAATTTCTTTCTTGGTTTGTAAAAAATATGTAAGTTGCATTTGTTTTGAGTCTAAACTTTTTCTTCTTAGCTCAAGAACAATGCTAAATAGCAGAAAAGGGAAAACTAGAATACGTAAAGATGAATACATCAAAAAATTAATCAATGCTTGAAATTGGAAAATACGACTAGAATTACACTTGATTTGTACTTGAATTCCACCAAAATTGTTTATTGGGAAATTATTCATAAGAATCTTGATAAAGTTGCTTGCCAAGTTTTATTTTGGCAACCTTTTTTAAATTCTTTTGAAAATACAAATTAATGTAAATTATGCTCTATGACTTTCTGGACAAGATCAACCAAAATTATTAAAATGTTGAATCTGTTTTAAATCGATGTCACGTAACTGTTGGTTCTGTGAAACATTTTTCAATAAAAGAAGAAATATTAAATTTTTTACTCATGTTGTAAAAAATAAAAAATTTTAGCGATACTTCGAATAATGCATTTACCGGTTAACCTCTTTGGTTGCATAATTGGGAATACTAATAAGAATATTTCAAAAGTGCGCTTTCTATCAAAATTATCATATTCAAGTGTTTCCAAATGAATATAAAAATTATAGTTCTTGTAGTTGAGCGCCTCGGTAGGTAAGTTGGGGGTCGTGAGTTCGATTCCCACCAAAGGCTCTGGTCTGTTTTCACTACAACGAGCCGATGTCATATGTTGCTAGTACTCGGTTAGGGTATTAGGTAAAATTTCCAATTATGTGATTAATATAAGAAAAATTGAAAATAAAATAAAATAGTTTTTGTAATAATGGGGAATGTATATAAAAATTTATAAGCCTAATGGAATGCATTTTCTGGTGAGCTACCAACTTCATCAACATTGTTTGCATCTTTTAGTGTTGATATATTGTATAAAAGTAAAGATATTTTTATTTAACTCACAAATGTAAAGAAAAGAAATTTACTTTCAAATTATCTGTGATTTAAAAATTCCCACAAATTAAATTTTATTATTCGCATGTAGAAATCGAAATATATATGAACATGATTTGTGTATAATCATACATGGGCAAACATTACCATATACGTCCAATATATGACCATACATGATCTCATATAGGACCAAATTTGAGGGTGTATGGCCGTATGTTGTCTTACATGATTATGTATGACCATATATCAACCATTTATTAGCATATATGATCAAATATAACTATATTGGTCATATATCCTCAAATTTCTGATCCGAAAATAAATGGTCATATATATATACTTATATATATATTGTGATCTTATATGTTTGTATATACATCTTTCGATTTTTACATGCCCATGTTAAAATCAAAATATACATCATCATACATGGGATTGTATATGCTCATACGTGGGCATTCATGGTCATATACGTCCATGCATGTTTCAATGAATTATCCATGAATAATCTCTTATATGACCATATATCTTCGGATCCAAAATTTGAGGGTATATGGTCATATATGAGTACGAATGAACAATATATGATCACATATTACCATATAGCCTGAAATTTCTGATCTGAAGACATATAGATCATGCATGGACGTATATGACCATGTATGCCCATGTATGATCATACACAAGCCCATGTATGTTCATATATATATATATCAGTTTTTACATGGGTGGTTTGTTTTTATTTATTAGAAAAAATTTTAAAAATGTCTACAGCAAAAATTTTTTCTAGGCTTAAAACATAACAAAAAATTTTAATTTTTTTAGATTTGTTGACGATAAAAATAAAGGCTATAAGACTTAAAAAAGCCTTTGCATTTAAGGTAAACACATATTACGTAAAACATGTTTTTTTTAATGTCTAGTAATTATTTGTACCTTATGAGATTGTTATACCCCATTGTAGGGTATACGTTTTTTGAGGAATGCATATAAGCATAATCGATCCAGGGGTAATAAAGTTACGAATGTAAATATGAAGGTACCTCTAAATTTTCTACACAAATTTGGGTATTTTAGTAAAATTTCATATTAGAATCTGATGAATGGTACATGTCATATTTTTCACCAAACGACAAGAGGTGAATAGTATTTTATATTAACCTCAATTTTTTCAACTCAAAATTTGTTTTTACCTTCAAAATTTTGTTTACCTCAACTATGTCTTCTTAATTAAATTTAATTTTTTAGTTTTCTGTAACGAAAATACTCTTACTGTGGAGGGTATATACGGTAAAGTCGAATTTAGTGCATTTACTTGTTCTATTTAATTTTTTTGTGTAGTGGATAGTTTTTATAGTTTAGCATTTTTATAATATTTTTTTGCAATAACCTTAAAAATAAGATTCAACTCCCACAGAGTATTATTTTCTATTGGACAGTAGCTATTTAATGAAATTTACCTCCACTATATTATATTTATACATTTTTATCTTAAATAATTTTGATATCAATTTTGTACAGTTTCAAAGCATGTATATGGTAGATATTTATTTGAGGAATATTTTCAATAGTATACAAACAGAAAAAATCGCCTGGGTTTCTTAAGAAATCTTGTCTTGACTGAAGTCAGCCTGTCACTTGCTCGAAAAAAATGGCGTGTGTTTGAGCGCACAACAAGCCGACTTTAGGGCTTAAGTGTATTGCCTATTTTTATACATGAGTCGGTTATGAAGAGTATCTTCTCTTCAGATTCCTTTTCTTCAACTTAATCTAACCTTTATATAGTAGCAGTTTTGTTCAAAATACCATATTACATTGCAGTAAGTGTTTTCGGCCACGGAATCCAAAGTTTGAAAATAAATATCTCACTAATATTTTTGTTTTATTTTTGAAATATAAAAACTTATTTTTAGCAAAATTATCTATAGAAAGTTGCTAGTATTTAACATGTTGTGGGGTTTTTTATGAACACATGTCTATTGTTTGTCAGTCTCGGTCTCGGTGTGAGTCAATGTCTGGTTGCTTGTTTTAAGTATATGTAGATATTTTTTAAGTGATAAACTATTTATGGTTATATATTGAAAGCAAAAGCGTATTTTTAGAGATATATTTTTTTTCTGCATAGTGTGCTTTTATAAAGTATATTGTTTTTTATCTAAAGTTTATGGTATTTTTTGAAAAATTTTATTAAAAGCATTATAATTAAATATTTGTATAAATTGTTGTGAGAGATAAAATTGTTCATGTAAAAAAACTTTAATAAAATAAATAATAAAAATGTAATTAATAAAGGTAAAACTGGAAGCTTTTTTATGAAAAATGTTATAAATAAACAGGTAAACATAATAATAAAAAAAATTTGAGCGCCCCGGTAGGCTAGTTGGTAGCGTGCTAGCTTATCAGTGCGGGGGTCGTGGCTTCAATTCCCACCAGAGGCTCTGGTCTGTTTTCGCTACAACGAGCCGAAGGCCTTTGTTGCTAGTGCTCGGTTAGGGTATTAACATATAATTTGTAATTATAAAATAAAATAAATAAATAAAAACAGGTAAAAAAAAATAAAGTCAGTAATGCCGGCTAATACTCTACACCAAGTATTATTAAGATTATGTTTCGGGCAGCCATTCAAGTTTTAGGAAATGTCATGGTCTGGGTATTAAATATATATAAAACTTTGAACCAAAAATAACCTTTAAGCAAATATCGTTAAAGTGGTTTATATGGAAAATCGGCTTACAAGTGGTTGTATCTTTTTCCTGTTTGGTGACATGTTTTATGGTTCCCAAATAGCAACGAAATATGTATGGTTTTTTGTATTAAAATTTACGCTCGATTCAGATACGACCCTTCTGTGGGAGGTGGATCTTGACAATTATACTCAGATATGCGACGTCAAGTTTGATAACAAAGTTTACATGGCCTTACAGACGTACGGATATCTCTAGATGGGTTCAAAAAGTGATTCTGAGCAGACCAGCATACTATAAGGTAGGTATAGTATTTTTTTAATTACAAGCATCAGCACAAACTCAATTTACCCTGGACTATAGAGTAGTATAGGATATAACTATATATCGATATAATAAACAAAATACTCGTATAACGTGAAGATTAATATTAAAAAATGTGGCATTTGATATTAAAATGTAAGGACAATTAGATATAAGGTTATTCGCCGAAGTCAATTCTTTTAATATAAAACATAATTTAAATTTCTTAGTACTGTCGTTATTTTAAAAAATAATATATATATATATTTTTTTTTTTTTTTGATTTCTATATGTCATTCCAAATTTTTAAGTAATTAAGTGATTTACAATCATTTTAATTTAAACACAATAAATTAGTAAATATATTTGCCATATTTTTCTTTAACAACTCTCAATGCAGTGTTAAAGTAACTTTTTAAAACAAGCTATTAAATCGGTGTAATCTTAAAATTAATTCCAATGATTGCAAAACAACAACAAGAAAAAAAAAAACATAAATATCGTTACTAATGATAAGATCTTGATAGCAATTTATGTCAAAATATTTGATTTAAACATGAATTTGTTAACATGTCGTAAACATATGTGTGTGTGACAGCAATTTTGTATATTGCAAAAAAGTTGTAAAAATTTATTTATAAAAAAAATAACTACAATAAAATTCTTTTTTTTTTTGTTTGCTCATATTATTTAAAACAAGTTTGTTTCTTAAATCATAGGTTACAGTAAAACAAATAAATGTTTTTACTTTTACGAACTGTAACGATTAAAGGTTAAATATTTATCTTTTAAGAATTTTGGTATTATTTAGAATATTTTTTCAAAAAAATGTAGTGTTGACTAAGATATACCAAAATCGGAGGCAGGACAATCTTATATTATTTCTCTTTCACATAACCAAATTTCAATTAGATATTATAACTTGGTGTACATTCCTTTTCAGTTTATGGTACATCTCTATGTATATAAATTACTTGTTTTGAATGAAACGTCATATAAATTTCAGATCATTACCAACAAACTCTATTAGTGTATTTATCAACATCCTACACAGTTTCTTCCCTCTCATCAATGATATTTAACTCCTTTTCTCCAACACAATCCTCTAAACATACATGTGTGTATAATACAAATCATTAGAAAAAAAAAACTATCTACACTTTCAAACAAATTATTTTATAAAATATAATTTTTCAAAACTGACATTTTGACAGATGAAATACATAATCATGATTTTTTTTCTCTACTCTTCTTCTGTTTTAACTAAAAAACAACCAACCTAAAATAAGACAATACCCAAAAGCTTAAGCAAATAATGCATTTTAGGTAGCATATGTATGCATATGCACTTTTTTTCTACTTGTCTATATGCAAAGTAGTAAAAGAAAAAATGAAGACGATAACATAAAGTAATGAAAAATTAACTTACAAAAATAACACAATGTAATAATAATAATAAAAAAAACGAAACTACAAACATAGCAAAAACTAATGCATCGTAGAATCACATACATCATTTAAGGCAATTTTTCAAAAACAAAAAAAAAAAATATGTTAAAATATAAATATTAAAAGGTAAAAATAAATAAAGAAGCTTTAAGTCTGTATAGAGTGCAGTGTAGGAAAAGATAAATGAAACGAGTAAATGTTAAAAAATTTGTTTGTAGTAAATATAAAAAAAGCGATGTATATGTTTTTAACCCATTTAACACAAATCATTTTTCCCATGCAAACTAATTAAATTAAATAATAAATTCATTGCATAAATTAAACATGTAAATTGTAAAAATATTTAAAAAATTAACATTTGATTTAGCTGTCGATAAGATGTATTAATTTTAGGGGAGTGATAGGTAAAGTGAGCCATGTTTTTTTATGAAAATGTCAATACTGTCATTCAATTAATTTTCCCCTATTTATATTTTATAATACAAGCGGTCCCAAATAAGCCGACCTGACTTGAAAAAAAAAAATCATTGGAAATTGAAAATATTAGGTGGTGTAAAAATAGATTTTCGAAAATGAAATTTTATTAAAGTTCATTTGTAATATTTTGATAAGGCCGAGATTTAAACGCGGACTGTCAGTTTGACAGGCGACAGCTATAACCGCTTAGCTAAGAATACATATAATACATGATACGGGGGCGGTCCCAAAATTATCCGAATTGACGTATAGATGGCGGTAGTAGTTTTAAAAAATTACTTTGGTGAAAAGTGGCAACCTAGGCGCCACCTTGCGTAGTATTTTATTTTTGGAACCATCAAAAATAAACGATTTCAGTGAATTTATAAACATTGGTCACATGAACAAAATTCGCCAAAATTAATGAATTAAGGTTTAAATTACTTCATCACGCATCTTATTCACCAGATTTTGCTCCCTCGAAAATAAAAAATATTTTATTTTCAAACTTGAAAAATGGCTCGGTGGTAAAAGATTTGCGGTTGATGGGTATTTTATGGTGATATACATTTCTCAATATAAACTGTTTATCGAAGCTATTGATTATCGCTGGGGAAAGTGTATCGAGCTAAAAACATATTATGTTGAGAAATTAATAATTTTGTTACCAAATTTGTTGTGTTTTCTTTGTTAGGGTTGTATAAATTTGGTAATTCACGTACATTCATACTGAACCCAGCGAAACCAGACTTTACCAAATAATGTGTAAAGTAATGTGTAACAATATGGGCTCATGGATTTCTTTACACCTTACTTCACTGATGAGTTTTACAGGCGATGAGCCTCAAAGTTATGTATATACGCAATACGTGTATAGCCGTATATGGTCATATATTACCATACAGGTTGGTTGAAAAGTTCCTGCGCTCACCAAGAGATGGTACTGCTAGCTCAAAACTTTTTTTTTCTCAAGTTGGTATAACTGTCCTGAGAACACATGCAAAGTTGCAAGTCACTCTGTCAATTCTTTCTTTGTTTACAAGCCATTTGAAGTTGACGTGTCATTGATTTTTTTTAATATGGAAAAAATTGAATATCGTGCAGTCATTAGATTCTTTGTTTTGAAGGGTTTAAAAGGAAATTTATGAACAATTGTTAGAAGTGTACAAGGAGTCCTCACCTTCAAAACGCACCGTTGAAATTTGGGCTGGTGAATTTAAACGTGGTGTACCAACCTTGAAGACGATCCACGCGAAGGACGACCAAAAACTGCAACCACAGCAGAAATCATTGAGCAGGTTCATAATATGGTTAGTGAAGATCCAAGTTTGACTAAGCGTGAAATTGCTAATGCCATAGGCATCTCAGACGAATGAGTACTCCATATTTTACATAAAGAATTACGTATGAAAAAACTGTTTGGAAAGTTAGTGCCGCACACATTAACAATTCAACAAAAACTGGATCGAAAACAAATTTCTCAGCGTAATTTGGAGCATTTTAAGCCGAATAAAACCGATTTCTTGCGTCGTTTTATAACTATGGATGAGACTTGGATCTACCACCATGATATTAAATTGAAAGAAGAACGTTTACAGTGGACTGAAGCTGGTTGTTCAGCTCCAAAGCAGGTGAAGTCACAACGATCAGCAAAGAAGGCTATGGCATCAGTTTTTTGAGATGCAAAAGGAATTTTGTTGATTGATTATCTTCAGAAATGTAAAACAATCGACTCTGAATATTATTGCAGCCTTTTGGATCAGCTGGATGAAAAAATTCGTGAGAAAAGACCTGGTTTAAAGAAGAAAAAAAATCATTTTTCATCAAGACAATGCACCTGCTCACAAAAGTGTTTTGACGATGGCTAAATTCAAAGAATTTAAGTACGAATTGCTTGAACATCCACCCTATTCACCAGATTTGGCTCCCAGTGACTACTATATCTTTTGAAATCTCAAACAATTCCTTCGTGGAAAGCATTTTTCGTCGAATGAAGAGACCATAGCAGCCGTAGACGGTTATTTTGCAGAGCTTCCGGAAAACCATTATAAGGATGGGATAAAATTATTGGAAGATCATTGAAACAAGTGTATTGAGCTTCTAGGAGATTATATTGAATAAAAAATATATTTCGTAACAAAAACAGTATTCTTTCATTTCGAGTGCAGGAACTTTTTAACCAACCTGTATAACATATGTTCATACATGCGTGCTCATATATATGAGATAATGTATGGCCGTATATTGAAACATGTTTGAACGTATATGACCATGTATGATCATATACAAGCCCAGGTATATATATTTCAATTACATGGGTGGGAAAAATGTTTTATTATTTGTCAGATATGGCCATATATGAAGGTAAGCGATTTTTTTTTAATTTAAACTCTTGTTTAACTTCTTGTTCTTAAAGGATTGATTTCTTGAGAAAAGATTTAAAAATGTTTCTTACTGAAGAAATATAAATTAAATTTCTAATAAAAAACTGAATAAGAATTATGATTTAAAACAATACATTCAATTTATTTTAAAATAGTTTTAAACTTATTGAACTAACGTCATTTATGTATTATTTGGTTTTGTTTTTATTATTTTTAAAAAAAATTTTTTCTTCAAATATTTAAAACTTAAAGTAAAATATTTCATATTCGTTAAAAATCCTTATATTCTTCAAAATATATGAACTCATTAGCAACATGTTAATAGAAGTATAATATTTTTATTTAATTATAATAAACAATATGTTGCCAAAATTTAATATTTTTCAATTCCAATGTGAATTTTAGTAATAAAGAAACAATTAAATTAGCTTTTGCTCTCAGAAAATCATTTTACTTAAATTATGGGACGAATAGTGTCAGAGAGTTGAAAAAGTCAGGGTGTACTCATATGGGAAAAATTATTTATGACAAAATGTTTTATTCACTAAAAGCTAACATAAAATTGTTCCTAAAATCACAAATTTGTATGGAAAATTGTAGGGGTAACTTTACATTCTTATTCCTAATGCCAAACTGCTCCGGAGGATAACAAAGAATTTGAGTAAAAATGAGCTTACGTTTTAAAGCTATGATCGAAATTTGGTTAATAATAACTGAATTTCGGTTGGAACATAATTTTTCAATTGACTCAGGAATGCATTTGGTTACGACAACCCAATATTTCTATTGCTGCAATGAATCTGTTTCCTCTGTGTACCATCATCACTTATGTAGAGGGTATAATAAATAAAATTAAAGTTGATTTTATAGATTTTGTAATTTAATTTATTGATATACAAAAACGAATAAAAAAGTTGTTAAATTAAATAACAATTTAATTTTATATAATTTAATTTTTTTAGTTGTATTTTCTGCTTATATTACCTACAAAATAGCTTAAGTGTTGTTCGTATATTTTTTGATAATCATGCCCACAAAAGGTTTTACATTATCAATGGGTTAATACATATTCAGCTTCTTTACTTAATTTCAGAAAATCTTCTTGTTATGTTAAAGTGTCATTTGAAGCCAACATCTTGTTTTCTTTAAAACCACACTCTACAATTTTAATGTGATGATTTGCGCTTGTGCAGTCGTAAAAAACTTCTTGTTTTATTTAGGTAACACGCACTTTTTCTTAGCTTTGTCTTTAGAATTTTATTTTTATTTTTTTTCGTTTTCCTTTAACCGCTACACAAGAATGTTAGAAAATTACAAATGATTACCTTAACATTTTTGACGCTTACGCCAATACACTCTAAACCTAAAAAAAGAAAAGTTAAGTATTCCCCGTATACAACGATTACTTTGAAGCCAAGGTAATATTCGGTACGCATGCATGAATAGACTTGCATTCTTACTTACAGGTTACTTACTACACACTACCACCTTCTATTTACTGTTGAATTTTCAGCAGCAACGACAGCATCATGCAACCAATACCATGAATAAGAATTAATTTCTTGTTTGTCTTTAGTAAATAAATCATTGTATATATTAAAAAAAAAGGAATTGAAAAAACTTTAGAAAGAGTTATAAAACTAAAGCAGGAAAAAACGTTAAGAAAAAACATTATTATAGATGAGTAGTTGATTTTCTAAAGAAGGGGAAAAATAGTGGTAGTAGTAAGAAATTGTTAAGTATAAGGAAGCTTCTAAATAGGAAGATTGTATTTTCAACTTTATTTATTCTTTAACAAAAATAATAATAAATATATTAAAGATTTTTGTTTAGTTAACTCTAAAAATAGTTATAAATTTAAATAAAATCTTTGTTGAGTTAAATAATATAATTTTTGAAAGGTGGTAATTATATATTTTTTTTTTTTAAATTATAATATTATGTTAGGCATAATGCAAAGTTTATGAGTGATGTAAAACTTGACTGGCAAGGAAGATCTTCTAATGGGTACCTTGTCTAAAGTACCAAGTTCTCGTACAACACTAGTTTTTGCTTGTTTGTTTTAAATGCATTTTGCCATGTTAAAACTAGCAAAATATTTTATTTATTAACACATATTTCAAATTGAAATATTTAATTTTTTGTCTATAATTTTTTCACATTTTTGGCTTCCTTTTATTATATGTAACCATATATGAAAGAAAGATAAAAAAATCTTAATTTTTTAATGTCGTGAAAGAGTTGTATATTTACTGTGTTTTTATTTGTCTGTACTATATTTAGACCAGATGCGGAGTCTACATATTGTCTGTGTGGTTGTTGTCCTTACTATAAGTGTGTTGGTAGCAAAATAAACTAGTAAAAAATTAGTTTATTGCTGAAAAAATATAACTAAAACTATAGCTGAAAATACAAGTTCAGCAAAAAAACTGCTGAAAACTAGTACAATAAATATATGGTACATGACATTTTACTAATTTTTCTACCAGACCTGGGGGTCTCAATTTACATTTTTACTTTAAAATTTGGTAATATTAAAAATCCTATCAGATTAACGATCACATTTGTGGGATCAAACAGTTCCCTGGATTTTTAAACTTTTTTAATACCAGACAAAGAGAATAAAGAATAATTTTTTGTTGTTGAATATTATGCAATTGAATGAAATTTCTTCAATTACATGTAATGAGACAATTAAGTAAACAGAAATACTTTTTTATTCCCCATGTCTGGCATTAAGAATTTGAACATTTTCCAAGGAAACGTTTTATCCCACAAATGTGAACAAATTACACATGCGAATAATTGCAAAATGAAATTTAGATTGCTTAGGTCAGTTTCCTACTAACTTATATTTTTTTCAGTGTAATTATCAGAAATTTCACTTTACAAAATAAATCAACCTTAAATATTTGTTCTTTTAATATGTATTTTCCCATGATAAAATCTTATTCTAGAATCAAAATATCCCTATTTGTTTTTTATTTTAACTATAAAAAAGCAATGTAGCGGTTAGATGCAATAAAAAGAACGACATATTTTTAGTATGTTATTTTCATATTTATTCATAATTATCATGTCTACATATTTTTATAAAATATTTACGTGACACTATGTTTGATGGTTAGTTGAACTATAAAAAATCCAGTACAAAGTTATTATAAAATATTTTTATATATCGGTACAACCTAAAACAATGTTGCAGACAAATATTATAAATACTTGTTTGATGTTTTTGTACAAGTAAATATAAATGTGACTCTTAAATGTCATGATAAAAATCAATTAAAATATCCTTAAGATGTAATTTTTATCATTGCAAAACAAAAAAAAAATATTCTTAAGATTTCCCAAGAAGTCAAAACATTTTATAGTACACCCATCCCTCGATTTATACTTTTCACACTTTCTTTTTATTTCTCACGTAAATTGATTATCATATTCTGATCCATGAACGTTTTTAGTAGGTAAGATTTTTCAAATGGTCTTTATATTTACACACAGAATACAGATTTGGAGTTGCAATCGAATTTTTTTGCTAACCGAATTGTTGTAGTTCTAGCTATTATCACTTTTATAAATTTTTTATACTGTCATAATTACCGAATTTTATTTACAAACTCCGAATTGTAATAGTTGATAGATTTTCTATTTATAGATTATATTATTCAATAAATAGATACTAAAAAAAACGCGTTGCACAAATTTTTTATGACGCGAACTGGGCGAACCGGCGACCTTCTATTTGTGAGGCCATTGCTTTTCCTCTAGGCTAAACTTTCTAAATCTTTTTCTAGTCAAATTTTAAACTTGAATATTTTAAACTTGAATATTTTTCAGGTATGAAATTTGAATATTTTTAATTGAAAAATACCATAGCGCCCACAATTGAAAATATATTGGGTCTTTTAATTTTAATCAATAAAAAATATTTATTTTTTTTTTTAAATTCCTAAGGGTTTGAACTCGAACTCTAAAAGTAGCAGGATATGTGTCTACCCACTACACCACAGACACTTACATTAAGTTGTTGTTAAATTTTGAATATAAATATGTATATGAATAAAAAGCAAAAATATAATACATTTCAAAATTGTGTAATAAGAACAATTATGGTTGCTAGTCTTAATATTTCATTAAAATTACTAATGGTGGATTGCACTAATTTGACATTATATTAAATTGATCGGCAAAACTAATATAATTTAATATAATATAATTTTTACTTTTGAAACAGAACTAATATTAGACTATTGATGCAATTATTCTGTTCAAATTACAAAATCTTCGATAAATTGTTGGTATTTTCTATTTATAGTTAAATTTAACTATTATGATAAAGTACTTCAAGTAAATTTTTAATAGCGATACAATTTTGGAAGTTTCGACAGAAATCCAACAAAATTTGATGATATTTATGTGGTATCAACAAGACGGAGCCACATGCCATACAGGCTGCATGGGACTTTTCCTGTTACTAAACTCTTTCTTTTCGGTGATCAGAATTTTTGCCCCTTGATCGTGTGATTTAAAGCATAGGATTTATTTATACGCGGTTATATCAACAAGCCTACAAACAAACCTGCATGGAAAGAAGAAATTAAACCTTCGGTAAGATTTATGCAAAATAGTTATGAAAAATTTCTCCAAAAAAAGTGCGTCTGTGTCGGCAAAAACGTGGATGCCATTTGCCCGATGTATTATTTCATACACAACCCTTTATTGTGTATTTTATGATTAAGAAAAAACTCGTCATTTTATTTAATTAAAATTTGGCGTGAATTTTGGAACACAATCAAATATGTTGTGTTGAAATAGTAGTATATATGCCAGATTCCCGGAAAAGAAAACAATAATAGTTGAATTGGTAACCCGTACTTTTGTGAATTAAAGATTGTTGGCCAAAACTTAAATGTAGGATTAATTAGTACTCTAATAATATATATAAATAACCCATTATACGGGTAGAAAATTCACTAGCACTGAGAAAAAGTAATTTCGTTTTTAGCTTAGTGGCTTATATTTAAGTAAGCCTGTTTAAACCAAGAGTTATTTTGGCTGGAAATGATCGCTCAGGTCGAAAGTGTGGTACTTCCCCTAGCGCTAATTCTCACAATTTCTTCCATATTATTTTAAATATATTTCTTAGTAACATTTAATTATGATCTCAAATATGGAAATTTCTAAATGAACCTTAATAATAAACTCTTAAATAAAAAATTTATAAAAATTTCAACCATAAAGCTCATTCTATACAAACTAATTTCCAACTGAAATTCGGTTGATTTTGGTTTACACAACATAATTTGCTAAACACAATTTTAGTTGAAACACCCATAAAACTTAGCAATCACATTTGAATATTGTTGTTCTAACCGAATTTATTGCGCGCAGAGAAAAAACATGGTTGGGACAATCATATTCGAAGAGCATCATAGATTTTTGAGATTATGTTTGTGCCAAGCATAATTTTACTATTATATATTCTCTACAGTTATATTATGATTTGAGACTATGTAAAAGTTATTTAAATTTAAGAATATTTCTTTAAGAAATGTTTTTTCCAAAAGAAAAAAATTGATGTTAAGGACTATTCTAAGAAAACTTCTTTGATTCTATGGACTTTTTTCAAGAAAAATACTTTAAATAGTTTTTAATATTATGGACTTTTTCCAATATATAGTCCTTAGAGTTTTAAAATTTTTCTATTAGAAAAAGTCTTTAAAATCTAAGAATATTTCTACTAGCAAAAGTCCTTACACCCAGAGAAAAGATTGGATGCAATTCGATCAAATCCATTAACATTTATTTGTAAGAATTTAATTTTATTTGGAATAACCTAAAATAGATAAATAAAGCAAAAATGTTGTATACGGAATTAAAAAAAGAGAAAGGAAACTAAAAATCCATCCCATTGCTCAATTATTGGTATTTCCAATCAACTTTAAAAATAAAATTCGTTTAGTATTTGCGTGCGGTGGAAGCAACCATTTATTTAGTGAATATATAAGAAATTTGGTACAATCTATCAAATTTTTTAAAAAACTATCGATATTCAAAAGTGATGACTACAAGTACGGTTATTCTGATCAAATATAACATTTAATTAGGGTTTCAGTAGAAGCAACCGAATTGTGGATTTTATTGATAATAGACGTCACTAATGATTGGTATTGATCAACAAATTTTATACTATATTTGTTTTCCCAACAAATTGTTTTAATTTTAAATTAGCCATAAAAATTCGTAAGGGTTTGTGGTGTAAGAGGTAGATAGGTTTAAATGGCAAATATATTAAAGAAATTTAAAATTAGTTGTGGTGCAGTAAGCAAAAGTGTGAAATATGAATCTGAATCAAAAATAAAATTTTTTAAAATAAAATTTTGTGGAACGTAATAATATTTCCACGGAATATAAATATGAAATTGTACAAATGAATATTGGTTTTCACAACTAAAAATATAATTTAATATGAAGACAGTTGTCGTAACCGCCAGAATTCGATTGGCAACAAATTCGGTGGTTACAACTGATACTGTTTTCTGGGTGTAGAGTCTAAATATTTTTCATGACGAAAATCATCACAATCTAGGAATGTTTTATTTAAATAAAGACCTTAGAGTTTAAGTTTTTCTAAGAATATATAAATTTTTATCTAAAAAAGAGTTTTCAGAATCTGAAATTTTTACTTTAAGGAAAAGTAAAGAGAAACTACAAAAGTTTCTATCAGAAAATTTCTAAAATTCTAGTATTTTGTATAAAAAACCTTTTCGTACAAAACAAATGTTGGGTTCTACAGACTTTTTTTTTAAAAAATTATTTTCCACAAGAAAGTTGTTATTTTACAATAAATAAATTAATAAACATATTTTTTAACAAAATTATTATTGATTTTATTGAAAAGAATTAAAAAAATACAAAATCTTTATAGAGAATCATTTTAACAGTGACTTTTTTCGACAATGAGTTGCTTAGTAAATTGTAGTGTTATATGTATAAGGCATTTTCGAAAATAAAACACCCCAGGTGAAAATGATTATATATTATTATGGGGTACTGAAGTGAGACAATTTTTTTTATAAAAACAAGACAGTATTATGATTGTAAATGTCAAATTTATATTTTATTTGATTTATAATTATTCATTGATTGTTGTCAGCATTTAATAGTTCCATAATTATTATATATTTTGCATAGTCAGAATTTTTATTACAACAGTATAGTTACAGGCAATTGATGGTTAGAACTTATTTACAAACCAATAACTTCATTGTTTCAACCATTCCCGTATCCAGCAAGCATAGTATAGTAGTAGCAATCATGGTGAAACCATGTTTTTTCTCTGCGTGTGGTTGCCGCAACCAAAATACACTTTTCAATTCGGTTGTTATTTTATTTTTCTGTCATACAAAAAAAAATTAATTCGATTTACATGATATTTTTCTGGAACTTGCCTGTCGTATAAATCGAGGGATAGGTGTATATGTATATAGATACATAACCCCTTAACTCTATGATGATTTTTTCTTTCGATGTATGATATATTTTAACATTAAATATATTGGAGAAGTATTTGCATTTGTTTGCATACATTTTTTTTACTAGTTTTACGATTTTTAATAGTTTTACTCAAAAATCTCTTCTAGTAAAAGTTAGTAAAAGTACAAAAATTAAGAGAAAATTTTAATAGTTTTTACTCGAGAGATTTCTTCCAGCAATAACTAATAACATGCTTGACAAATCTTATGCGAATCGCTGTTAAATAAATAAACTTTAGTGTGTTGTTTAAAGGTTTGCTCTCTTGGTATGTTTTCGTTCTTTCATTCGAGTATATTTTTTACATATTTTTAATTTTCTTCTACAGAACTAATATTTTTAAATAAATATTTTGAATATAAGTATTGTCATGCACTTAAGGGTTAAATAATTTTTATTCCATTATTTTATATTGTCTTCTAGGGCAATTATTGTCGTGTTTAGTGGGTGGGTTTTTCATGTTTTTTTTTTCACTTTGAGTTAGTTTGACCATACAACAGATTTTTCGTGTTCTAAATAAAAATAAAAATCACAGCTATTTGTACAAATTTCAAACTTGTTTTATTACAACTTTTGTTTAGTATTTTCTCCATCTTTGTCTAATGCTGACCATTGTACTACTTTGGCCATAATATAAAAAGCGTGAAAATTTAAGCAATTGCTAATTTAGCTTAACAGAATATTGCATTTGCTGTAATGGTTTTTTAAAGCAATATAACTGATTATTGAAATTTTAACGTAAAACATTAGCCTTAAGATTTAGACCAATAAAAACAAATTGAACGATGATGGGAAATATAAAAGTAAGAACTTAAGTAAAACTATTAAAAACTTTCTAAAAGTAATCATTATTTTACAAGATTTAAATCACGTTTTTAATTAAATTAATAAAATACAATATATAATTGCATTAATTTCAATATGTGGAAATACAATTTTTAATGGCGTTGTGTTAAAAGTGAAGAATTAAGTAAGTGTGTGCCTTAATGCATGTAGCATGTCAAATAAATTTAGAAAATTATTATATAATTTTTTATGCATATAAATGTATTAATGCAAGCATTGCCATGTTACCATATACCGGTTTGGAACATATTTTTTTGTAAAAAAACTACATTTCTTTGTTGACGCTAAAGCGTTTTTTTTTTGTTACAACTTTTATTATCTTCTTTATTAAAAAAATATATAATGCAATATATATGGAGTATTCCATTATTTGCTGTTAAAACAAAAGACTTGAGACACAAACTTTTTTCAGTATATTTTTATTGCCGATTGTTAAATATAAAAGCTTTTGAACTATTTTTGTTTTTTTTATTAAAACACAAAAAAAATCTTAATAAAGTCATAAATATTTTGCTATGTTTGCTTAAAGATCATTGACTAGTATTTATAAATAACGCAACTAAAGATAACCAAACATCACGCAGACATTAATATAAAGTTCTTAAAAAAATTGCTACTTAAAATTGACAACAAAGTATTTCATTGTCGCCATGAAAAAGATGTAAGCTAAAAACGAAAAAAATGCTGTCGCTGGAATTACTAAATACGAATGAAACAAGTGGAAGTAATATGAAAACAGCGGGATATAATAAAATAAAAAAATTCCGGCTTCTTAGTATAATTATTATTTTTTAATAAAACGCACAACAAAATGTATATATGACAGGTTGAAATGACAATATTTGTTGTAAAAATAAAATTCAAAGACAAAATATAAAAGAACTTTAATATTTCAAACAGATATATATATAAGTATACTACTAACAAGGAAGGTATCCCCAATGCCATCCATATGTTAATGGGCAGGGGAAATTAATTTACACATATTTTTAAACAACCTAATCTCATATCTAGAAGATAAAAAGGAAGGTTAAAAATGCAGATTTATGGGAAAATTCTTAAAAATTACGAAATTGAAACTTATTTAAAAATAAAGTCAAAGTAATTAAAAAAAATTATGGGTATCATTGGTTGAGATTCAGAGTTTATTTCAGATGGAAACTTTGAAATAAAAGAAATATAATAGCGGAAAGTAGACTAAAACTCAAACTGAGAGGAATATCAAAAAAACTCGAAACACCCCTAGCTTAAATTTGATGGCGTACATCTTAAATGCATTTACAAAACCTCTTAAAATTTTTGTGTTCTTATAAATAAAATAAACAATTGAGCAAAATTGTGTATGTGTTAAATAGGATTTGATAGGCCCTCCAAATACTTTTCAGTTGATACCTGGTTTAATTTCTTAAAAAATTTCTACAAAAAAAAAACGACTAACGATTTGGCCGCAGAAAAACATACTTGTTCATCAATTTCCTCTCCCCATTTTCGGGAATATCTTCCTAGTAAGGTAAATATTGAACTCAGTTTTTATTTTTCTTTTAACAAAACAATATTAAGTAAAGCTAAATATTTATATTTAACAAGGATTCATTTCTAAAATTGTAACCACGAAAAAATCTAAGTAAAACAAAAATAATAAAAAAGTCATGAATGATAAAAAAGAATGCTTACGAAAAAAATTTTTCGTTTTGTTTATATTATCATTTTATATTTAAAAAAAACACATGAATCTAAAAGTTTGATATGCCGAAAAATATGTAGACTTAAGAAATATTTTTTTTTTTATTTTATTTGATAGCTTATTATTTGGAATTTAGTAAATAATAACAATTTTGGACACATGTGTACCACAACCAACTTCTTTAAAACGCATTCGGAAGGTCCACTCTAGATTGAACCACTCTAACAGATTTATAATGAACAATTAAGTTTTATAGGCTCTACCGCCTTTTGATATTGCTGAAAACGTGGACCAAATTTTCGCCAAAATTTATTTATTTATTTTTTCTTTTGCTGCCTACAATATATTCTTTATAACTAAAAATCCTTGCGTATTCAATAATGTCCAAAACT
The DNA here is from genome assembly GCA_949748255.1 of Eustalomyia histrio. Taxonomy (NCBI): domain Eukaryota; kingdom Metazoa; phylum Arthropoda; class Insecta; order Diptera; family Anthomyiidae; genus Eustalomyia; species Eustalomyia histrio. Next base: position 66,953,612 of record OX456526.1, read on the forward strand.
TGGAAAATATAAATTTATCACATTTGTTGTTTATTTCACCCATATATTTATATTGTGATTTTGAAGATCGTTCTGTGTGTGTGTGTATTTTTATTTTATATATTATTTTTACTACTTAATATAACAAGAGCAAAAAATGCTTGAGTGTACAAACTTATATATGAAAAATTATGACGACAACAATTTGTTTCAAGGACACACGACACTTGAAACCATCCAACAAAAAAAAATAAATAAATAACACAGCAACAGCTATAACAACAAAACACCAAAGCAATAAAAAAATGCATAATACTAACAACAGAGTTTGTATGTGAGTGTGTAGATCCCAGCAAACCCTTCTATTACCAGGTAGTGAGTATAAAAATTACAAAATCTAATACTTATTTTATTTTAGGCTATTTTTAACCAAAAAGTAAAGAGCATTTTTTACATTTTAGTAATGGTTTTAGATCTAAAAATTAAGGTATTTAATTGAAAGATAAGTAGAAATCTTTCTAATACAAAACCCATTAATTTTATAGGGAGTGTTTCTTAAGGTAAACACTGTGAAGCTAACATGTTGCCTTTAATCTATAGGTGGAAAGTTCCCAAGAATTTCAAATGAGTAAATCAAAATCTAATAACAACCTAGAAAAGTGATATGACATAGGGTGGCCAGATTCAATCGGCTCATCATTTCCAGTGGAGTAACTTAAAACCGAGAAACAAAATGTAAATTGCAACGATAAATTGTTTTTAAATTCAGTATGTATTACGAGAATGCAGAAGCCACAATAAAAAAAAAAAACAATTAAAATTAAATTTTTCTTATTTTGTTGAAACGTGTTATTTTGTATAATAATTTAAATCGAAATAAAATAACTCAAAGTACAGCTTAAAGAATCAACAATAATTTCAAAAGAGATAATAAAATTTAAATTTTATTAAATTAATTAATTAATAGCGGACAGATTAGAAAAATTTAAGTTTTCTCAAGCATACTACATGTAGTGAAAAACCAGTTTATTGGATTTGAAATTAATTTTATTCTTCAACGTAATCTCCGTTATGAGAAATGCACTTCTTCTAACGATCCTCTAACATCTTGATATCCTTGAAAGAATACGATTTGTCAAACTGTTGAAAATAAGCTTCCGTCTCTGGTGCCATCGTTTTAAGTTTGGGAATAAATAATAATCGCAATTCGTAATGCAAAGCCTTATATTTTTTTGTAGCCAAAGCAGATGAATGCACCGGCGCATTATCACGATGGTACAAGATTTTTTTTTTTCTTTAAGTAGGTTGTTTTTTCTTAATTTCCTCATCCAAACTGTCGAATAACTCAATATAGTATTTGTCAGTTATTGTTTTTCCTTTCTCGATAAAAAATTCTATTCAAAGCTAGTGGAAAAATATGCCTTTGATTGGAAATTAAAGATCAATATAAAGAAATGTGAGACAATTCTGCAGTTGCAATATAAGGAAAAATTTAAAATAGTTTGGTATCAAATCATATCAGAATATTGACATCCCAAACAGGGAACTTGTAAAATATCTAGAAGTGTTTATGGATAAGTTCTTATACTTTAACAGTCACATATTAATACAATTAAAAAAAGTCAAACGCGCATTTTTAATGTATTGGAAACTCTTTTATTCGAAATACATATTGTGCAGGATAAAAATAAATCTATACCAAACATTTATTAGACTCATACTGACATATGTTTGCCCAATATGGTTAAATATATCTTTATCTTATATGGAAAAATATCGTGTTTTTGAACGCAAATGAATTAGGGCTTTTTTTATAGCTTTTCAGATCACATAACAATTATTCCAAATATGATTCAAATGAAAGATTATATGATGCAGCGAAAATAAAAATAATTAATAATTTCATAATTGATTTAATAAGAAAGCATATTTTAATATGTACTGAATGTGACAGAAAAAATTTCATATTAGCTTCATATTACTGTAGCGAAAGCTATGTTATTTTATGCTTAATTAGTTGGTAGATTCCTCCAGAAGCTTTAATATACCTCGATAAGTATATCCAAAATAATAGCGGTACCCCTATACTTAATCACATTTATAGGAGAGCGAATATTAAAATTATATACGATAATCAATTAACAATAGAAAATGTCAGATTTAAGAGAGCTATTTTCCTTAAAGACAAAAATATATTTCCAAATCTAAAACTCAATTAATTTTGATGGCTTATTGAATAATTTCTATAATTTTTTTATCTTTGTTTTTAATTTTTAAATTGACATAAATATATAATCAATGTTTCTTTATCATTTTTAATTGCATATTGTTAAAAATTGTAGTAAAAATATTATGATAACTGTATTTAAAATATAACGAAATAATAATCCTAATAAGGGACAGTGTATATAAAGTAATATATATCAATTTCTTTCTAAATAAATTTGTATTTGTATTTTGTATTTATTATTAAATTGGATTTCTAATACAGCAAGACAAAATATCTTATAAATTACAGTATTAAAATCAGACTAGTTATAGATTGATTAGAAAAACAATTAAACTTAAATATAAAATATAACAAGTATAATTAATCAAAAAAGTAAAAGAAAAAAAATTTTACATATTTGTATAAAAAACATTTAAGAAAAATATTCGAAAAGTAATTTCCTAAACCTTATTGCGTTGACAGTAGTTTGCAAATTATTTGGGAGTTGGTTCCAGAGAAGTATGGTGAATATGAAAAATTGACATTCGGAAGCATGATCACGATGCCGAAGTTGTGTTATTGCTTTGCCTCTTTGGGATCTCGAGAATTGTAAACGATTATAAACCCAGCAAAATAAGAGCTGAGGAAGAAGTAGTTAAACACTACATCTACTGAACACGAAGTTGTGAAAATTTCGGTGAATCATTAATGATTTTAACATTGGCGTGTCATTGGGAGGAAGTAGTTTGTTTCGGTGCTATGAAAAATCGATGAGCAGATGGACTTTTTCATTAGATTACGGAAGTTGTTAAATATAGGGACTACAAAATAAATATAGGGAGTGGCTTTGTTTTTAAGTTAAAAATGTGATTTTGAACAAGCCAAGAATTATTATTCCGACCAGGACAAAGTGGTTATCACTGGTATGCAAAATATGTTTTCAATAAGGCATTTAATGACTGCAGGAATTAACAATTTATGGACCAACTAAATAATTGTTTTTTTTTACTAGTAGGGGTTAATATCAACATTTTTGAAGTTGTTTAAAATGACTTCTTACAAATCGAAAAATTTGCAATATCAACTTCTTTGGATGTTCTGAAAAAGAGATTCGTAAAGAATAACATCCATTTTATTTTGCTGGGAAGATATGATGGCTGCTTTTTATTATAATTTTATGAATAAAAATAATGTTTTTAAATTTAAGGTAGTTAAAAAAAGACATATTAAATATACGACATGAATACTGGGTAACGTGGTCCATTCTTTTTAATCCGTAGATGTAACGTATGATATTGTTGAAGGTTGTGGTAAGTTTTCTCATATCCTTAGAGTTGCAAGCTGTAAAAATTTCCGACGCATATAACAGTGTCGGTAACAGATATGTTTTCGCCAACAGGATTTTTACTTTTAAAGGCTTAAAATGTTGAGTTACCCATAGATTCCGAAGCATACCATATGTTCTGCCACTGGCCTGGTTAATATGATCTGACCATGTTAACATTTTGTTAAATGTAACACCAAAGTTTTTAGCCGTGTCCACGATATCAAAAATATATATTTTTTTTCTCCAAGTAATCAATAAATATTATACCATGTGATAAAAAAAAACACTGGACATTACCTATCCAGCCGATTGTTGAGTTTTTGAAAGCTTTGGTCTGCTTTCGCACTCTTGTAACCACTCCCCAGACTGTGTATTAAACTGAAGTCACGTCTTATCCATTTCTATAAATCGACGCAAAAACTCCGTTAAATTTAAATCTCCAAAACATACTTTGAATCATGAACACATTTCAGTTTTTGTTCAGCTGTTAAAAATGGCGGCACCCATCGAGCAGAAAGATTTTTTAAATTTCAACAATCATGTAATATATGCCGAACTCGCTCTGTTGATATCTTTATGATGCCAAAAATCTCACGCACTTTAATTTTTCGATCATCCAATACAACCTGATACACTTTTCTTACGTTTTCTTTTGTAACGGCTTTATTTGGACGACCACGTTTAAATGCGGAATACCACCTTTTAACCATTGAAAATTATGGCGAAGATTCGCCATAATGTTTATCTCTCCATTCTGTGGCTTGGACAGTATTATTTACCTCCAAAAATTAATGTTTATTTAAAACATGAAACTGTTAGCAATCCATTTTTTTCAAACTTTAAAAGCAGTGTTATTTGTATAACGGTAACTTTTTTTGAACGAATAGTATTAAAAGAATTTTAGATCATATAATCATATTCTTTTTTATAAATTATTTTATTGCAAAGAAACATCAAAATTTTTTAGTAAATTATAGAAAATAAAAAGTGAAAAAATCCACAGAGCCAGTGAAGCGACAACCGAAAATACTAAGTATTCTATCCTGCTGGCTCTGTGCAATTTTTCAATTTTCATTCTCTATAATTTACTAAAAAATTTTCATGTTTCTTTGCAATAAAATAATTTATAAAAAAATATATGACTATATGATCTAAAATCCTATCAATACTATTCATAATAAAATGTAATACAATTTTGACACAATATTTCTAACAGTTGGCATTACTGAAAAAACTAAAAATTTTGGCACTTACTACGCCATCTCTATGTAAGGCCCTGTACTCTTCACTATATGTAGTATTTGTGGAAAAAGCCTAAGCCCAAGCAGAACTTCATACCAATGCAGAATTATCGGCCTAAACTGAGGCCAAACATTTTACTTTTTTAATTCGAATAAAATTTGAGTTTTGATTGATTTCAAAGATGAAATTTGTTGAAAGGAAAATAAAAAGGGTTTATACAAGGCAATTCCAAATCAGTTAAATTTCACCACTCAATTAGTAGGCACTTTAGACTGGTACTATTAGCACCGGTAACGGAATACATCACAGGAGAGTTCCTTTTTTATTTCAAAAAATTTATATAAAAGTTGGAAGTTCGTTGAAGACACTTACACTGGTATGTAAAACTTTTGCAAAAAATTTTTGTTTGTTAAATGTTTTTTAAATGATTAAACGCATCTTTTTAAAGAATTTTGGTTGATTTGAGTTAAAATACATGTGTTTCTGAACTTTTTTTGATATTGCAAATCTTTTAGCGGCGACTTTTGTTCTTTGGCACTTTTACTTATATTTCAAATATTTCAAAAACTTGGTAACTTTTGGTCCACGATATAGAAAATTTTACAATTTTTTTATGCTTCCACGATTAGTATAAAACAGCGTCTGATTTTTGATAATTTCAGACATATTTTCTTACAAAGCCCGGTTTAATTTTTCACTCTACTTTTTAACCCCTAAACGTAGGATTTAACGGCTAAAAATACACCTGTCTCTTAGCTTGTTTTCCCCTACAAAATATTCAAAATTCACTTAGATCTGCGGGTCAGCTCCAGGAAATCTTGCTAGTTAGCACAATTAAGAATGGGAGCTACCAAAGTTTCGCTGGGATGTATATATTAGTACGCCATGTTTGCATTTCATAGTTGTACATTTTTACACTTTTATTGTTGAGATTTTTTAATTTTTTTACTTTAGTATTTTTTTTATTATTGTCGTTTGTATATTTTGTTCCTGTCTTAAGGTTTGGCATCAGCATAAAAGTGCTAAAGTTAAGGAAAACACATAACACTTGTTTAGACTGTTCTTTTTCTTCTTAGTCTTCTTTCCAAAGAGAGACAAGAAGTAAGAAAAAAAGTTCTTAAGACATCAAGAAGATTTGTTTTTTTTTTGTGCTGGCCCGTTCTAAGCAAAATAAAAGTTAAGAGTCATCAACTTAAAACTCTAGACAATCCTTATTCATTTCAGTTCTTTTTGTATTGAAAATTGTTGCCTATGTTTTAGTTGATGTTGTTTGTAAATGGGATTTTGCTTGGTTAGTTGATTTTTTGAATAGTTTAGTTATTTTGCTCAAGACCATGGTTGTGAACTGCTTTCATATTTACTCTTCATTTTTTTCTTCAGGTGTGAATGGCAAAAAAAAAACATTTTTTTTTTACTTTTTTAGCATTTAGTTTAAAAAAATGAAGATGTTTACCGCTTCGACAGTATTAGTGGTGTTCTTAATGTTATTGTTGTTGTTGCTGTCGTTTTCATCTTCATTGTCGTCGTCATGCACATGTAATAAAACAACAAAAAAATATATATATATATATCGTAATAGCCAACGCCATCTTGCATATTTATAAGTATGGCCATAGAGAATATAAACATATAAAATATAAAAATCAACAATGTTAGTTAAGCAAAGGGTTTGTGTCTTAAGTATTTCGTTAAAAATGAGGATTGTATATGATAAATGATGTTCTAAGGACATTTTGAAAACAAAATAAAGTAATAAAGTATTTTTTTTCAGTATTCAGTTTTTTTTAAATAACTCTAGAAATGGAATTTTTAAGTAGCAAGAAAACAAAAAACCTCAGGAATATAAAGTTTTCTAAATGTAACAAAATTTATCAAAATCAAAAATCTTTTAATACTTAAAAGTCATGTAAACCTCTAAAATAAATGAAAACCAAACAAATCAACTGCAATCAGTTTATTGACCCGTCTAAAATAGTTTAACTCAAGTTACAATCATGACAAAAAATAATAACTATACAATTCTTTACAAATTTTACTTGTAAAATAACAATAAAAACGTATTTTTGTCATAAACATTTTTACCATTTTTTTTAACATTTTCTGCACACTACAAAATCATAAATCACGATTTCCGATCAACAGAAATAAAGCAAAACATTTAAAAACTAAAGATCATAACTTTAAACATAAAAGTAAGACTTCTACAAAAAAAAAATGAGATTGAATTTTTGTCTATAACTATGAACAAAAAAAAAAAAAATACCAACAATACACGATTTGCTTTTAAAGGAAATTACAAATGAAAAAATTTAACAATTGTTAACAATACAAATGAAATTTAAAGAAAAAAAAAATATAATAAAAATTTTCACTTTTTATTAAACAATATTTAGCATTAAATTTATTTTATGAGATTTTTATTTAATAATATTTTATTAGTTTTGAATTTGTGGCTAAAAAACATTCACACAAAAATATAATATCTTTTTTTATTACAGACAGTTGTGTAAAGGAAAAGAGCATGGTTGGCAGGTAATACTTAAATTGGACATATATTTAAGCCCCAAAGTCGGCTTGTGCACTATCATGTAGGTTCGAATTTTACTTAGGATAGGTCCACTCTTTTACTGGAAACACTCGCCATTTATTTCAGGATTGAAGGCGGCAGTCAGTAAATACAAGATTTCTTGAGCAAACCTTTGTCCAGCTTAAGTATCTTTTTTAGAAACCAGGCAAAAATCTGAATTCCCATAAAAAAAATTTGGTAACGTGGCTTTCTTTCTCCTCAATCAAGCGAAATACACTGCAGTTGGTTGGAACTCTCCAACAATGCTTCCTTTTAGTAAAGAGAAGTTTCTCTTGTGTTCTCTTTTCTACCATATTGTGATAAACAATTTACTAATAACTAAAGAATTGTCTGATTTCCAAAAGTTTTTAACTTCTCTTTATTGCACCGCAAGGATTCCGCAAACATTTTAGTTCGTCGGCGTGCTATGAATACATGCTAACCGAACGGTCCCGGATGTTGGTTTGTATTGTGGTGACAGAGCTTAAACATTTTTAAACATCCACCCCTACACCAAAATTTAGCATTAAATTATTAAAAAAAAAGTGTCCCGGACGAAAAAATATTTTTTTATTTAAATAAGATTTTTTATTTAAAAAAATTTAATTGGAAATTTGTTATTGAGCGAAATATTAGTAATAGTTCGTACTTACATTAGTGCTGAACTATAATTTCTTCTTTTAGGAAGCACGTTATTGTTTAATGTACATATATTGTATGATAATAATAATTTTTTTAATTCTTAAACACAAAAATTTAACTTTTAGCAAGGGTGTTCCATTTTCTATCCAATGAAAATCAATTAAAGATTTGTTCCGCAAAAAACCTGGTGTGTCGAAAAGTTAGGGGTATAAGCAAAATTCGGCCCTATAACGACATGATGGTGGTATTGATTATAAAAACAGTTTGTTTTGATCATTTTAAATCAAAAGTCTTTCGCAGGGAGGACGATCTCCAAAATAGTATAAGTTTTACATTTCGGTATAATATTCTAAAAAGGTTATTTAATAGTTCTAGATAGTCTGAATTATTAATATTTTTTTTTTTTGTAAAAAGTAATCATTAATAGAAGTCTTTGATCTGGGATAAGCAAAGGGCCGCAGGTTATTGCTAAAACCAGAAAAGTTGTGTCAATAGAAGCCAGTCGTTTATGAGTTTTGGTTCAATTATTTTGGAAATAAATAGTAAGAGTGTTTAGAGAAGAGACTGCTAAACTTAAAAAAAAATAAGTTAGTAGAAAAATTAGTAAATAAAAAGTCAGTATATCAAGTATACTAGTTTTCTGCAATTTTGTTTTTGCTGAAATTGTATTTTTAGCATAAACTTTACTTGTATTTTTAAAGCAATAAACTAACTTTAAACGAATGTTTTACATTTTTTTTTTTGCTTAAGAAATTGTGATGATCGATTCATTTATAGCGAGGACAACAATTACATTGGCAAAAGATACATGGCGAAGCTTGTCTAAAAAAACACTAAAACTACGTTTCTTCCAAGATATAAAAACTACAACAATGGAAAATTTTTGAACGTCAATAATGTGTGTATTTAGAAAAAGCGAACAATAAAATATTCTGTTAACTCCGATTTGTTTAAGTGTTGTTTATGATTTAAATTGAAAACAAAATATATCAAAAACCGTCAATCAAACAAAGAAAAAGCATAATTAATACTATGGGGACTCTGCACCATTGACTTCAATGGTAAAAAAGTGGTTTACTGACTTTCGTTATGGTTGCACAAGTATAAACGACGCTGAATATTATGGACGGCCAATTGAGGTCAATACACCGGAAATGTCGAAAAAATCCACGATATGGTGTTGACCGATCGAAGTGAAAAAGTGCGTGAGATTGTTGATGCCATAGGTATTTCATATGGCAGTGTGGTTACGCCATAGGCATTTCATATGGCAGTGTGTGTTCTCAATTCACCATTATGAATGGGTGCACACGTGTGTGGTCTTAATGGCAAAATTCCATGAATTGGACTACGAATTGGTACCTCATCCGCCATATTCTCCGTATTTAGCCCCCAGTAACTATTTCCTATTTCCAAATCTAAAGAAATGGCTCGGTGGAAAAAGATGAAATTATTGATCAAACAAATGCCTATTTTAAGGACCTCGAAAAATCCTATTTTTTGGAAGGGATAGAAAAATTGCATAAACGTTGGACTAAGTGTATTTAGCTAAAAGGAGATTATTTTAAAAAATAATTTTTTTTTTGCAAAAAAAAAACTGTGTTTCATTCTAAAAGTCACTGACTTATTGATCTGCCCTCGGTGTAGGCTTTTTTCAAACTCACTCTTTAAATATTTTTTTTTTCCATCTTGCAGAGAAAAAACCAAGGAGTCTAAAAATGATAAAACTTAGTACTAATATGCCTAGTATAACACCCAGAAAACAGTATCAGTTGTGGACACCGATAATAATTTTATTTTAAGAAAAATTTAATTTTTTTAGATTTTTCCGGTATCGAACATAGGCATCTAGATTCATAATTCACACTCCTACTTACTTCATCATAATTTATTTTTATTTTCTTTGATATATTTGTTATTTGAACATTTAAATATTTTAATTAAAAAAATATTTTTTCTTAAATATTTGCCTTTACCGGAATTAGAATTTATAAATTAGAAGTACTACGATAGCTCTGTACCCACTAACCCACAAACACATATAATTTTTAATGACTTGAATTTAAAATTAAATACATTTTGAATTTAATCCACAATTCGGTTGGTTAAACTGAAACCCTAATTTAATAATGTATTTGATCATGATAACCGTATCTGTAGTTACCACCTTCGAATATCGAAAATTTTTTAATAACTTTAATAGGTTGTACTAGTTTTTTAGTACATTCACTAAATAAATGTACGCAATTTCTAAGCGAATTTCATTCGTAAAATTGATTGGAAATATTAATAATTGGATAATACTATTTCTTTTCGGAACCAATGCCATATTTTTGGTATAATAAGGGATTATGGTTATTGTAAATAAAATAAAATCCTAGCAAATAAGTGTTAATGGTTTTGATCGAACTGCAATAAATGTTTTCTCTGGGTGAACAAATTTTTGTGTGATAATTAAGTAAAAAATTCATACATTTTGTTTAACATAATTTGCCATAACATCGAAAATTATTCATGGATTTTCTTAATATATATTATGATTTCTTCGTTGCGATATAACTAGACTCTACGGTAAAAGTGATACTATTTTTTTAACTAGTCCTATGAGTTTTAATTTCATTATCCTTTCTCTGTTTTATGAACTTTTTTTCTTCTACTGATAAAAGCTTAGTATAATTTTGTTATCTTGAAAAGCATCCTTCCTCTTAGTTTCTGATTTACTGCTATTTAATTACACATAATTGTGAAAAAATATTTTTGTGCTTTTTTTTTTTTAGAGATTTATCAAAATATTTTTGTTTTTTCTTGTATTTTTTTTCTTTTTCGATTTATTTTGGCACGATTATTAGTCATAGTTGGTGGCTATAACAAAGCTGATATTGGTTGTCGTTTTTTGTCATGTTGTTGGTTTAAAAAGAGCCCTTACTTGTACATTTTTAAGTATCTTTTTTTTAAGTTTTAATATTTTTAGTTTGTATAACAAATGACTACAGTTCGTTTTGCATGTTAACAAATTTGTTAAGTCTTTTGTAAGGGTTTTTTTTTTTAAAATGCAATTTTTTTTATTAGTTTTCAACATAAATATTTTTTCTAGGAATTGCTTAAGTTAAACTAATCGGTATTCAAATTGCTTTATTTGCTGCTTTAGTAAACTTAAAACTTTTGTAAATACTAAATATATTTAATATTATAATTGTATTTTAAAATGTTATGCTTAAATTTGTCATTTTTTTTTTTGAGATAATCTTTCAACTTAAACAATAAAAATCTTTAATAAACTATAATAAATGTCACATTGTCAAATTTATAAAGTTTTGCAATACATTTTGTTTAGGATTTATTAAAAAAAATGTGTACTGATGTTTTTTGTGTTTTATCTCAATAATATAATATTTTTCTTTTGTTGTTGTAGTTGTCTTTAGTTATATATACATATGTTTTTTGTATTTCAAACACGCACAGTTTTTAACAAATGACAACATAAATTAACACCTTTTATGTGCAATATTGCGGCAAACTACAAATAATGCTTAATTTTAAACGTTTACATCGTTTGAAAGTTTTTTTCATATTGTTTATATTGACATTTTAGAGTTTTAATAAAATATGTGATTAATATTTCTTTTTCTGTTAAGAATGCAAGGAATTATATTCTTAAATTTTTAAACGGGAATGTTGTTAAGAAATCATATAATACATATAAATTTAAAGCATGTGTCTTAAGTCTTTTGTTTAAAGTAGCAATAACGGCCAAGTTTTGGGTTTTATTTACACTGCATTGCTTTTTGGTTTAATACATTAAAATCCTTAGTGTACTTTTTTAAAGTTATTTATATATCTTTTATATTAAAAAAAAAAACTACCAGAAATTTGATCCTTTTTTTTTGTTAAAGCATAAAATGTCTCGATGTTTTTCACACCTTTTATTTTGATATGAAAATAATATTCTGTTCCTTTTGTTCGCATTATTTTCTATATATAATCATGAAAACAAATTCCAACTCATCCTGCCTGGCTACCAATTCACATGAAGTTTTGTTTTTTTTTTTTTATATTAATAAAAAGAAGCCATGTTGTTTAGAGTTTTTTCTTTGTAGCTTCTTTTTCATATTTTATTAATATTAATAAATCCTTTGTACTAATAAAACTTTTTTAAACTTAAGTTTACTCAAGTGTTGAGTAATTACTGCTACAGAAAAAAAAAATAAATTTACCGGCAAAAAAGTAAAAAATATAAATATATAATAAAAGATGGCTGCAAAAGCTTTTTTAAGAATAAATTTCTACTTCTTATAAAACGACATTAACAGCAGACAAAATATGACAACCATACCAAACGTCTGGTTGGTTCAATCTTTGCCAGCAAAAACATTCCATATTAATATGTAGGGTATTTGATAAGTAGTGAGCATAGCTATAAAGGTGGGGTTTTGTTTTTTAGCCTAACACTGCTAAATACAAAGCTTTTATATTCGTCAATTACACTAGCCTGCAAGGTTTTTGTATTTATTTCTATTAAATTGTTATTTACGGTGTTTTGGCGTTTTAAATACGATTTTGAAGTCAAAAAAGTTTGATTATTTTCGAATTGTGGTTCTCTCCTTTTTAAACTTCTAAACTGACGAAAAATATTTTATGAATTTTAATGAAATCCTAAAATTCTTCGATTGTATTTCTATACAAAAATATATATATTTTTATTTTTTTTTTTGCACAGACTTCTAATAAAACTTCTTTAAAGTATTTTTCTTAAACTACTTATTTCATAGTTAAGCTGTAAAATTTTTCAAACAATCCTCGCATAAACTGCTTTTAAAACACATCCATACATTTTACTAATATTATACAAGTGTAAAACATATCGTGTCATTTGGTCATTAGTGTAAGGTGCATGTTGTTTACACCAGCATGGGGTTGAAAAGTTAAAGTTAACACACATATGAAAGCATTTTTATAATAAAAAAAAATTATAATTTTGTGATTGGTTAAAAATTCCTGAGTGTTTGTAAAAACTCTTAATTTTTTTGTTGTTGTTTAATAACAAACAAATTTTATGAGCAGAGTTTTATTTATTTTGTGTAGAAAGAAAAAAAAGTATGTTTAATGTTTTTATTTTATTTTTTTTTTCACAAACATTATTTAAATGTTGTCAACATTTGAACATAATTTTGTCGTGACATTGCATGCCGTGCATTCTTTTTTTTTTTTTTTTGTTTGTTTTACTTTTATAAGACGTTTCTTTAAATCTTCTACTAAACTTCAAAAGATTCATGTCTTCTTTCCCAAAACAAAGCCAGTGATCTTTTTATATATTCTTTAAATTCAAAAAAACAAGGATCTTTTCTCAAACAACCACTCAACAAAAACTATGTATGGGATGTTTAGCAAATTTGTTATTATTAGCTACAAAGAAATAGTTATGTTTGTGTTCTCCCATCCATTTATTTTATAGTAGTAGAAGAAAAGAACATGTCTGGTTTTCAAGTTTATAATATTTTCATTAATTTAAATATTCATCATATAGATAACAAACGTTCTTAAAATATAAAATAACCACTACAATGACAAAATTCGATACGAAATAATGTTAATCATATGTATAAGAGAAGTAAAAAATTAACCGATTTTCATCTTTACCAATTCAATTTTAAACAAATTGTTGCAAATTAATCAATATTGTGCCTTTAGACAATATTCTTACGATAAATAAATTGAGTTACTTGTTAAATAAACTACATATTGTATACATACGAGTTATATATGAATATGAATTTATATACATACGTACATAGTTACACATGTATGCCTGATGAAGACTATCACGTGTTTTTTTTAACAGATCAGGGAAAAACTTTTTTTGAAATTAAGGGCTCATGTTAAGTGTTGTTTTTCCTTGCGACCTTAAACATTTTATGTCCGAAATTTAAATTGGTTTTTGTTCATCTACCCAATAAATACCCTGCGGGAAAAAAGGTGTTAGTTGGGAACTGGGAACTGGGACCTGTCCCTTAAAAGGTGAAAACAGGACCGGTTCCGAAAATACATATCACAAGATAGGTGAAAAGAGGACCGGTTCACAAAGTACCTACCGCGGGACCGGCTTAAAAGTCATAACATGTTCTTTTGCGCTGAGTCTGTGATATGTTCTTTGGGGCTAGTTGTGTGACATGTTCTTTTAAACCAGTCCTGTTACATGTCACAGAGGTCCGTGGACAAGCCCATGTTAAAGTGACCGGTACTTTTCATATAAAAAAAGCGGTTCCGTCACCAGTCCCTATCACAATAAATTGGTCACGTGACGTGTCCTGGGATAGGTCCTTTTCCCGCAGGGTATCTAAGCACTTGTAGGCATCCATTGCTTGAAATGTCAGACATTAGTTCTCCATTGCTCAAGGCTAACCTTCTATGGTATATTTTGAAGTTCACAACTTTAAATGAAATAAGTTATAAGTTTTGAAATTAATTTACTATTTTAGTTTTACCTTTATCCTCACAAGAAAGAAATTTATTTAAATTTGAAGAGTTGTTTGTATCCCAAAGCTAAGAGAAATAAATAAAAACTTACAACGTTTAAAGCTCAAAACAGTCATAATAAACTGGTCATTCTAAAAATCACTTGATTAAAATTTCAATCATCCATACTTCGAAATATAAGAACTTTTTGTGTACCGTACCAAATCCCACCTCCAAAACATCAATCATCCATATATCGAAATATAACAAATTTTTGTATACAGTGCCAAATCTCACCTCCAAAACTGTAATATCGGTGCAATCTTCTGTCTTAACAAGACAGATATTTTGCAATTACCACAATAAACTTAAAAACTAAGCGCCTTAGTAGGAAAACTACTAATTTAGATTATTTGCCCTATCACATTATGTGTCATTTACATCTGCATTAAAAACTCGATATTTCGATCAAAATTTAGATTTCAATGAAAGTCTCGTAATAATTAAAGATTTCTTTAAACAAATTAAATCCAGCATTAATCTCACAAAAATCCCGCATATTTTGTAGATTTTTTGCATAAGAAAGTGGCAACGCTGGTTAATAGCTGACTAAAAACATTACCTAAAAATATTACAAAATAATGGAATAAAACATATTAAAACTACATTTAAACCAAATAAAAATTTGTAATTAATCAATAAAAGGATGATTGATTCTAACTCTTGCTTCTGGCGAAGGAAGATACCCAATAAACAATATGTTCCGTTTACGTACCGTTTTCGGTCCGTCATTAACGGAATCCAACTCCGTTTTCGTACCTTTTTCTGCATCCGTATACGGACTAGAAAACGGATTTTAAGGAACATGGAAACTGATTCAAATGCTTTGAAAAACTGTCAATGACGCAACGTTTACGGTTCGATATGTCATGTGAAAACGGAGTTGTCCGTTAAAAGTCTGTCAATGACGTACCGTTTATAGATCCGTATCCGGTTCGTATTCGTATCGTTTTTTTGTCTACAAAAACGGATGCCAATTGTTTTTTTAATTGTGAATAGCAAATTTTAGTTTTTTTAATTAAATTTTTAAAATATTGAAAATAAAATAACAAAATTTTGAAGTATTTAAATAAATACTTTTTTCAACTCCAGCACAATTAGCATCTCTATCCATCACTGTAGCCCATTGAAAACCAAAAATAAAACAAAAATTTAATTAAGGTTTTATTGGTGGTATTTACTATATTATGTAGCACTCAATGCAAATTTCCACATTTTCTTACAAAATCTATTAGGTATAAACTGTCAGACAATGTTTTTATTTGCAAAACTGCATAACTTTGCACACATAACGTAAAGCTTGTTTTAAATTTTATAAATATTTACCTAATGCATATCACTTAAAGTTGTTTTTGCTGTGTGATGGTGGTAGAGACTTTGAATGTAAGAGAGCTTACTCTAAATATACATCTATTTTTCTTAACTTTATGGTAATCACAGATATGTTTTAAGTATTCGTTTTTGACAAAACAAATTCAAACGTTACGGAAAACAACTGATGAAAATCGGTGGTCAGTATTTGAGGGTACAGAAACGGATAAAACAAAACGTAGTCAAAACGTATTGGTTTCGAAAAGTCAGTTATAAGGTCCGTTAATGTTCCGTTGATGTACTGCTATGACGGATACGTATTTGCGGACCGTAAAAGTACAGTAGAAGCCGTATAATGTGTCGGAAAGTCCGTAAAAATGTTCCTTTTGTTATTGTCTCTCTTCCTTCCACCATTATATTAAAAACTCTTAATTTTTCCCTTAAATATTTACATAAAATAGTGAGAATTGTACTGCACCAAAGAACAAAGTGTTTTTTGATATATTTTTAATTTGTGGTAATTATTTATGTTGATTTGTTTTAAAAAACATTGGTTGTCAAATTGACATATCGCTAAATGCAAATGTAAACGGTCAAGATTTCTGTGCAATATTTCAATTAAATTCTCGAGACTTAAAAACAGATGTAAACGCAACTTATTTATTTTAAGGATATTAATCAGAATGATTAACCCAATGTGATTTAATACGTATTGAAATGCACTACGAATTTACGTGGATATTTAAATAAAAAGAAATTGGTGGCTAAGAAAATCTTATAAAAATATATGCATCTAGTTTTTGGTAACTGCATACATTTTAACCAAAAAGTTTTCGTTTGGCCATACCTGCTTATGGTATTTATTTCATTTGTATTTGTATAATTTTTTTTTCAAGTTTTGCTACAAGCGATATAGGCCGTTTTTGCTGAAATCGCTGAATACATGAAAGAAAAGTAGTACATTGAAAAATTGTGACAAAGTGTTTACATTTATGAAAATATGTACTCGTACATGTAAATAAATGATAAAAATTGTAAAAATAAAAACAAAAAAATTTTTTTTAACATGTTGTTGATTTGCTATAAAAGCTTCAGACAGATATTTGTAGTTTTTTTTTGTTAAGCTGGTTGGTTGTTTGGTTCATTTTCATTATTGAAATGCCTTTAGGCCAAAGTAATATCTATGATATATTTGAAAACTATGCCGAACATGTATGTATAAGCTGTTTAGTTTAAAAATTCATTTTCTATGAAAAATGAGATGTTGTGAATGAATTAATGTAAGGAGTGTATAATGAAATAAAGGATTTAAAATAAAAATTATAAATTATAGAAGATATAAAAGGGTGAGGATATGTATTCGGATTATTTCTTTTAATAATAGATGTTTTGGAAGTTTAAGGAAATATTTCAATATGTATATTTTATACTTTACTTCCTTTTTAAAAACTTTATACACTGTCATTAAAAATTTATAATTAATTCTTATGAGAAAATAACAAATATCTACCACATTTCAAGTATAAATTCAAATGAGCAAATAAAATAAATATCCTAGTAAAATTTTTTAAAATTTAAGTGCAATTCAAATTGTATTTCATACAACCTTTTCCAAACTTACTAACTAAAAACCACTTTCGAAAATTTTTGCTGGGCAACTTACATTTTTTCAACCGGACATAAAGGAAGACACCAGAAGATTTAATATAACTATACATACTTTTTATAGCATTTTGCAAAAAAAAAAAGTTCGCATATGTTTTTCCATTGAACAAACATTGACAAAGGGAAAAAGGAGTAGAATAGTGCAAGCAAAAGCATGCTTTTTAACTAAAATACAAAACCGCATCATGAAACATGATGAGAATATTACATAAACTATCAGACAATGATGGTCAACAAAGAAAGAATTTTCATACATGGAAAAAAAATCTATATGAAAAAAATTGTTGGTAAACGAACGAAAATAAAAGTACGTGCAGTACGTGTTCACTTTTAAAATCATAATCATGCTCATAATAATAATAAAAGCTAATAATATATGATGGATATGGGCGGAAAAACAATGATGATGATTAGGATGACACAATGCCTACAAATAATAACAATAAAATATGTACAAGGTTATATAGAGAAATATAAAGCAAGAAGGAGTAATGCAATAATGAAGATAAAAAATGTTTTTTATTCGACGTTTGAGCTGAATACATTTAAAAATACCCTATAGCAGAGTATCTTGAATGATTTTACATTGGTAATTCCCATTAAATACTGAATAAAT
Organism: Eustalomyia histrio; assembly: GCA_949748255.1. Taxonomy (NCBI): domain Eukaryota; kingdom Metazoa; phylum Arthropoda; class Insecta; order Diptera; family Anthomyiidae; genus Eustalomyia; species Eustalomyia histrio. The sequence continues at coordinate 66,971,682 of OX456526.1, forward strand.
TTCGTTTGGCAGACTTGATTTTTTTTTAAGTTTTGTACAAAATTTAATGTATAAAAATATTAAATCTAAAAGTAGCGCTATTTAAAAATATTACACAAATATTTTTAAACAAGCATTATTAATAAAAATAATATTCTTAGACAAATATACTTCATAAATCTTGAAACGGCTTGATTGAAATGATTTTTACCAACATAGTTTATTTTTGACTCTTTGCAGGCAAATCAACGATATTTCAAATTTAGAAAACTAGGATCATTACGTATATTTAATATCAAATTGCGGAATAAAATTTGAACTGATTCCGTAACAGTAACAAAATCTTTTATTCAGCTACTAAAGATTTAGAATTAATATATGTTGATATACCGAACTTAAACTAACTTTACAAAGAAAAATTATAACCACAGCTATGCACCTTTCTTATATTTTTAGTCACTTTTCGGGTTGCTTCCTGGATCCTTCTGTTTTTATATTCGCCAGCTCTCTTTTAATTTTATTTATAAGGCAGTCTACGTTTTTTGGTTTTAAACCCCTTCCATGAGCTTTTCTTTTAAAATTTGCCCAAAAAGTTTCAATTGGTCGTAGTTGAGGGGCGTTTGGGTGTTTACCTGCTTAGGTTTTCACATAATGAGACGAGAATATGGTTTTATTATTCTTATGATATTTATCGACATTTATTAATATGCACCTCAGCGTTTAGAGCTAAAGTGTATTTAATAAACACCGGCTCGCTGATACCACGCTGACTTACCGCCAGGAACAATAAAACCTTTTAAGGGAACTTTGTTTTCATAGTGCTAGTTACACTATCAGGTGGTGTACAACCAGGAAGCTAAAGATAATATTTTGGAGTCCATTTATGGCCCTCCACTGTAAAATAATTCTTGTCGTCCATGATGCAAATGTATGACGAGTGACAAAGCACGTAGTCGTTTTTTAATAAGAAGCGACTGCTTTTCTATGACTGCATATCTGATTAATCCCATGTCTAAAATATATTTTTTTTATGGTTTTGTCGTTGACATTATATTTTTTCTCCAATGCACGATAAGATTTTGCAGTATGCCCGGAATTCCTGTCTTCGATTTAGATCGAGTTTTGCTGCACTGTAGAGGGCATTTTCTTTACCGGTTCTTCCGATTTCCGAGTACCGATTTCTTCCAAACGATTTTCCAGTCTCGAAAGAACCCAGAAAACCGATTTATGCTGACAACTGAATTTGTTGCCAATCGAATGGTTCAGTTGCAACAACCGAATTATTATGGAAGAAACCGAAATACTGTTATCACAGTCCAATTACTCATGTCTCAAGTGATTTTTAGTTGCCACAACCGAAAAATTCATTTACCACAACCGAACTATTCGATTGGCTACAAATTGGGTTGTCAACACGAATCTGTATTCTCTGTGTGTTATAAATAAAAGTTTTTTTAAATTTCATTTTAGAAAAATGACGAAATATGTATGTACTTCATTTTTGGTTTTGTGTGGATAATTTTTACAAAATTTACAAATTAATTTGCAACTTTCTATTTTTTCAATGACATGGTTGCTACTAATTTAAATGTACTGATCTGACCTCTATTTAATTAATAGCAGAAATAGTACCGTTACTTTTTGTCATGTTTTGTTTTGCTATTGTAATTTGTTTTGCATTTGAAATGATTGTTGAGAAACAGTTCGTATTTCATTCCGTTATGCGTTAATTAATTATAGAACAACTATTGAATGTTTAATTGAATATTCTTTAAATATTATCTGAAACTTTCTAAACCCATTGAAAAGCTTCTAAATTTTATAAATAAAAAATTGGACAATTTTAACACAATTTGATTTATTATTATACTTAAACTTCAGAACTAGTTCTGCAATTTTTTTTTTATTGTTAAACAAATTGCCCATCATACTATCGTCAGATTTCCAGAATTTTCCAGTTTCTATTAAATTATACTTAATTTTATTTGAATTTAATGGAAATTCTCCTCCATTTGTTGAAAAATTCGTATATTCTTCAATTAAACCGAACTAAGTAACACTCATGTACCAATCTCTAATTGAACTAAATCTACAAATCAAATAAATAATACACTAAAAATAAGCGCTAAATTGATCAATATTTAATTACGCCTATTTTGTAAAAAAAAAATAAGATGGTTTTCCATTTTTTATTGATACGGTATACGTTTTGCTGTTATAGACAATTTTTATATCAAATCACATATGTAAGATACAAATTTTTGTACATAATAATTTTTTAATTTTAATCGTTTTTTAATGGTTTGAATATATAAAACATATTTTATTTTATACCTACAACTTTTATTGGCATTCCCTTTTTAAATAAGATTCTCACCTGAAAATATACGAGAAAATATATAAATTAGATTTAGACTGGCACAAAAAAAAAAAAGAGTAATAAAAAAGCAGTTACAAATGACATTGATATCTGAAACTTTTAAACAAATTATAAGCTATTTTATGTATGGCAAACCATAACTATAAGTGAAGCTGAGAGTTTTCATCATCTCTAGTATATATGAAAGTATAACGCGAATGACTGAATCACTGACTGAATATCGCCCAGCCCAAAGTTTCTCCTATGGTGAAGACAAGATTTTTAGAGATTCCGAAGAGGAGGGGTAAAGGGAAAGTATCCCTCTGGATGGCCTACCCAAACCCCTTTCGCTAGAAACTGGTTAACCGAAATTTTTCCCAAAAGGGGGAATCTCTTCCTTGAATCCTGCACAACCCTCTTTAACAAGAAACCTAAAACTTGATATTCCTCTTTCTTGTATTATGTGGTAACCAATGACGTGACGGGAGTTTTAAGTTTCTACGGAGAGAGGAAAATTCTCCCTCTTGACCAAACTCCTTTTGGCTATAAACCTAATATTTAGTACATATGGATTTCGAATTTTGGCCAGCTAATTGATTAGACAGGACTTTTGCAGATGGGATTCCTTACACTAAATATTAGAAATTCCTACGGGGATTTTAGGAAATTCCTACAAGGAGGACAAAAAGGTTAAAAGTCGCGTCCTTGACGCCCGCCCAAACTTCTTTGGCTGTAGCTTCAAAGCAGGAAAAGTCTCCCCCTTATCGAATTGCTTAAAACGATTTGGCTAGCTGCATGATAATGGTTTGGCATCATAATATAATAGAGAACGAGAGAAATTAAACTTCACAAGGAAATCGAAATGAAATGGATTGTGAAACAAGTAGAATTGAAACACTTGACAATGAAAATAAATGTAATGAAACGAAGAACGTGTTGAACGGACAGTGACTATAATAAAATGGAATGGTGACATGAAAACGAAATCAAATATTATGGCGTACAAGTGTAAATGAAACTGTACATATGGGGAATGAAAATGAATGGAACAAGGAACGAGCAGAATTTAAACACCAAACTGGAGAAGCCAAATAGAATAAAATGGGTAATGGGTGCAAAAGAAACACTAGACAAGGGAAACTAAATGGAATAAAATGGGGAATGAGTAAAATTAAAACAATTATTTTGAGTATGGGATAAGTGGTAAAAGGGTGGTTCAAAATGGCAAAGTCTGCTCCTTACAAGCTTAGCTAAACCGCTTTGGCCAGGAACCTGAAATTTAAAATATGTGGTAAAATATGAAGAAATTTTTTTAATTTTTGGCTGGATTATGATAAAAATTGCGGCTCAGGCTATTGTAAGTCCAGCTCAAAACCTTTAAAACAGTACACTTAATTACCCATCATCGCCAGGAATTTTAAATTTGGCATGTAAATTCCTCCTCCGGTAAACTTTTACGGGAAGAGGACATCCTTCATTGACATCCTTCATTAACCCAATCGGTTACAAATCCGAAATTCAAAATATGTGTCCTGCAGTGTGTGCTAATTTTACAATAAGAAACTTTTTGGATGTTTTGCCAGGAAAGTGAAACCGCTTTGGATGAAAGCCTGAAATTTAAAATGTATGTTCCTGAAGAAAGTCTTCTTTACAGACAGACAATAAATCATCAATTTCCAACTGAAAATGGGTTCCTACTGCTTAAACAAAAAAAAAAAAATAGGTTGACATAACTAAATTTTAGTTTTAATACCCAAAGTATTCATGAAACTCAATTGAATATGGTTATACTAACGGAATTTATTTATCAACCCGAAATGCACTTTTAAACTCGTTTGCCACTCTATTTTTCTGTGTGCACTCTTGAGATTCTTTTTGGAATTTTCGTCAGGAGCAAAGCGACTCCAATCGGGAAAAGTGTTCCCTCTACTGTGAACCGGAAAATTAAAATGAGCATTTCTTGGGATATGTATTAATTAACTGAAGTAATACTTTATGAAATTTCCAATAAAAAAGTGGCCAAAATTCAATTTAAAAAGGAAAAAAGTGCCCTTTAATAAACCAGCCCAAACCGCTGGGGCTGCAAACTTAAAGTTTGGCATAAAATTTCCTACTGCGGCATAGTCATCCACCAATCATTTAAAAAATGTTGATGGGACGGGGAAAAGGGGAAAAAAAATCTCCCTCATCCATCCCTTGGGCTAGAAATTTGAAATTTAATGTATGCGTTGCCTGAAGAATGTATAAATATTTTTTTAAAATTCAAACAATTATTGCTTTATCACTCATCCTCAAAGGTAGGGGATTTTTTTTGCCAAACAACTTCTGCTAAAAATCTAAAGTTAAAAATATTTAATATAAAAATATAAAATCTGAAATAAGTGCTAATGAACTCATACGGTTCTTTTTGAAATATCCAAAAAGAATGGGATTAAAAAAGAAAACTCGTTCCCTTAATGACCTAGTCCAATCAACGAAACTAAAAACTTATAATATGGCATGGAGGTTCCTGTTCGAACGTGGAAAATATTTGAGTGGAATGTGGAAACAAATCTTTGGCTATAAATCTTAGGTATGGGCGAGTTCACCAAAGAGATACTTTTTATAATTTACAATTAAAGTATCATAAAAATTAGCCTAATATGGGTAATGACCTGGAAAATCTGAAACTTGAACTACAAAAGTTCACACAAATTTATTTAAAGAACATCCTTAGAAGACAAATTTAGTTTTCTGCCTAATATAATCTGCTATTTAAAATCAAAGGTAACGAGTTATTGTGTTTTTTTGCTAGTACCTCCATAAATTATGCCCTCAAAAGTAAAGAAAATTGTATAAACCTAATCGCATAGAAAATGAGTTGACTGTAATAAATCATTACTAAATGCACAACTGTATGGTATCATAAAGTCGTTGTTAGCCATTTTCTATCACATAAGTTTCCTTTAATTTTCTGCCTTTAAAAAATATTTCATTAGTCTTAAAGATTATGACTTATGGTGGCTGAAGATTTTAATGGACTTTTTTAAACAGAGTTTCCCTTAAACATATAACACAAATAAATTTTATCAAACAGCGGCTACTACTGGTCTTACACATACAAAACATAAACAACAATGTTATGTTGACGATCTTGATGTCGTCTTTAAAAATAACTTGTAAAAGTATTTTTGTTTACTAGTGTTGTATTGTTTTTTTTTTATATATTTTCAAAGAAGAGATAATTATAAATGATAAAATTAATAATGATGATGGTAATGATGAAAATGTTGAACGAGATCATCTTGTGTTTGGTTTAACTTTAATAAGATTAAACATTATTAAAAAAAAAACAATTATGTGTATTAAGAAGTTTAAACCTAAAATGGCAAATGTGGGGAATAAAAAATAACTAACAATGTCCGGCACTAAAAAAAAACTAATATCATCATTATTTTATAATTCTTTAAAACAACCTACACATGATTTTATAAACTACTTGTGTTACAAGCAATAATATTTATACATGAATACTGTTTTTTCTATTTTAATTTAACATTTTTTTTCAGTAATATTGTATAAAAGCCTATACTTAAATGCACAAATGTACAATGCTATAAACTTATAGCTACTGTAATTTTAATAAACATTTTTTTCAGATTTTTGCTGGATTTTCTTAAGAACTTCTCAAGAAGAATTAAAAAAAATATATTTTTTCATATAGTTTTTTATAATGAGGCATCAAGTGCCTTCATCACACAGCAGATGTGTATAATAAAATGTTCTCACAATAAGAAAAAAAAAAAATAACCGAAAGCAATAAAATTAATTAAATTTGTTAAATGCAAAAGAGTTACCAAAAAAAAATAAATAAAAATCACTAGTACAGTATCTACACAAATTATTATGATCGTTAAACAATTTTCTTTTATGTATGTTTAATATATTAAGAGTAAAATAATTTATGTATTACTATCCAAAGGTTTTATTTTTATTTAACAAGAAATACAAATCTATATTTTAAAGCTTTTAACTAAAACAAAATTACCCCAAAAATATTTATCTAAAAATGTTTTGAATTTTTCATTTTTTTTTTTTTTAAATATTCAAATAAAAAGTTGTGTTCACAGTTTTTTGTTGGTAGTACCTGTTAACATACATATTTCTGAAGTATGAAAATTTTTTGTAGAACCTAAAATCAAAAGACTTAAGCTACAAACTTGTTTTCTTGTTTTTGTTGTCTGTAAAATTTTACATACATATTTTATGCTGTTATGTATCTTATTTTTTATTGTTCTTACTCATTGTAGTTGTGAATTCTAACAGTTTAAGTTTTGTTTTTTTTTTTTTGTCTGTGTTTATGTTTTTTTTGCCTAACTTTAACAAAAAACTATAACATATTTTTCTCATGCTCAAACTTTATTAATTATATTTTATCTATATATTTAGATCTTTGCGTTTTTTTTTTTCTTCTTCTGTAACTCAATGACTTTGCTTATTATATTACTTATATGTTGTGTTTGTAATGTTTAACAAACATGTTAAACAAAATATTTGCAATTTTAGCTTAATTAGCTTGAGTGGTCTAATGTCATCAAATGCTAATATGCACATGACAAAAAAAAAAATAACATTATAAGCATGAAAACGAGTACTATACTAGAAACACTAAACTGGAGATAAATGAAACAGTTGCTAACACAATTAAAATAAAAAACTTCAAGTTTATAAAATTTTTATAATAATAAACATCAAACCGCTATACAAAAAGAAATTTTTTTCAAAGCAGTTTAAACACAAATAAAAATTTAAATACTATATTTTTGCAGTATCCTATTTTTCACGTTAGACAAACACTCAGGGAATGCCCATTACTAATGAAGGGCATTGTGTTGGTATCATAAATATAAATTACAGGGAGGAGGAACAAAGTAAGAGTAGAGTTTGTTGCAAGAGGGACCAATGATGGGAGTTTATTACACATACTGCTGGTTTGGATGATTAACAAACTTGCTCTGTTAAAAATTGTGGTATCCACGGCACTATTTACTATAAGCAATTAAATAAAAGCCCGATCTTTAGGTAAACAAAAGAACAGTCTTACATAGCCCAGATTCCAACAGAGATCCAATGAGTAAATAGAGCTGAATACCCTACTTTCATCATACTCAGCAATTCACGAGCCAAAAGTTATAAATAATGCTTCAAAACACCAGCAACATGAAGGAGTTTTATTTTTTTTTCGACCAAATCTAAATAGGAGGTATAAACAGTGAGGAGACCCTGCGAAGTTAAGTAGTTCTTTCATCGTTTCAGAAAACCAAGATGTTGCAACGGTCATCACACTGAGTTCCCAAAACCCACAACATTTGTATCAGATTTCTTAATATATAAATATTTTAACAAATATTTTCTGTTTGTAATTCTCATTTAATGAAAAAAGGTTTCATCATGTTGATGAAACTTCTTTATAAAGGATGGTCCAACCATAATACACGATGTTAATTGTGAGTCACACCTTAACGTCAAGTTTTTTGCCCAAGCTAATTTGACATTTCCTTGTTTCAGTGTTTGACAAATTCAACCATGGAGAGGTACACAATTGAACAGCGCGTTAAGGTTGTTGAAGCCTTTTACGAAAATGGGCGTTCAAATTAAAATGCACTTCGTGATTTTTTTGGGCAGCATAATCGAGAAGATAACGGACTTATTGTGGATTAATAACGGACTAATTGGGGATATGGACCTGGACGATATGTGTTTCTAACAAGATGGTGCAACTTGACACACAGCCAATGAAACAATGTCTCTTTTGCGCGAGAACTTTAATGGCCATGTTATCCCAAGTCGTGGCGTCTTGCCACGATCATATGATTTGACACCGTAAGACTTCATTCTTTCGTTGTGGGTATTTAAAAGAACGTCAATAAGCCAAGAACAACTCAAGAGGTTAAGGATGAGATAATTCGGCACATTAACGACATTGAACCTAAATAATGTCTCAGAGTCATTAAAAATATAAACCATCGGATAGAGGTATGTCATCGAAGCCGTGGCGAGCATTTGTCCGTTTCACACATAATTGTCATAGATCATTCTACGAGGGCAGATCAATAAGTACGTGACTTTTCGAACTTCCCTCGTAGTTATATGAAATGCAACACTGCTCCCATCAAGTACTGCCTTTCAATAGACTACTGTCAAATTTTGAGCAAGTTCCGTTATTTACTTTGCGTTTAACAGCTGTTCAAAACATACAACCTCGTGGGGACTCTCCACCTTCGATTTCAATGGTAAAAAAGTGGATTACTGACTTTCGCGATCGTGTGACAGTTTAGTTTCCATGGCAAAAATCCATGAAGTAGACTTTGAATTGCCCCCTCATTCGCCTTATTCTCCGGCTTTAGCGCCCAGTGACTATTTCCTAATCCCAAACCTAAAGAAATTGCTCGGTGGATAGAGATTTAGCTCCAAAGATAAAATTATTGATCAAACAAATGCCTTTTTTATGGACCTCGAAAAATCCTGCTGTTATACGTACGTAAAGTAAATTCGACATTAGTCGATGTGTCACGGACTTATTGATCTGCCATCGTATCATAATAAAAAATATTAAGATAATTCTCTGAAAACTTTTCATTTTATTTACACTTAACATCGTGCATTATGGTTGGAGCACCCTTTAACTATAGACAAAAACTTCTTCATAATTATGATGAAACATTTTCATAAATATAAATTAAATTTATTAATAAACATAAAGAAACTTCCCTATGCACATTTAAGAAAGGTATATTTATATAAAGGTATATTTATATAAAGAAACTTGTCATCAATTTGAATTTTTATGAAACAGTTTATTAGTATTAAACCTTGTAATCATTGTAATATAAAGATATTTAGATGCTGTTTGGTTTTTAGGTTTTCAAATATCGAACCCAATATAATTTCTTTATAATAGGGTTTTACAGACCAACCTAGCACCGATAGGTCCTTTCTGAAATGTTCTCAAATGGTAATTAGACACACAAAATAATAGTTTTAAATTTTCTGTGAATGTTATATGGAACCATAAACCACGTCTCTAAATTTAAACCCATCTTACCGCTATGCAATCAATTTAATTAAGTCTTATTAAGCTACAAGTCGCAAATATAAATATAAGTTTATATTGGTTAGGTTTTGTTATTAAAAAGATCCTATCAGAATTAAGCTTAAATGGTATTTTTTGTGACCAAAAATTTAAATAAAATTGTTTGCTCTCAGTCCCTATATAAACTCACCTTCCCGGTATTTTCTTAAATTAACTTTTTAGGTGAATTCGTTCAGATTTAAATCTTTTTTATCCACCTTGTTAATAAAAATGGATCAGGAAGCTTCACGAAATTTAGATCGCTTCCAGAAATTTGACTTAAAGGATTCTTACTGTAGGATATTATATATTCAGCATGCTCGAATTTAATTTTCGTTCTAGTTTTTCTCTAATATAATTTAAAACCAAAATCAAAAAAAAAAAAAAAAAGATACAAAATATACCATTTTGACCATACCTAGGAATAGATATATTTTGGATCTAAAGAATAAAAGCGATATGCAGCATTATAATATTAAACAAAATATAAGATTTGGTCTTCATAGTAAAGTGATTTTTTAGATTTTAGTGGTGTGGAGAATAATAACTGTGTTAACCTGTTAAAACTGGAATATTTTTGAATCGATTTTTATATTGTTTCCAAATTTAAATGCAATTCTTTCTGAAGTTTCCTTGTTAAACCCTTACATTTTAAAAATTTTATATTTATTAGAAGTAATTTAAAAATAAAAGAATGCTTACTTTTTAACAATCTTAAAATAATTTTGGAGCAAAATTTCTGTATTTAATTTTTTTTCAGGTAATTTTGGGAACTACAACTTTATCTGAAAACATTTTCTGTAATGAAATGAAGTAATTTAAACTTTAATTAATATATTTTATAAAAAGTACTGGGCTCGTATGTATGAGTAATAAATATTTACAAGTTGATATCAATCATACGTATAATACATACAAAAAGTTTTGTGTATTAACATATTTAACATATTTTGCAGCGGAAAATTGTATTAAATATGAATCTTATTTAAAATAATTTTGTTTTACATATTAAGCAAAAACTTTAAATAAGACGCCCTTAACTTGAGCTACTCGAGTTAGATTAATTGAATATGCTTCAGATCTTCGTAATGATAATAAGAACCTGAAAATCAATGCATTGTGTTTAAAACTAATTCGGTTTTGGACAATATAAGAGGCAAAAATGATAATTATGTGATATCTTTTTTATTGGTTTTAAAAATTTTTCACAAATAAACTATTACGGCTAAATAAAAAAGGTTTATACACGAGGTAGTAAATTTTGACAAACTGAAAATACACCCTGTACCAAACAAGAGTGACTCAGTTACAATATTTAATAATACTACCGCATTCTTTACAATTTCCAATTTGAATCAGAACATTAGTTTCAAAGTTTTATATATATTATCATTATTTTAATTATATACCCTTAATTCCTAACACATTTTGCTTTAAATGATATTCTGCGTGTAGAAACAAATTCATGATAAAAACTGAATTTGTTTCCAATCGAATGATTCAGTTAAAGCAACCGAATTTTTGCGTTCTAACTACCAAATAGTTATTAAGGGCACCGACTTTCTTTCATGGTGTAATTACTTATATCACAATTGGTTTCTTGATGACACAACCGAAAAATTTTATTACCGTCGTTTGGCTACCATTGACTCAAATCGATAGGCAAATGCGATTGTCAGCACAAATCTATTTTCTCTGTGTAGAAACTTGATAATTATTAAAAACTTTATCTAATAAACAAATACAAAAATATGATGTTATTGGGTAAAATTATGTATCAGCTTACATTATTTTATATAATATTTTTCAGCTGCATTTCAAGTAAAACTCTATAACAACTATTTTGCTTTATCTTTCTAAGTCATTAAATAACAATAACTCTATTTATGTAAGCGTAATTTTTTTTAAACAATAAACTGTCAGAAAATATTTAATAAAATATTTTGATTTACTAAGTAAAGCAAACACATATGCAAAAGTCTATAACTTTATCGCATATACACAGCTGTCAAATTGAAATTTAAGCCAAAAAAGTGTGTTTATGTTGGTAAGAAATTCTTGAAAATACATAAAATTCATGACAATAAAAAACGATATGCCTTGTGGGTGTCATTTTTTGTTAAGGAAAATTTAAAAATTTAATTGGATTAAACAAATACACAGTCATACATACAGTATTCCATACATGTTTTTTTCCTTGCCAAACAATTTATAAGCCTAAATAAATTAATTAGTAGTTTTATAGCTTGTTTATATTGACCGGTTTTTTGAAAAATATTTCAAAGCTTAAAAAAAATCATGTTTAACACAAATTGTTAAGCAACTAAGATTTTTAAACTTTTGAACTCTTAATGTATACTTATTTAAAAGCCTTAAATTTTTGACTGTGTTATAAGCACATTTTAAAATGCTATTAAAAATGCGTTTTCTTAAAATTTGTAATTTGGTGTTGTTTTTTTTTTTTTTTTGTAGATGGAAGGCTTGGCTTTAACACAATTGACACCTTAAGGTAAAACATTATTTAAAAAAGAAAAAAAAAAACAAAATTGAAAACCAAAAATACTTTAAAATTGCTTAACTTTTATTTCGCACCTTATTTTGGACAAACAAAAAACATATTTCAACTTTTAACCTTTCACTTTCATTACACAAACTTCCTTGTAATCAGTCTTGTTTATCACAAAAACTTTGCAAAAAATTTAAACGCATTTAGCCATAAAATAGTATCATTTAACGCAATGCTTATATGTTGGAAAACAACCTAAACTTATCATTGATCAGCTAAGTCTGGTTTGAAACTATTGTCTAGTTAGTGGTGTTAAACATCTTGAATTTTAGTTTTAAGAAAATACTACACTAAGCATAGGATGGGAATTAAAATTATTTTAGGCTTACGACTAACGTAAAGATTCTCTTTGGATACTAATATATACACTCAGAATATTATGTAGTTTTCCGGTAGTAGTTTAATAAAAAAGTTTTCCGTTCCATTTCAAAATTAAGGAACATACATTTATTTTTCAAAGAACTATTTATTTTAACTTTTATATACATTTGTTCAAAATAATTTACTGTCATTTACCGATTTTTTTCAGTTTTATTTATTTTTGTCATTTGTTTGAAAATTACTTAATTTTCAAACATATCGGAAATTTGGGGTTCATTTGTTTCCGTTACAGTTATTACAAATTTAAATTTTGTTTATATTTAAAAACTTCTAATTTTTTCTTTAATTTATTTGTTAACCTACAAAATTATTTTAAATTACAAGAACCTCATAAACACACATACATACACATTCACAAAAATCTCTCTATGAACAATCATACATGCATTATGTAGATCTTAAAAACAATCAATAATACAAAAAAAACGGAAACAATTTCAAATAAATGAAAAAATCAGTTATTTTTTACGGAATTTGTAGATAAAATTTTAACATTTATTTTAACTAAATTAATAATTTGTTTTTACTGATGTGCTAGTTGTTTATAAAACATTTAAATATTAGTAACAAAAGCCAATTGATTTAAAAAAAAGTAAGTAGACTGGTTTTTACATTAAATATACATAATTTCTTTTAAATGGTACTTCCTGTTATTTTAACTTTTAAAATATTTTAAGTGTAGTTATTGCTTAAACATTCAATATCATTTGAGAAGGCATTTTAATTTATATGTATTATGTACTCTTTTTTGGAAGACTTTCAATTTCGACTAAATTTAAATAAAAAATAATTTTTGGAAATCTAAATCATAAATTCAAAATTTGAATTTTGGCTGATGCCCAGCAAAAAAATGGTATCAATTACTTACCAGCCTATTTACTCGCTTAATTACTTTTGTTTGCCATGTCTCAAAAGTAATGAGTTGTTATTGCCTTCTCACGTACAAAAAACACAAAGTAATGGGTGGTCATTACCCTCTTGCCAAAAAATAAATAGTATCCATTACTTTTTGGACAATCGCGTAGTTGATACCATGTTTTTGCTGGGTGAATAACATTCATTCAAAGTTCTCATTAAATTAAATGTCTAAAGCGGGATTACTGAATGTCCAGTTAAAATAAAACCAACAGTTAAATTTTCAATGTATCTGCTAAAGTCTCAATTGATGGATAATGGGATGCTAAAGTTTTTAAAATGTGGTAGACTTTTTTATGGAAAAACTTTTTGTTTTTAATGAATCTTTAATGAATCTACTAATTCCTCTTCGGTTTCAAAGCTTTTCTTCCATCGAAAGTCCGTAGAGTACTGAAAACTCTTTGCTTTAGATAAGTGGTCTTAAAACTGCATATAAGGTATACCCTATAACACTTTACAACAATTTCAAAATGGATTCTGGTAGAGAAGACAAAAATGGATTCTGGTAGAGAAGAGAAAAAAAAATACATATGTTTCGGCGTTTTAAAAGATCACATCGGAATTTTATTTTAGTGGGGTGTTGAAGTGTACACCCCCCTTTGGCCAGTTCGTGCAGCATATCGGTACATGAAACTATGTGTTCTTTACATCTGAGGTGTAGAGTATTTTCAACAAATTTGGAGAAAATATTAACAAAAATATTTTTGTGGCACATATCAACCTGGTAACGAACCCATATAACCTCAATTTTTGACTCTATTCTAAAAAATCATAAAAAACACCCCTAAAATGAAGGATGGCGCAAATTAAATGTTATACAAAAAAAAAAAAAATTATTATACATCTCAAAACACACCAAATCCCAAAACTTAATACAAATATCAAGAACCAGTCATATTCAAGAGTACGCATTAAGGGTTAATTAAGTAAAAATGAAGCTGCCAAAGAAGCAATAAAAGCAACACTACTATGGCAAAGGCATCACTTCTATTCTAATGGTGTCATCAATGAATTTAACATTTGAGTGTCATAGGATGGAAGTATTCAAATATAGCTACTTCCATTACTTATACTTTACTCTAAGGAAGCAATGATAATACAATGATTAGATGTTCTGACGCGTGAGTGGAAAGTGTTCATATACTTTGTAGTATTTAAGCTTTGATGAAAATTTAATTCATAAGAAATCGGAAAAATAAGTTTCAAGAGCCGAAACTTATGCATGGATATACATATAAATACTCTTTATTATAACAAATAAATAATTCTGCATTAGTGAAAAAGTATTTTTGGGCAACTTTGAAACATTTTTCAAAAATTTCAATGAATTTTTGGACAAATTTTAAAATATTTTTGGATATTTTAAAAGCAGGTTGTACAATTTTGAAACATTTTTAGACAATTTTGAAATATTTTTGAACAATTTTAAATAATTTTTGCACAATGTTAAAACCTTTTTGGGCAATTGAAATAATTTTTACATCATTTTAAAATTATTTTGGTAAATTCTGAATTAAAACTGGAAATGGTGTAGTGTTAAATAAAATACATAATGCAAAAGTGCACAGATGGCGTCGTCATAAATATTTAAGGCTGAAAAAATGCAAATAACAGGTTAGCTAGTTTCAATTAAAGGTTAAAAAAATCTGTTTTACTTGATTTTTCAAAACTTTTATTAAAAATTGCAAAACTCCTCCCTTATGAAAGAATAACATCAAAAAATCATAAAATAATGTTAACTAAAGTTTAGAAAGCAATGAAAGAAGTTTTAGTCACAGAATGTATGTTATTTTTTTTTTTGCTTGGTAGAGTTATTACATAAAAGTCTGTTAAAAATTGATTTTTATATTAAATTTTACTACTGGAGTGCAATTCTCTAACTTTTTTTTTAACAATTTTAGCGATTTTGTTAACTATTCTGTATTTTTTGAAATTATTGACAAGAGATACCGACAACAGTGGTTAATTTGAAATTCATTTCCCTTGAAATTTCATAAAGTAACAGAAAAAAAATTGTAAACTTGAACATCAGAAAAATTTACGTTTTTTTTTTACTACAAATATCGATAGAAAAAAAGTTAGAGAATAACTTTTAACAAATTTTATTGTTAATTATTGAATTTTGACAATGTAACTACCGAACTTTGTCTTTAAAAAGTTACGGAATTCCACTAGAGTCTCTTAAGCTTATGATTAAAATCATTTGATAGCCTTTAAACACCTCAGTTACCCAAGTTTTGTTTTTTTGATATATTTTGTAAGAAAAATTTAATATTTTAATATTTCGTAAACTAAAAATTTCTAACAAATTTTTTGGTACAACTACCAAAAAAATGTAATATTAACATGTTCATTTATCTTAGTTTAACAAAAAATTGCATGCTTTTTACTATTAGCTGATGTCTAATTAGTTTCGTGTTGTATTAACATCGATGTTACTTTTTTTATTTTTTGTGAATTAAAAAATAAATAATGTTGAATATTTTCTTAAGTCGTTTTGATAATGAGATTTTTTTATGTAATATTGTCTACTTAAATATGATGCTGCATAATATTTCGTATTTTTTTTTATTACTCGTTAATAATCAATAAGATACGGTAATGTTGTTAGGAGATGTTATTAGATATTAGATTATAACAATAGAGAAAATTTTTGTTTAAGGAAACTTTCAATTTCGTTATTTTTTGTTTAACCAACAAACTTTTGATTTCATTATGTGAGACACGAAAGTAATAAATTAAAAAAAAAAAACGAAAACTACCTTTTGAAAATGTCAAAATTAACAATGAAGAGGAAACAAAAAGTTATAATGCAAAAGAAAATATATAAAAAATTGTGAAAGTATTATGCGGGATTAATAAAGAATTTCAGAATTAGAATTTTTTATTTTTAAAATGTCAATTTTAAAAAAAGGTGTTGATTTCCTTAAAAATAAATAATTCTTAGAAAATAATTCGTTGAAAATGTTTAGAGAATTAAGAAATATTTGGACATACGGTAAACAAAGGAGAATATAAATAACACAAAAATAGTTAGTAAATTTCATCTGTACTCAATAATATAAAAAAAATAAAAAATCAACTGTATATTAGCATAAAATAGCTTTTTTCGTTAATTTGTAAGTTAAATAGAGATATTTACAATTGGTATTTCGGCACAAAGAATGTTGATGAAAGTCGTAGCTGACCAGAAAATGCATTCCATTCGGCTGGTGTCTAATAACTTTTTCTGTGTATTATTCTCCATGTTTACTTAAAAATTAAAAAATAAGGAAAAATTTTTCATTTGAAATAACTTTTCCTGTGATCTTGAATCAAACTAAAAATACATTTTCATACATATAAGAATTAAGAAATATTTATATATAGGGTCCGCCAAATAACTTTTATTTTTGAAAAAACTACTGAATAGTTTCTCAAATTTCTTTTTTTATTTGAAAGTACAATCCTTCCAGTTAATAATGGAAAATAATTTCATTTAAATGGCTGCATCGGCTGGCCATTACAGTCAATGGCGATCGTTATTGGGCCATGTTGAACGAATTTTTGTTCACAAAAATTGAAGAGGAGGATATTGGCAACAATTTTGTTTCAACAGGACGGCGCCACGTGCCACACAGCCGAGGCTACACTCGATGTTTTGCGCCCTGTTTTTGAAGATCGCATTATCAGCCGCAGAGCTGATGTCGTTTAGCCACCTCGGAGCTGCGATTTGACACCGTTGGGCTATTATTTGTGGGATGCCGTCAAAGATAAGTGTTACGCCGACAAGCCAGAGAAAATTGACGCTTTAAAGGACTATATTCGTTAAGCCATTGGTGAAATACAGCTGCACACAATCGATAATGTGCTTAAAAAATGGACCGATCGTGTAGGCTACTGCATGGCCAGCCGAGGCAGCCATTTGAATGAAATTTTTCCATTATTAACCGGAAGGATTGTACTTTTAAATAAAAAAAAGAAATTTGAGAAAATATTCAGTAGTTTTTTTTTTTATAGCATTTTCAAAAAAAAAGTTATTTGGCGGACCCTATATTTCATTTTTATTATAACAAAGAAGTCACCTTTAACCTGATTTTGTTGGTTAGTTTAGAAAGTATTTTTCCCTGCCCTTTTTCTTATAACAATTGAAAGTGAATTTATTTTCCTTCAAACTAATTTTAACAAAATGAAATCTATTTAATTAAGTTATTTTTCAATCATTTTTTCTATTTTCCAAAAAAAAAAGAAAAACTTTAACACGTTTGGCCTAATTTTTTTTTATTGAAAACAATATCTAGAAAATTCGTCAATTTAAAGCTGTTAAAAAGAAAAAAACCTTTTGTATTTATAAAATTTCTGTTTAAAATGTTTAAATCTATTTTATATTCCAATCCTCTAACGAAATGTTAATTCGTCAATTGTTATTTCGGTAGCAATTTGCAATGAACAAGCAATTGATTTGTCTTCCTAGAGTTACAAAAAAAAATGTTTTCTATTTCTTTTCAGTAAATTTGTTTTTAGTTTTTGTTGTTGATGAGTTTATATAGCTCGTATATATAGTTACTAACTATGATTACAACAAAAGACTTTAGACTTAAACTTGGTTTATTAGGGTGATACTAAACCATAATATCTCTTTTCCAACCAACTTTTGTTTTTAGTAATGGAGTTTTCATTAAAACCCATACAATTTCACTGAATTTTTTTGCCATTAAACAATAGTGCATATAGTTGAAAAATTTAACAAAAAACATTAACTATTAAAAAAAAAACTGTATAATGAAAATTCATGGCATCAGGAAATCATGAAAAATAAAAGTATCATTTATTTTGAGAGAAAAAAAAAGAAAAATCATATGAAAATGATACACAGAAATCAAGAAATTGCAAAAAACATGTTTTAATTAAATTAACAAGATAATGGAGTGATGGAAAAAAAAATTGTTAGCTTTTAGTATTTGTGGTAAATTGAAAAAAGAAACTTTAAATTGATTAAAAAAAATAGAAAATTATTTTATTTAGAGTTCATAAATAACCTATTTCCTTCATAATTTTAACCTTTCGACGACCGCTGTTTAATATGTGTCACCGTCAACATGAGGGCCACATCGCCTGGATGGCAGACAGGTTGTAAACTCTTATTGGCTAATATACTTATAAGAAGGTTCCTGCTGGTCATCCTTTGGAGTGGTGAAAGAAAACAACCGTCTGGAGTTCCACGGCACTACCTATCTTTAATACTGATGCCGTTAACCTGGCCATATGACCTATCCAGTCTACAAGAGTCCGATCAATGCCAACCTGGGTTAGGGCCCGTATAAGCGTTTCGTTAAAGGCATTATCTCCTTTATCAATACATTTATATGTAGATCAAAGCGGCTAACCACATCATGAGGGTCAGTTTCCACTGAGCGTGGGATTTGATTCTAAACTATTCCATCCACGATCCGTTCTATGGTTTTCAGCTAAAATTATTTTAGGCTTGTTAGTCGGTAAGCCTTTGGATGGGCATATTTATTATTCCTCGGCTTTGATATGAATATAACATTTTCTTCTTGGTAAATAATTTATTAAATGTCATTAAATGGTGTCATATTTCGGTCATTAGATGGTTAACCAAAAAAATATCTTCCACTACAGAAATCCTATTTCTTGCAACTTGTCTACTACTCTGACAGTCAATAAACCCTAACGTCAATGTTTATAAACCACAAAACCACTACTTCCTTTGCATTTTATTATAAAATATACAAATTAGACAAACAGTTTTTTTAGTATTGTTAAAAAAAACACAATCCTGATTTCATACATTTCAAATTTAACAATTACCTAAAAAACTAAACAACAGACATCTGCATTTAAATTGTTAAACGTTAGAAGCAGCAAAAAAAACTTTAAAAAATTTGCATAAAACAAAAAAATTGAAATTTTTCTATAAAAACCAAAACAACAGGGGTTTTTTTTTTTTGTTGATTTGCTTTTTTGTTTGTGCCAACAACATTTGTGTTTAAAATTAAACATCATCAACAACAACCACCAAAGACATTGTCGTAAACATCATCAAATGTAGTTCATCATAGTCACAATTTTTAACGGAATGAAAGCGAAATTTTTAAATTGAAATGAAAAGTTATTTTTTTTTAAAGTTTTTCATTTGTTCCCTGGTTAAAAAAAATGCTGTTTAGATGTTGCTATTGTATGTTGTTAGTTTTTCTTAACAACAATCGTGAAGTTTTATAATGATCAACAGTTATAGTTAACTAACAAACATTTGTCATTTAATTGACCTTTTTTTGTGGTGGTAGTATGATGGTGAATAAATAGAAAATGTCTTTGTTAGCCTGAAGGAATCAAAAATTTGATTTCTTTAAATTACAAAATAAAAACAAAATACTTAAGACACAAACTTGATTGGAAAAATATCTTTAAATGCATTTTGTAAATTTTGACATTTTTTGTATTACAAAAAAAAAAACAAAACAAAAAATACAAGAAAAATACGCCTTTAGCTGGTTTACAAGTGGCGAAAAATAATATTTTTTCGTACATACAGAGTTCGCTTTTTAGAAATTTTAATAAAAATATAAATAATCATAAGAATTGCGCAAAACAAATGAATAAAATTTTATAATGGCAAAAAAACAAAATCGTATAAAAATAATTGTAGAAAACCCACATTTTCTTTTGTTGTAGCTTACTAACATATGTTAGTGTTTGCCACTCATTTGTATTATTAATAGAAAAAACAAAAAAAAATCATGTTTTTTTATTACTGTTCCTAAAATAAACGTGATAATGCGGTAGGTTGTTAAAAAATACAACTAAGATTTCATTAATAAGCTCAGTGCTATGGGTAAGGGAATTTTCTGCAAGTTATATAATTTCAATATATTAGAAATTACATTTTATTAAAAAAATTTGTTTTACATATATTCGAAATTATGAAATATTTGGAGTAATCAAACTCTAGTTATGAATGCTTTTTCAAAGTTACATAAAATATTTAATATAACACTCGGAATACTATGTAGTTTACTGTTTGTAGTTCAATAAAAATCTTTTGCGTTCCATTTAAAAATAAATGAACATACATTTATTTTTCAAAGAAATGTCTATTTTAACTTTTTTATACATTTGTTCGAAATAATTTACTTTCAATTACCTATTTTTTTCAGTATCATGTATTTGTTTTTATTTGTTTGAAATTTAAGAAAAATTTACCCACAAATCGGTGGTTACAGTTGTTTTAAATTTAAATTTTTTTTCCTGTCTGTTTTAAAACAAAAATATTCAAAAAAATTTGAATTTGTTTTTTATATATAAATTGGTTGCTTATATACAAAATATAATTCAAATTACGAGGACTTCATAAACACACATAAATATAGAAACACATTCACAGAAATAGTGTCTATAGCCATGCATACATAAATTTCAAATAAATGATAAAACCATATATTTTTTAAAGAATTGGTTGGTAAAATTTTATTTTAACTGATTAATCATTTTTTTCTTACGGATGTGCGAGTTGTTTAAACAATATTTAAATATGAATAACAAAAGCCATTTGGTTTAAATGAAAATTAAGTAGACCAGTTTTTAAATGAAAAATCATTTCTCGTAAATGGCATTTTCTGTTATTTTAACTTACAAACTATTTAAAGTGTACCTATTAATACTACTGTGAAACATAATAAGGATGTTTATCCTGAAATGGATGTACATCCGTTTGCGAATCATTCTTTTTAATTAAACTTTTGGTCGCAGAAATATATCAGTCAGTGTTCGAGGTATTTTAACTTTTATATATTTATCTTTATTTTGTAAAAATGTCATAATAATGTAAAAAGAGCATTAAGAAGAGCATATTTGAACTGTTGTCAATATAGCTGGGCATTATAGTTGGGCATTATAGATCATCGACATTAGAGGGTGGTTCAAATAATGGGATCTTTTTATATAATATGTTGTTTTGAAACTGATAGATTTTTTCTGTTCGAAATTTAACTATCACTCACTATCCTACCTCTGCGGATCAAAATGAGTTCAGTAACATTTAGAAATATCGCAAACTTATTTCCAAAATGACTGCTGCGTTGCCAAAACTGTGTGTTTGTTGAAAGGAAGTTTTAGCAAAGTTTGCCTTAGTTCCGCTTCTCTTGAACATATTTATACCAAACTTTCAGCACTTTTAAAAATAACACTTTGATACACTGTATTAAATATGGGACGGAATGTACTAGGGGGCATGGCGCCTCCCATACAACCCGAAATTTCAAAATGCCTCGGGTCGGTTCCTCTTGAATATATTTCTAAAAACTTCGCACCACGTTTAGTAATAACAACAAACACACACAATTTCAAATTAATTATGATTGGAAAAATTAATTTTTCGATTACGGTGCACATAGTGAATAAACCATTATTTACCAAGATTTAAACCAAAAAATATAGGTTTATATTTAAGTATTGAGGGAATGCAGTCAGCAAGTTCTTAATAAAGTGAATTAAATTCAGAAAAGATCAGTTAAAATTGAGTACGTTATGGTGTAATGCTTAGCACATTAAACTGTTAAACAGAAAGTTGGGGGTTTAATCCACGGCGACGAGTAAAATAACATAACAGGGCTATGAGCTAAAACAATTCAAGAATTTGGCTAGCTCTCTTTCAGATAACGAAAAACAACTGTTCTAAGATTTATCATCATCCGCAATTATAGTGTTTCCCCATTTGAAATCCTTCATCCTTCACCACCTTTCAAATCTCCCTTTCAAAGGAAGGCAACACGTTCGTAAACGATATTAATCAAAGTAACTAAAGCCCGCATGGAAATGCACAGCCAGAAAAATACGACTGGCACAGCATAACGCGGTATTAAAAAACTTGACATTAATGTCCTGATACTCATATAATAATAGCAAAAAATCCTTTAATGGAGCAAATCTGCCATCGTTGGCTGCCATCGTTGACATCGTTAAAAAATTCTATTCAATAAATTTCGTAAATTTTTTATTAAAACAGAAACCTTGTTTGGCCTTAGTCTCTTACATAAATTATTCTTGTTCAAACATGTAAAATAGGGTGTGCCAAAATTTTTTAGTTTTATTTTTCGCATAAAAATAGCACTCGAATGAAGCATAATGACGAGCTAATTACTGGAAGTGTAATGACTAGATTTTAAAGGGACTAATAGCTGGCTATTAAGTTTTCAAGTTAGTTACATAGCCGATTTACACAAAGAGAATATATCGGGACAGATATAATTAGAATCAATAATATCTAATTAGATCTAGTCCCACATGTGATTATATATGATAAGATATGGCACGAATCATTTTTGAGGCCAGATAAGAGTAGATCTGGCCCGACAGATGCGAGATCTGTTCATAGCTGGTACCAATTGAAATCCACCATTTGAGTCCATTTCAAAGGAGAGATTTAGTTTTTTGTAACGATGTTGGTGGCATTTTGCAACGGATTAGATTAAAAAAGTACCAACCTAGTGATTGGCGTCTTTTCATAGATAGCAGCAAAAGAATTTTAAAGTGTGTTTTGCTTCATAATGGTAATAAGTACGGAAATATACCTATGCACATTCGGTGAAGAATATGTTTTTAAGGTTATTGATAAAATTAAGTATCAAGATCACAAATGGGTCATTTGTGTTGATCTGAAAATGGTTAACTTAATTGTAGGTCAACAAGGGGCCACATATTAGGCAACTCCTAAAAGATTTTTTGAAATCAATGACTGAAATCGCATCCAAAGCTTGGAATTCATTTGTTTTGGTTATGGGTCGAGCTTTGGTACATGTCGAGCTTGTTGAGTCCAAACTGGCAAGAGCTAGGGTGCAACATGAGCATAAAAATCCACATCCTGCACTTGCATTTATACCGATGGATCTTCGGACAATGAAAGAGCGGTATCAGGGGCGGTGTGACTTACATATGATGGCAGACTACTGCTGGAGCTTGTAACGAGATCTACCTAAAGTCGTTCATTCAAGTGTTCAATAGAAATTTAGTTAACATAATTTTCTGTTTTTTTTTTTTTGTGAAAATAATAAAACTGTGTATTTCAAAAATAAAAGCTGATAGCAATCTACCGGGGCCATAGAAATACCCAATAACAGAAAAAAATAATGGAAACAAGACTTGTGTTGACCAGTGTAATACATCACAAGTGCAAAATGTATTTGATTATGTAGGGTGCGCCATTTCTGCCCAGATTTTTCATATCTAACTAGACCTCAAATTTGTTCCCAATTCTGAGATATAATTTGATCAGCTATAATTAGTTCTAATTAGATCTGATCAGATCAGATCTTTTCTACATGGCAATATAGCGTAATTTTCATAATTTTTCGTCAACAATTTTCATGCATTAAATTACTTTTTTATATGTTACGAATTAGTTAACATTTGTTTCAAATTTAAATTTTGTTTGCTTTTTTAAAAAAAAAGTATTCAAAAAATTCCAATTTTTTTTATATAAATTGGTTGCTTATATACAAAATTATTTTAATTCAAATTACGAGAACTTCATAAACACACATAAATATAGAAACACATTCACAGAAAAAGTGTCTATAGCCATGCATACATAAATTTTTTAGATTATAAAAAAATACAAAAACATAAACAATTTCAAATAAATGGCAAAATTTTATTTTTACTGATAAACATTTTTTTCTTACGGATGTGCGAGTTGTTTAAACAATATTAAAAAAAAAAAATAACAAAAGCCATTTAGTTTAAATGAAAATTAAGTGGACCGGTTTTTAAATGAAAAATCATTTCTCGTAAATGGCATTTTCTGTTATGTTAACTTACAAACTATTTTAAGTGTACCTATTAATACTACTGTGAAACATAATAAGGATGTTTATCTTGAAATGAATATACATCCGTTTGGGAATCATTCTTTTTAATTAAATTTTTGATCGCAGAAATATATTCGTAACATATAAATTACTTTTTTATATGTTGCGAATTAGCGGCAGAACACCAAAATTGATGAAAATTTGTCTATCGACCAACATGCCCACACTGAATATGCTGTTGGTAAAACTGTTGGGCGGATGCGAACCCTTTCCAAGGAGCACGTGTTCAAAGTATTTTTTTGCGAATTAAGCCGAAACTAGTAATCAGATCAGTATAAAATATATATGGTTGACAAATTAATTGATAACATTACCTTATTAAAGGTAAGTAATTTGGAAAATAATTTATAGCCAATACATTATATTTTCATTTAAAGTACTCTATGATCCCGTGGGTTAGTTTATGCATTTCATCTATTTTTCACTCTTTTGGTTATTTTTACATTCTCACTAAAGTAACTACAAATATTAGCAAGAACATTTAATATAAAATTAAAAAAAAAAAATTCTTGAATCTTTTTCCATAGTGCAGCATTAGCGCGCGCGAATGTTTCCTGAAGATTTATCTTGAATAGAAACTAAACTACCAACAACAATGAAAACATACAAGCAAGCTTCTGAGATCTGTTGCGTTCATCTTAAACGCCATCATTACTAAAGCAAATACATACAACTAACACAAAAAACACCTTTAAACTTTTACTTAAGTAAACTTTTATAAAATCCATATTCATGTCTAACTAAATAAAACTGTATATGAGAGTTGAATTTACAAAAGTGTATTTTTGATTTATTTTTGTTTTTATTTCATTGTAAATTTATTTCATTTGCTTTTTCTCCTCCAGTTATTTATTTATTTATTTTTTTGTTAACAAATAAAACACAAAATGGCTAATTGCAAGTGACAACTTTGTCGCACGTAATTACAATTGCTGTGTATGTATAACCCTCTGCTAGCTTTTCTGTCTGCCTAGCAAAACTGTGTACACTCTATGACTAGCCTGCCTAACAGCTAGATCAAATGTAAAAGCAAAAAACATAACATTGTCTTCCAAAAGGTGTTGACATGCATAGTTTTGTCTATATATGTAATTCTTTGTTTTATATACATCTGTGTTTACAAGTTTCATACGAGGCTTTAACTTTAATTTTTCATATGTGTGTTGGTTGTCTTCTCTTGCCACTCGCAGTTAAAGCGTCAATGCATTTGTTCACGTCTCTATTGTATGCCTGTGTAGGGTATTTAAGTCTAGCATTTTTGTTTAGATTTTTTCTAATGATTTTAATTAAAAATAGTATGACGGAATTTATTTCATTTAATTTGTTGTATTTGATTTACATTTTAATTGAAAAATACAGCCATTGAAATGTTGTTCATACACCCAGGGTGGTATTTTAGATTTTATTGCGATATTTGTGGAAAAGAAGAAAATAATGTACAATATTTAAAGATATTTTTTTTTAATTTTAGGTAAAAAACATTATTAAAATATATTAAGGAATTTTTTAATTTCACTTTTACAGATTAGCCCATTAATTCATAAAATTTATGGAACAAATTGTATATACAAAATTCCTTTTGTAAACATCTTTCAAATGTATAAAGTGTTTATGATTTAACATTAAAAAATATTAAATTACACCAGTTAACAAAATAGGCACATTACATATTTCTACGAAATGAGTGGGACTATTATTTTCTTATGTATTTTGGTCAACTGAGCTCGAAAATTACATTTGAACTTATATTATGGATATGCTTTTTTTTATTTTTTTTTTGTGATTTTATTAGAAGTTGTTTGATAGTTTTGACTATAATATTTCGGCATAAAAACAACCAATACAATCACAGAATGGCATAAATAAATCGAAGTTAGGCAAAAACATGAAAGCGAAATTTTTAAAGTTTTTAAAATATCTTAAAAATAGAAATCGTGCAAAAACTAGTTTTTATTTTTTTTTAGAAGTATAACTAATTTTGTAATGAAGAAATCAATGTATATATTAAGAATATGCATAAATAAATGTATTTATTTATTTATTTATTAATTTATTTATTTATTTATTTTGTTATTTATATTGGTGGAAAGTTAACAATGGCTGTTCGATTTGAATGTGAAAACTCAAATAGGTTCAAAAAGTAATGAGGATTTCCAAACTTCACAGTTTTATAAAAAAGCATCATCACAATTTCAAACTTTTGGCTAATTGTGGTAAACATCTGAGACATGTCACAGAACTGGTCTTAGAACATGTCACACAACTAACACCAAATAACAAATCACAGGACTCGTACTTTCAAACTCATCACGTGATAGGGGCTTTTAAACCGAGCATCTGGTAAGTTGTTTGAGAACCGGTACTATTTCCGTCTAATACGGGGCTATTACTTTTTTTAATTTCAAAAAAAAAAATAAAAAAAACAAAATCACAAATAGATTTTAATTGTCAAATAAGTAGTTAAAACACTGTACTAGTAAGACATTATTTTCACTGAAAGTGATGCAATATGAAAGAGGCTGACATAGAATAAAAGTACAGTGGCACCACGCTTAACGCAACTCTCGTTAAACGCATCTCCTCGATTATTGAAACTCGTAAATTGTTGCATTGTTGACTAAGTTAACGCAACTTTTCAAAAAAAAAAAAACACAGTTATCGCAACTTTCCTCCGAAAAAAAAAAATAGTTTGTGTTTTTTACATACACTCACAATATATTTTCCGTAACCGAATGTAGTTTATTTAAAAAGTAACACGTATAGTTTGTTTTTAAACGAAGAATCAATTGAAATTCATAGAAATATATTTTTTAACTGTTTGAATCAGTCATTCAAAAGACAAACTATACAAATTTACAGACATTCAGTAGGAGTTGATATTTTCTGTTAAATGTAAAATTTTATGTTTTCTGTTTTTAAAAATATAAATTCATATAATTCCTTACTTTTTTTTTTACCAAAATTGTTTGTTTATATACAAAATTATTTCAATAAAAATGACAAGAAATTATTCAAATATAGATACACACAAAAAAAATAAAAAAATATATACGTCTGTGTGTGTTGTGTTTTGAAAAATTACATACAAATAAAAAAATTTCCATTTGAAAAACAAACCACACTTTTTGTCAGTTAAAAATTGATGGTTATTTTAAACTACTTTCGATTGCTCTTACTACTTATGTCGATTATTAAACAATGATTAAAAATAAACCAGAAAATGGGCTGAATATAATAAAAAATCAGTAGTCCTCTTTTTGATTATATTTTCGATTAATTTAATATGCATTTAAGATTATTTTTAACGAAATAATATTGTGAGTGTAGAACTCAATACAACAAAAAATTGATATTCTTAATAAACTTGATAGAGGCATATCTGCAAAAGTGATTTGCGATAAATATAAAGTGTACAAATCAACAATAACAAGAATTAAAAAAATGAAGCTGCATTGACGAGATAAAAAATGTTGACATTACTAAAGCGTTTCCTAAAATTAAATGTCAGAATGCTATTGATTCTTTTAAAATTTGTCGAGGAAAATATAATAGCCTTATAAGACATTATGTTTCTCAAAAATCTTCGTGAAATTACAGTGCAGAAAAATATTTTATGCAGTCTTAAGTTTTTAACTTTTTTAATTGATATTTTTACCATTAAGTTTACAAATTCAAGTTGTACATCCGTGGTACATCAGAACGTGTATTTTTCATTTATTATTTGCGTTTTTATGTTATTTTTAATAATATCAATAAATTTATTTTGAAAATAAATAATTTAAATGAGTTTTAAAATTTCTTTTTTTAATTTAAACTGTAAAAAATAGACACCCGGTTATCGCAACAACCTCAGTTTTCGCAATTGCCAAAATTTCTATTAGTTGCGTTAAGCGAGGTTGCGCTGTAATTGTATAACACATTATTAGTAACTCAGTGGGCAGTGGGCAGGTACCCAAAAATGCAAAAATAAATGAGCTGCTATTACTAAATTTTTAGTGGGATAATAATATAAAGTTGGCCACTACAAGACGTATGAGTATTATTTTTTGTATTAAATTAATATCACTCATACGACATGTAGCATACAATATTGTGTTAATTTGCTTAGGATAATGTCAGAGTGGCCGCAACAAGCGAAGCGAAGCTAGAAGCCATAATAGTTGGCGCTATACATATGCTGCAAGATGTCAGAGTGAATGCTATATATAGAGTGAAGCAAGTTGTTGAAAATTTATTATCAGATTCTTGTCGGTGTTAATTTGTTTAAGATAGATTCAGACGAAGAGTTTTTCATGCCGATTAATATTTTTTTGTAAAAAAGAATTGAATTCACGAGATAAATAGATATCGTTCGGAAAATATACAATTTTGCAATTTGTACTCTGAACTCAGAAAACATTCTGAGAAATTTTTCAGCTACACAAGAACGTCAATTGACAATTTTGATTACACTTTAAAGAAAACTCAATTGGAAAAATTTTAGTAAAAACCTTATACTGCCGTGCGATAAATTAATAATAACTTTGAGGTAACTAATTATATTTTTATTATAGAATTCCTCGAATTTGTATTTACATACACTTACAATATATTTTCCGTTATCGACTGTAGTTTATTTAAAAATTAACACTTAGAGTTTGTTTTTAAATGAATAATAAATTGAAATTCATAGCAATGTATTTTTTAACTATTTGAATCAGTCATTTAAAAAACAAACTATAAAAATTTACAGACATTCAGTAGGAGTTGATATTTTTCTGTTAAATGTAAAGTTTCATGTTTTCTGTTTCTAAAAATTGAAATTCATACAATTCTTTTTTGTTTTTTTACCAAAACAGTTTGTATATATACAAAATTATTTCAGTAAAAATTACAAGATATATTCAAATATACATACACACAAAGCCAATAAAAACATATACTCTATGTGTGTTGTGTTTTGTAGTTACCCTGAAGGAAATGTCGATAGTGAAACTGTACTTATTCACTATTGACTTTGTCACCAGTACTACTGACTAATTATGCCCCAGACAACGGCCCCTGCTGTAGACATTTAACATGTGCTTGTAATTGCGAATCTACACTACTATACACTAGGTGTAGACATTGGAACCAGAGATTCACCAGTACATTTTAGTAATTTTAGTCTAAACTTTTAGAACTTTATAAGTTTTAACAGGTACATTTATTTCGGAAAATTAGATATTTTATTAATAAAAATGTTTATAAATTATAAATTGATTGTTTTTTCACAAGTCTTTTGTAAATGCTTTTTGTCATCAAATATTTTATACAAATTATGTGTATATTTCCCTTTGGAATTCACTTTTTTATATTTTTATTAAAAACTAATTTTGCACATGTATTTTCACAAAAGGAAACAATAAAAAATTCAGAAAGCTTTGCAGTTGCAAAAAAAGGAATGTAAAAAGTGCAGTAGAAACTTTATTGAGAATGTCACCAAAAAAAATGAAAAAGAAAGAGTGTAGACGCTTTTTTGACTAGTCACCAAAAAGTCACCCAAAATAATGCACAAAAGTGGTGACTTTGGAGACACTTGACTTCAGGCTTCCTACAAATAAAGAAACTTTCAATTTGAAAAACAAACCATAAAAGTAGTTTTCTAACTTTTGACAGTTAAAAATTGATGGTTATTTTAAACGACATTCTATTATTTTTACCACTTTTGTCAAATATTAAACAATAATTGAAAATAAAGAACAAAATGGGTTGAATATAAAAACATAGAATATAGAAAAATCAATAGTCCTCTTTTTGACTGTATTTTGGATTAATTTAATATGTATTTTAAGTTGTTTTTAATGAAATAATATTGTGAGTGAATGTAAACAAACGAGAAGGAGCGATTAGATGCTACAAACTATTACACTATGACATCTTTCGAGTGACCACATAAGAAAACACTAGCATTGGTTTATAGCGCAATATTATAGCATCGCTTGTAGAGGCCACTCTGACATTAGCCTTACAAAAAAATAACGCTGATGGGTTTCCTTCGATTGCTATAAAATTTGGATATGTTATCTCACATTTGGGGGTTCAAAAATTACCCCATTTTTTGGTTGTTTGGGTTTTTTTCACTTTTATCCCAAAGAAACTATACAAATTGGATATTTAATGTAAGGTATTTGAAAGGCGCATTATCAGTATACAGCACTTAACCATGCATGTCCCAATAGTTTTACTGTTCGGAAAAATACAAAGTTTCGACTATTTTGTATTAGAGAAAACATACATATATGTAAAGCCATAGCTTGGCAACTCCACGGCCAAAAGCTGGGCAATACGGTTATCAAGAGGAAGAAACAAAAAAAAAAAAAGCAGAATAATTTGTAAGCTTAAAAATGCCATATCTATCCTTTTTCGGGAAAAACAAATTTTTATGAAAAACAGTGGATCTGATCTTAAGAAAAAACAAAAAGACATCAAAAATTATCATAAAAATTATATCGATATTAAATTTTTGGCCAAAAAAAATTTTTAAATATCTTGTTTCCTTTTCCAGAATTTGTACTATGAGAAATATTCGTAATAATTTAAAAAAACTTCAAATACACTTTTTAAGTAAACAACCGACGTTGAATTACAGATATTTTAATTCAATGCCCTTTTTCATTTGTGTATGCGTAGCATTGTATATGTGACCCATAATGAATAATATCGTTTTAATGCTCAGGACTATATAAAATATAATCAACAATATTTAGCAATATTTTCAAATAAATAAAATATAACTTTAAACGGAATTATACATTTTTTTTATACAACTATAAACTTTAATTATTCCCAATTAATAGCTTAGTTTTCTAATCTCATTTATACTTATCATTATTAATTTATTCCAATTTTAACAAAAATTAATTCAGTTTATGTTTTTTTATACCTTTTGTAATTTATCTACCGCTTTGTAATTAACGCAATATAAAAATAGATCTTTATCAAATTGTCGTTTATTATTTGTACGTGTCTGTCTGTCTGTCTGGTATATAAATTGATTTATGTTTTTTCAAATTTTATATGATTAAGATGCCAATTTCAAAGTTTACGCTTTACAAAAACAAAAAAAAAACATCAAGTTAATTAAATTTTCGTTGTTTTGCGGTTTTCTACTTGTATCGTTAGTAATTTATATAACAACAACAAAAAAAAAACTAAATATTTTGCGCAATTGAATTTCAATTTAGATAAACGTGTGCAACACTTTGGCATTTGCACAATTTTATTTAGTTTTTTCTACCAAATTTTAGTGGTGAGTAGGAAAGAAAAATAACAGAAATACATGTAGAGAAAAAGGGAATTAGGTAAAACAAATAAGCATTTAAGGGGAATGACTAAATTAGAACCTTAAATATTTCGATTAATTTTTCATAATTCGATTTTTTTGTGTTTGGATCTATTTTCTCAGAATTTTGTTTTGAAACTTTAGTATTATATTTTTTAAAAGATGTGTCTATGGATTTATAAAAAAAAAAAATATTAATATAAAAAGTTCATGCGGTAAACTTAAGTCACATTCTACTGAGTTTTGAAATTTTCAACAAATACTGTTATGACCAATGACTTGTTCCCAAGTAAGATTTTTTTTAGATTTTTTATTATTCAATCACTTCCGTTATCAGAGATATTTGCAACCAAATTTGAAGTGTTGACCGAGTTAAATGGATACAGACTTTTATAACATTAAATAAAATTCATTACTAAAGGTATTGGAAAAATTCGCCAGTCAAACATCGGATAGAATAAAATTAAATATTGGGATAAATAAAAAATATATTTTGTTAAATAAAAAAATTTTAACAACCAAAAAATAAAAAATTTAAGTAAATTTAAATAAATAGTATTTTTATTTTATACTTTAAGTAACCTTGAAATAACATTTTAGATAATTCTAATAGTCTAAATAAAATATAGCAAAAGTTCAATATAATATATTAAAAATAAATCAATTTTTAATTTGTTCTCTAAATTCTAATCTCCGATTTTCTAATTTTTTAATGTTTTTTTCGACATTAAGATTTATAAATCAATGTATGGCAACCCTGGAATGATAACTAAAATTTTTTATCTGTAGTTATAGTCAAGCTTTTATACTATTTTATGCTTTTTACTTCTCTGTTATATATATTACCGATCTGAATATATCGGTTCTTGCAGTAGTGTCGCCTTATGATGGACGCTTGGATAGTAAGAGTTAACAGTTGTTGATTTTGTAGAATTCTGATGCGTATGATAAATATTTTGAAATTACATACTACATAAAAAGTATATGAAATAAATATATTTTCATCTCTCTCTCTCTCTCTCGCGATTTAATAGTACAATAAAACTCAGTCAAGAGGAACTCGGATTAGAGGAATTCGGTTGGTATGCAATTTCAACGTCCCTACGTTTTGGCATTAATTTTCACATAAAAAATATATGTTAATATGAACTCAGTTTAAATGACAGATTTTTTCAAACTGATTAAATTTTCAAAGAATCGATTCGCAAAATTATTTTTATTGATTGCATAATTTAGTACTTTATTCAAACAATGTAGCATATCAAAATCAAAGAATCAATTTAATTTTTGTTGATAAGATTAATAAAATCAAATGAACTGATTTAATTTTAAAAAATAAAATCCATAAAATCTGACAGCCTTACAAATAAAATTTCATATTAGTTAAAATTTTAATTTCGTACTTCTAAAACTCTCATAAGTATCCATTAATCCCTTTAAATTTTAGAAAATTTAAAATAAAGCTTATTCTTAAAAAATACCGTATACAATACAATTAATTTCAAAAATCTCTAAAAAGGACTAAAAATTGTTATGTGTTTTTTTTTTTTTGTTCAAAAATATTAAACATTGGAGAAATTTATGAATTATTTGTATGAGTTTTAACAACCTTGAACCCCTAATAAATAGAAAAATTATAATAAATTAAAATTATAATCCTTTCTAAACATTATTCAGGCTCTATTCTCACTCTCTCGCGATTTAATAGTGCAATAAAACTCAGTCAAGACGAACTCGGATTAGAGGAATTCGGTTGGTATGCACTAATTTCAACGTCCCTACGTTTTGGCATTAATTTTCACATAAAAAACATATGTTAATATGAACTCAGTTTAAATGACAGATTTTTTCAAACTGATTAAATTTTCAAAGAATCGATTCGCAAAATTATTTTTATTGATTGCATAATTTAGTACTTTATTCAAACAATGTAGCATATCAAAATCAAAGAATCAATTTAATTTTTGTTGATAAGATTAATAAAATCAAATGAACTGATTTAATTTTAAAAAATAAAATCCATAAAATCTGACAGCCTCACAAATAAAATTTCATATTAGTTAAAATTTTAATTTCGTACTTCTAAAACTCTCATAAGTATCCATTAATCCCTTTAAATTTTAGAAAATTTAAAATAAAGCTTATTCTTAAAAAATACCGTATACAATACAATTAATTTCAAAAATCTCTAAAAAGGACTAAAAATTGTTATGTGTTTTTTTTTTTTTGTTCAAAAATATTAAACATTGAAGAAATTTATGAATTATTTGTATGAGTTTTAACAACCTTGAACCCCTAATAAATAGAAAAATTATAATAAATTAAAATTATAATCCTTTCTAAACATTATTCAGGCTCTATTCTCACAACTTAAAAGAAAAAGCTATATGAAAATTATTCCACGTTGAGTTTTAAGTCAAAATTAAATTTTTTTTCAAAATCTTATTTTAAAATCAAAAGAAAATATTATCATCTTTTTTTTAAACCATCATAAAATTTAAAAAAAAAAAAACTATTATTTTTAGAATAACAATATAAAATTATCCAGTTAGTAAAATATAAACAGCAAAGCTCTGGCAAAGCAATTTAATAGGTGGTACCAGTGCTGGAAAAAAAGCTATCCGAAACCCAAAAACAGCTGGCAAAAGTGCCAGCTATTCAAAAAGCATCCGATAATCACTGTGGGAAAAAAAGTTCAGTTTTAGCAAGAAAATGGTTACACCCACTTAACTAAGAAGAGAGTTAAACACCTAAGTGAATGAAGTAAATAGGACAAAGCTTGTTGGAAACAAATTTTGATTGTTGGGAAAACAAAAAAAAAAAGTCTTAGAACAGCTCTTAGACAACCAAATCAATCCAGCTTATTAATATGTAAACATTAAAAAAAACAAACAAAAATATGCCTTAACAAGGCTCGAACACGAAACCTTCCACTACAAGCTTTTTTAAGAAACCGTCAATGCTAAGCCAGTGCTATATTTTATATAGAACTAAAGTTTTATAACATATACCTTATATAATACTGGTAAAGCATCCTAAATAATTTCCGATTTATATTGCAAGATTTTGCATATTCCTAAAAATAGTTTCAGTTTTTTGCTCAGTGTATGCTTAGCCAACCACTCGTATTAACACAACAAGCAAATTGCAACATATCGCAAACACAATCAAACTATTTATTATGACATGTCTAAATCGATTTGTTGTTTAAACACTCAAACAAACGAAATAATACCAAACAGAAAAAACAAATGAAAATAAGCAACAAAAACAACAACATGATTAAAGCTCTCTTAAAAAAAAGGTCTTAAGAAAAACACTACAACCAGACGACATACTTTTTTGCTTAACAACCACACAAAGTTCAATGAAAACCATGCGATATAAATTGATGAAACTTTTAACAAAAACTTAAAAAACGCAGACCTTATACTACCTGATGATGATGATGATGATTATTTCAAGATATTTATTTACGTAGCAGAAATAATATTTAATACAAATAAAAACAAACTAAAGCGTAAAATTTTATATCTTTTTGTATATCTAAAGTCAAGCTATACAACAAATTTTGATTTCCACCGTCTAATTTTGGTGAATTTTTACAAAAAAGGATATAATAGGTTCATTTAATGTCTTTTGCATTTGTCTTAAAATATTTACAAAACATAAATCTTTATGCGTAGTCCAGAAAAAAAAGTGAAAGTTCCCAGGCATTTAATATATTTATTTGTTTGTGTTTGCTGGCCTCCCTCCCTCCTCTGAACTTTTCATACAAATACGTTATTTAAAGGCTGTCAAAAGCAATGACAAATGTTTCCATTGAACTGTATCAAAAAACAATTTAGCTGCATTTTTGTTTAAGCTCCCACAAACTTTTATCTATCTTGGTGAATGCTAAAAAGGTAAACATCGTCATAGAGTAATAACAAAACAAAAAAAAATTATACATACACAATACCCAGGCTTTCAAATAATGTCAGCACTTTTTTATGGTAACAATGCAAAAAAAGTGAATTTTGATTGATTACCCTACGACTTCATAAAATAATATTGATATTTAAAAATGCAAAAATTATGCCAGTTATTTTTTTCTTCCGTATGCTTTAGTGGGTGTGAGTTTTGTTTTAGCAATTACTTTAAGTTTTGAAATGTTGGTATATTTTTGTTGTACCCTACAGGAGTTATACATCGGAGAAACAGCTAAATGTATTAAACAAGTGGCGAAAGTGTTGGATTTCGCAACCAAATACTTTTTAGGAAAATATTTTTGTGTTAGATAAAAAAATTTCAGAAACTTTTTGATAGTGCAGCATTTTGAATTTCATCATAAAAATAAATTAGTAGAAATGTAACTTGGAGGTAAAAAATACGGATCTTCTTAACTAATAATCCAATCTGGGAAAGTGTTCAAAAAACTTGATAAGGAAGATATAAAATTTTAGAAGATTATTGTGCTGTAGGGTTAAAAATTTTACCATCTCGTATATATAAAGTTTTAACTTGAACAAATGTTGACCGATTTGGCAGATCTGGACGAGATAAAAAAACATTCTGTAAGTACCAAAAAAACTAATTATTTAAAAATTTTTTAACTTTAGATTTCAAATTCTTTATTTTATAAGTAGAGCTTTTGAAAATGTGAAATATGTGACATGTGTTTGTGAAACAGAATGATATTTTTTTTATAATAATTTTTTTTTATTTCTCAAATGTGTCTCAAATGTGTCCCGAAAATTGGTTCCTGATTCACTTGTATATCTAATTTTTCACTTTTTCATATACTTAAAAAGAATACATCCCAGCAAAACCACACAATACCAAATAATGTGTAAAGTAATACATAGACATAAGGGCTAATACATTACATTCTATCTTACCTTATTGATGAATTTTACAGGCGATGTGCCTTTAAGTTAATGTATGTACCCATTACTTACGTGGATTGGAAAGGTAATGTATATAAAAAAGATTTTCATAATATAATTTTTTATTTTATTACAAATATTTCAAATAATATTAGATATAACGTTGTCATGATGGGAATCGAGCCTGGGAACTCTGGTTGTCAGCCAAGAACTCTACCCACTGAGCTATCGACGCATATAGTATTTGATTGCTTAGAACATGAAGAAACGTTACAAAGTAGAAATGTTTTGCTGGGTCTGAAAATGGATTTTCAATAATATTTTAATAATTCCTCTAGGTTTATAAATCATGCAATACGTTACCAATGATGGATAACTCACTACTTTTGGCTTGCAAATAATGCAAATTAACGATATACTAGTTGCTAGGATATTAATTGTAATTCAACGTAATTTTGAAAATACACTCTACAACTTGTATTAGTCGAAAATGAAGAATTTTTAACAAAACTTTGTGTTTCTGAACATAGCTAAAAAGTGGCACGACTTACACCAATTTTTGTAATTTTAAAACATAAACAAACATGCTTTAAAGAAGTCTTACCAACATTTGCCGCAGTGCATTCCAAATCGGTGGGTCTAAAAACGACCTTATTGTACACAAATCATCTCAGAAACCTGGTTCGATTTTGTAAATAACTTACAGATCGCAAATGAAAAGATATGAGGATGAGATTTGTCATATAAGTTTTGTTTCGGCCGGGGATAAACGCTGTTGAATTTGGTAAAAATTGGTCTATATTCGGATTAATCTCCTATAGAAAGATAATCGTTCCGAATAAAGCCTAAATGTTAGTAAGACACACACATCCGTAGATATTTTGGTTGTAAATATTATGTGGCAACATAAATTAATCCTCCGAATTTTTTAAAAATATATATTTGACCTATGTATATAAAACTGCTTTCCAGCTATTTATTTAAATGAATTTGAATCAAACTACAGTTCACAACAAAAAATATATTTTTATGAAATTTTGGTACATAAATTTCCATTGGACCAGAAGCGAATACTGTTGTTTAAAATATCGTTATTATTTTTTTTTTTCGTTATTATTGTTAAAGATTACAGACTTAGCAAAAATTAAATCAAATTATACATCGAAGAGTGGAGGAGAGTAGTCTTAAAAATACATTTAAAACTGTTTTTGTTGATAATCTTTAACAATAAATACCTTAAAATTTTTTTCAATTATTTAAATGCCGTTGTAACTGTAAGAAATATGATCGTTCGAAATCTATAATAACTTCATGTATTTCCACATTTTGTAGAAAAAATTTAAAAAGTATAGAATTCTATAAGGAAAAATATATTAAATTATTTAAAAAAAAAAATCTTGACATTCTAAGTCCCTTTAATTAAAGTAACCATTATTATCTCCAGAAAAATTTAACCATAATAACTTATCAATATTTTTACTTCAGTATAAAGTGGCAAAATAAAAAACAAAAAGAAAATTAAAAGCGGATTTTTTGGTGTTTCTGATCATTCAAATATACCACGCGCTTTTTAAAACAGTCAAAGCCCAGTGTAGCGAATATTCGGTAACACAACAACGTAATATAACAAATGATTTATATGTTTGCATTGGCTAGCTACTTTAATGAATTTTTCTGATATATAAATATATAAATATAACAAACTTTAGGTAAAAACAGTGTAGAAAAATTGAAAAAAAAAATGGAAGAATTATATGCTATTGCAGTAGTTTGTCACATTTTTAATAAATTTAAGAAATGTTAAATGTAGAGTAAATTTAGTACAAAAAGTACTCAAATTTTTAAGTAAATACTTATTAAAAAAATATATTAATTGGTGGTTAAGACTACTAGGAACCTTAACAATACATGGGACTAATTAATTGAAAAGTCTAATTAATTGATCATTTTATTAGCTTTGCATTGATATCAATTTTAATTAAATTATTTTCATTATAATATTTTTAAAAAATTATGATGGTTTTAATTGTTTGATTTTATTGATTAATGGTAATGCTTTTTTTAATTTCATTGCAATTAACTTTAATCAATTAAAAACAAATATTAAAAAAATAGAATTGTATATTGAGCAAAACTTTGTTGTTTTGTCCTGTCTTGCTTAGTTTTCGGGATACCGGCCATTTTACAAAAGTGTTAAGATACTGCTTTTTTGTAAACAAATGCTGTTTTTGATCAATTGTAAATAGTTTTTAAGGCATTAGTACGATTGCATTAGCATTAGTAGGTAAAATGCTAATTTCATTACCATTAAATGGTAATGAAATTATTGCAAAATTAAATTATTTTTGCATTAACATTATTCAACTCATGCTACTGAAATTTTTACGCAAATGAAAAAAATCGCAAATATTACCCTAACCAGGCAAGTTAACAAGGATAAATCTATATTTTTTCAATAACTAAAATTCCAAGTTTAATTTGCTATCAAAAGTTATGATTTTTTTTTAATGTTAACTTTTTTAAAATCAATAGGTGGCGGGAATTCATTAAAAAATTGCATTTACATTATACAAATGCATTTGTTTTTAGAAAAGAAACAAAAATTTTTGAAAACTGGAAATCCTAAAGTAGACAATCACAGCTTTGAGATGATTTTTAAGTTTTTAAAATAGTCAACCGACATAAGGAAATGCGGCTCCTCAAATTAGAATTTTTTTTCTCTCAATTTATTAAAAAAGTGGTAAAAGTGTGAATAAAGACGCCAGAATTTTAAAATTTAAAGATCTAAAAACGCGAATATGTGTTATGCTCCATAGAGTATTTCCTTCAACAATATGAATAAAGTCGGATGACATGGCGTTAAAAAATTATTTTTTTTTTAAAGTAAGCTATAAATAAGTATATACTGTGTAGACTGAGCATTCTTAAAAAGTATTTCGAGTAATTCTTTCAAATGTCCTAACAGATTTTTTGAAATATATTTTATTCTTTTTCTGATA
The DNA here is from genome assembly GCA_949748255.1 of Eustalomyia histrio. NCBI lineage: Eukaryota > Metazoa > Arthropoda > Insecta > Diptera > Anthomyiidae > Eustalomyia > Eustalomyia histrio. Next base: position 67,011,028 of record OX456526.1, read on the forward strand.
CATCCCAAATATGTAATAAAAAAAATTTCTAGTTCTCACTTTTCGGTTAGTGTTTGGTAAATTTTTTTAAATTTTAATTTACATTTTGTCTATTTTTTGATAAATTATTTATTTTTTCATTCCCTCTGTGTGATTTTGTAACAAGCACTTGTTTTAACTTTATACATATCAATACATAATTTTGTTTATTTTATTTTTAGTTTGACATGACAAGCACTTGTTATTTTGTAGCATAAAAAATATATATATAAAAAGACCCACCGCTGTTTTTGTGCAAATACATTTTATGGTTTATTAAAAAAAATTATAAATGGTTATATATTGGAGTTTACTCATTGGCAGCTTGTTTTAATGTAAATATAACATTTGAAAAACTATCTTATACTTTGTAAAATATAAAAAAGTAAAAGACTTGGCGCAAATGTTTAAAAGTTCAGTATTCAAACGAGCTGACAATGGGAAAAAATTTATAAAATCATAAATAATACCTTTAACCACCAATGGGCTGAATTTGTACAAATTTCTGATTGACATACCTGAATATTATAAAACTTTAGACAAATCTCTTAAATTATGCAAAAAATATTTTATAGCTATAAAATAAACATGCTAGCAGTTATTAAGCATGTTTGGAAATATCACCATAATTTTCTTTTACCTTAAAACCATAAAATATTTAATTTACCTGCAAAGAAAAAAAAAAATATAAAAATTATTATTTATTTAAAAATGTTAAATTTATGTTTAAATTCAATAGGTTGCAATAAAGTTTTTAAATTATAAGCAAATATTAAAATATTATTAAAAAAGAATTCTATTGTTCCATATAAAATTACTCTTTTTTTTTCTCAAGCAGACTGCAACATCTTTGGTAATATATCTTCTTAAAATGGCATTTTGACCTACATTTCTAAAAATTTTATTTATAACTCCTTTTTTTGTTGTTCCTATATTCCATTTATTTCTTTTGGTTTGTCATAGTCCACCATAGTAATCTATCAATGACTTCAAGCATATATGAGCCACAACTAGTAGTCAAGTCACAAAACTTTGAACTCAAATAAGAAAAAAAAGACCAACTTCCTCATATACAAAATAAGTTCTATGTATACTACATGTAAGTTTTTTTTATTTTCTTTACTGGACAAAAAATAAACTACGAAAAAACATGTCGCTCACTAAACAACTGTCCATTTTATGTCAAACTCTTGTCTTTGTGATATATTTTCGAAAGAGTAGTAGAAGAGTGTGTGTTTATCTATTCGATAGAGGCACAGCATGCGTCGTTTTGTAAAAAGTTTTATTTCATTTTTATGCAAGTATGTGTATGTGTTTGTTGGTATGTGTGTATTTATATAGTGTAGTGATCACTTGTGTGACATGTACGCGCCAACAATTGTTAGCGGTAATATCAAGGCATATTAGCCGCTAAAATAATTTTTTTTAACGTTTTTTAAGTTTTACTTTATTTTTCTACTAACATTATTTTTATCATTATATGGAATATTTTAACGGTCTTTTGCTTACTCCCTAATCTCTTCTCTTTACAACTTTTTTTTTTTTTTGTATAACAAATCATTATTATCATTATGGTAAGAGAAGATAGTTATAGTTTCATAGACTGCACTCTGGGTCCGGATATTATATTAAGCATACGATTTTGTGTAATTAACAGAATAGTGTAATGGAAAATCAATTTTAATGAAGAACATTTCCAAATATGATCTCCAAATTTTACCCACTATTTTGCTCCGCTTCTTTTACTCTTTAAACTTAACATTCGAGCGAAAACAAAATAATTGAACCGTTAGTTCTTGCTCTATTATATATCCAAAATCGGAATTCTCACTAGGTGAAGTTCCTCTGTAATTGGAAATACGATTGACTTTATAAGTATCAAACAGAGATTATTTATACAAGTTAATATTAAGCTAGTTCAAAAATTGTGTTTGTTTTGTTAAAAATTAGCTAAAATGTATAAATCACTTAATAGTTAGTTTTTATTGAAAATCGACCACAACTATAACAAGAAAGAAAATTAAGTCCATTATGACGACTGTGGGATACCCTACACCAAGTATATTTTGACTCAATTTTCGGGAAATACTTTTAAACTTTGATTGTTGTGAACATGTCAGAAAATATAGGGATAAATCCGAATGAAATTGCCGGGGACGTGGGTTTATTTGGGGACTATGTTCATATATGATCCGATATTCTTCAAACAGGAAGGCGTGATTTATGGTTCCATATGACATTCACAAACACAAAAATGGTATTTAGAAACACAAAACCTAGGGGCCATAGATCATGCCCCAAAAATACATCGGCCAATATTTGGATGTTTGCTTAAAGAACTTTTTCAGTATTTTCGTTTAGATTTATCTCTACATTTTCCATCTTGTTCATTTAGAGCGCTTCCCAAAGGTTGACCCAATCTATTTCATATAGGGTATCATATAGTCGGCGTGACCGACTTTACTGATTCTTCTGTACAATTCTAAAGAAAGCACCAAAACATAAAATTTAATTTACTCAAGAATCTATTCATTAGATGAATTTTTATAATTTTCAACTTGGTTTGAGCCAGCAGGATGACTTTGTTTGGATTTCGATAATATTTCTCCATATATTAGAGATATTTATTACTGGGTTGCAGAATTCAAGCGTGGTCGATCTTCCGTCTGACAGCAACAGTCGCACAAAACAGCTGTTATTTTATAAAACATCAGTGCTTTGCATTACAACAAATCCTTCATCGACATTTTAACGTAAAATAGTTATGTGCTTGTTGGATTCCACATAAAATAAAAGATTTTCAATTTAAGTACTCAACAATCGGTTATTGAAACGAAGAAAGTATTGAAATTATGACCCATTCTACATACCTGCGTCGAATGCGATTTAAAACGCCTAAATAAGCAATCAGTCCGTTCAAAATATACGTATTTGAGATACCAAATTCAGAGTGGAATAAATTCTTTGAAAACTAGTTTTTAGGAATGCAAAAATGTATAGATCAACCGTTGGTTGGAGAGGACTTGCTACCGTTGGCATAGCGTCGGTAATTGAAAAAATTTGGTGCATTCCAAATAAATTATATTCAATAAATACTGTAAAACTTTAACAAGAGCTCATATTTTTTTTCCAAACCGCTAAGCTATTAGGATGAAATAAAACATTTAAAAGTACAAAATTGATTCATTTTTGATACAAAGTAATAAAAAGGAGTAAATTTACTCAATTTTTTCTAGAAATCCACAAAAAAAAACAGAGCTTGTAACCGACAGGTCCATGAAGGGATTTACCTCAAAATTTGTATACTTCATCTCTAGGATGTATTTAACAAGCCATTGAAGGGCAAAATCTTTTTTTTATAAAATTTGTTAAAAAAAAAATCTTAAAATCGAAAACGGAGCTTTGAAATTTTATCAAAAAATGATGCGTTTTTTTGCACGACAGGTTAACAAACAGGTAATAAAACAATATTTCCTATCTGAGAGAGCAAAAACAGTTATGGCTTTAATCAATTTCTGATAGTTTAAAAAAGTGCCATTAAATTTCATGACCTATTGTTTTCTGGCACAAAATTGGTCGGGGGAATATGCTATTTCTTAACCGATTTTGAAGTTATATAGCTTTTTGAAAAGATAATTTTATACTGAAATCAATTGAATATGTGGTAAAAAAAATTTAAATATAAAATGAAATTTTCCTAAGAACTGAGAAAAAGTCGTACTTTTCCCATATATGCAATCTTGAAATTTTCAATCGATTTCCGCCTCGGCTTTCCTTTCTCCGATTGCCCCCAAACTTCATATATATTAGTTTTGTATAGAAAGGAAACAAATTGGAAGACGACGGGTCTTCTGTTATCCTTAACCAGAAGCGATTGTAGAATTCTGGTGGGGTTACTGACGGGTCACTGCGCTTCTTGCTAATATGGCAGGAAAGCTAGCGAGTAATAATTGTACGTTTTTGGGGGTATCGGGGGACAGAAACAAGGTGGAGCATATTATGTGCCACTGTATTGCCAACTGTACGAAAGAAAAATACTATTATAAAAAACAAAATTATAACTTTGAGAGTTAACTCAGACCAAACAAAACATTTTTTTTTTTGTTTAAAAAGCTAAACTAAGGTAATTTGTCAGTCCTATTTCCAACAATATTACAAACATTCAGTTGTATTATCTTTCTTAAATATTCTTTTACACGCTAAAATCGCCCCGCTAAAAACATTATTTTGGTAATAATATACACATTAAGGGGTCCAAGTTTATATTTTTAAAAGGGCAAATACAGTGGCTGATAATATGCTCCACCTTGTTTCTGTCCCCCGATACCCCCAAAAACGTACAGTTATTACTCGCTAGCTTTCCTGCTCTATTAGCAAGAAGCGCAGTGACCCGTCAGTTACCCCACCAGAATTCTACAATCGCTTCTGGTTAAGGATAACAGATGACCCGTCGTCTTAGGATTTCAAGACTTTCCATAATCTTCGACACTCTGCACGTTATAGAATTACAACGAACCGCCACAACCCTGCCCATTAGAGTGGAGTCAAATTTCCTATATGCGCATTTGTGATCTTCCTGATCAATATTGAGTTTCCATGACAACCCCAGGTACTTTGTGTGTTGTTTCAAAACAAGATTCCTAAACCGTAATTAGTACTTTAATAAATAAATTAAATATTATATTTTACTTAATCAGCTACAGAAATTCCTACTATTTTTTTTGGATTAAAAATTCCATATACGAGTATATCTGTTACAGGACCCTTTAGGCAGAAACAGAATTCGCTTTAATGACTTAAGCTAGGTACCGGTATAAAAAGAAAATTATTTTTTTAATTAAAATTTGTATACCTTAAATTTTGTTTCATACCAAAATAAAACCTAAAATACTCAAACCTAAAGTATTTTGGTATTTTTATGTCCAATCAAGTAACCTACCTCACACCAACACTTTGTTTTGAATTTGATTTTTCTTAAATATAAACGGACTCTTGCGCATAGTGTTATGATAGTGGTAGATAGTTATAGTTCTATAGATTGGTGGGTTATTCTTTTTTTTACTAGTGTTTTGTTATTACTGTGGTTAAACGTTGTACTCGACTCTTCTTCTTATATTTTTTACTACTTGAATGAGTGACATTTTGTTGTTGCTTCTATTGACAGGCATTGGGTAAAAGATCCGTACTAAAATGTTATAATAGCTCCAAAACAGCAACAACAACAACAACGACAACTTTAACATCAACAATATAAAGTCTCGTCTAGCTTTAAAAAAAGAAAGAAGAAGGAATTTTTTGCTTAAAAGTTGTGAAGAAGATGCAATTTTTTCTACTTGCAGAAAATTCTTGCAATGTTTGAAAAAAAAAAAAATAAACAAAAAAAAAGTCTATAAAGAAAAGAAAATCTTTTGGACTGCTCATTGTCTCATGAGACGTTTAGTGATTTTTTTTTTTTTTTGAGGAAAAAAATATATAATTTTTTTCTTGCCAAATACCGTTATAATGTTTAAACTGCCAATAATTTAATGACAAACGATGAGTACGGATTTTTTTTATTGTTAGAAAAAAATTTGTTAAATAAAACTTGAAAAATTGTTTAGAAAAACTTTTTATAAAAAAAAAAAACAGTTTCTGCATTTAGTAAATTATGATTACAAACCTAAAAGTGTAAGCATTTAGAGGAATATTTTGTTATTTCACATGTAAAACCCTTTTAATCTAGTTTTAATATAAGATATCATTTTCATAAACCAGTTCTAGTAGTTATATCGTTCATTTTCACAACCAACCCACCAACATGACGTTTATAATCTTCTCTTTTACATATTTATTTTGCTTGCAACATTGTTGCAACAAATTATTATTCAATAAACTATGTTTACCTCCTTTGGCTTCGGTTCTTTTAGAAAAATGATTTATTTAAACAAGAAAGTATTGCGCCAAGACAAAAAAAAAACCTGTTGCATTAATTTTTAAATCTTCTTTTGTTTTTGTTTTTTGCACTTGAATGTTCAGATAAACACGTATTTAAGTTTAGTTTCAAAAATCGTTACTCAATAAATTATTGCTAAATTTCAATTGAGGTTTTGTTTTACTGCACTTGGCGGCGGTATTTGTAAGATGCGACACTGTGATTTCTCAGAAATTAAAGTGTTTTTTTTTTTGCATGGTAAGACGATATTAACTTGGGATTAGAGGATGTTATCGCTCTAGTTGATGTAACCTTTAGCAATGTACTCTGTCGTGACCAACAATTTAGTTGCTGGTAGTGTTGCCAGATAAATTGATTAGTTTTTGAAATACTTATGTTAAAATAAGCAACATTTTAATTAAATATTTGCTTAGTTCCAGATTAATATTTTTTTTTACTGTGCGCTACTGCGAAAGCAAGATTAGTCGTGTGTTTTCAAAATGCCTTTATTTTACCTATTCACAATATATAATTTTGCCGGCGATGTTGTGCAATGGTTATCATGTTAGACTTTTGCACAGAAGGTTGCGCCTGACAAATTTTTAGAAAAATAGGTCATTCAGTTTTTTTAACAATCGATTGTTTACCCAACTTTTGCTATTTTGAAAAATGGAAAAAAAAATTTAGTGGTAGCAAAAATAACTAGGAAACTCAAAGATGAGTGAGACGAAGTCCATGGCACATCTGCATCAGTGTTTAAGACTTTCTGCAAATAAACAACCTTGTTCAGAATATCCAGTTGACCCAGTTATTTCGGAAATCATCGACATAATTCACAATATATTTTGAGTGACCGACAAGTTATAGTGCGTGAACTTGTTGAGGCCACGGACATATCACATGGTTCAGTGATTTAAATTTTGGACGAAAAATTAGGTATGAAAAAGCTATCGGATTTATCACATTTAAACATAAACGCAATCGGCTTACTGATGCTGTAGCCGATTCAGTAGCAATGCATAAATGTTGATGAATAAAGGATTCACCACTATACGCCAAAAATGAAACAGGAGTCAAAGCAATGCTTTAACCAGGTAAATCCGCTCCGACGAAACTAAAGACCACGGAATCTGCTGGCAAGAAGCGGTCTTTTGGGATATGCGTGGAATTATCAATATTGACTACTTGGAAAACGGCAAAACAATAAATGGAGAATATTATTCATCGTTATTGGGTCAATTAAGCGAAGAAATCAAAAAAAGATAAACTCGTTTAGCTAAAAAAAGTGAATTTCCATCTTCCACTTTTTCAGTTTCGATAGCTAAAATGCACGTGCTGAGGTTCGAATTGTTACAGCATGCACCTTATTCCCCAGATTTGAATCCCAGCGACTTTTACCAGTCTCCAAATTTTAGGATATGCCTCGGCGGAAAAAGGTTCCAGTCGAGAAGTTTATTTTGATGACCTTCCGAAATCGCTAGATAAAGTTTATCCAGCTAAAATAAAAAATAACCTAAAAATATATAATTATTACTAATTACTCCCACATTTTTGTTTAGCCAACAAAGTTTTCAATAATAAGTGCCAAGTTACCAGACCTAGTTGTAATGTTCCTATTTCAGACAACTAATTAGTAATCTGGCATGTATATTAATATTTCAAAAAAACATATTTTTTATGTTGTTTTTTTTATTAGATTTTAAAGGATGTTTTGATTTTTACGTGTACATTTAGCTTTTTTAATTTGCTGTTGCAAAAATATCAAAAACTTTAGGTATTTTACGTTTTTTGTTTTTTTTGTTCGTGCTATTTTCAATTTAAACAATTTTTCGCGAATCCCTGTTTTGTGTACAGCTACTTTTTGGAACAACTTTCTATGTAGAATATCGAAAGTTTCAGACATGTTGCCAAACAGAAAAGTACTTAAAAAGTCTGAATTTCTTCCCCCTAGATCTACGAGTTGGCCAAAGAAGTGGAACACGTTGTCCTTAGAACATTTTTTTGTTCATCACTTATCCACATTACATCAAAATCGAAGTATTTAGGTTGTGATACTTTCCTTGTCAGTGAAAAAACAATACAGGAAATTACTTTTTCTAACCGTTAGTGAATTAAGTTGTATATATGTAGGGTAAAAGGATGAGGTTTCGCCACTTGTTTTGCACAAATATCACCTCCGATTTTTACTGTATTTCAGAGCGTTTTTAAATTGTTCAAATCAATTATTTGCGCAGATAATGATAATCTTCATGACTCCAAATTGTACACTTCTACTTCAGACGCGGTCATGAATAAAAATGTTTCGGTTTTTGGAATTGAAAAAAAAAATAATTGAGAGTTAGAATATTTGCTATAACTTTCTTATTTCGAGTATTAGAAAATGCCTTTTAAGCTGTTGAAGGTTCGATATTGATTTAAAAATGAGCATGTGTTCTTTAAAAAAAATTTTAAGAAGTGTAAAAAAAAATAAAATATTGTGAACAGTTGGTCATGAGTCACAAATATCAGACCACCCCAGTGCCACAGAAAATTGGTTTGATCTTAAAAGACATATACGTAATATAAATTTTTTACAAGATGCAATATAATTAAAATACGATTTTATTTTTTTGGACTTGATTTGATTTTCATTCAAATTCGTGCTAATGATATCCTTCTTTATAATCATTTAATGAATATATATTTTTTGCAATAAAAATTTATATTTATAGTATGACAAATGTGCAATATCAACTCGGCGAATTTACCCCATACGTGTGGTAGTTAAGCCATTTTGAGTTATTAGGAAAATCACAAGTTATAGCTGATATATGTAGGTTTTTAGATAAAAACAAGAGCTTTTACAATCAATTTGTTGATTTCCCAACAACAGCACTTTAAAAAATTTGGCTTATTCTCCTAATCTACTCTACTTGTGGGTGGTGATTTGTATGCTGGCGAATATACTTGGGTACAGCAAGTCAGCAAGGCGAAATAACTTAGCATATTGAACCACTTAATGCTTTGCGCGACATCCCCATTTTAAGGAAGGAGGAAACGTAATAAGAAAAGTAACTACTTATCATTTGGTAATCCACTATTTCGCAATGTTCTTGTGGACTCTTAACAAAATCTTTGCAAAATTTAACAAAAATATTTTATTTTATGAAAAATTTATCAATTTATCTTTATAAAATTATTGGATATTGAATCTTACAAAATCTTGTTTCTCTTTATTGAAAAAAAATAAATTATAACTATCAAATATTTAGTTGGCCATTTAAATGATAAACTCAATTTTTAAAAATCCATTTAACATTTTTTTACTTATAATATTTAAATGCATTTTAAAATTACTGAGTCTAAAATCGATGGTTATTAATTGATACCAATTAACTACAAATTTTTAAAATTGGACGTAAGCATGCGAACTAACTTTTTACACTGATGGATCTAGTACCTCTAACGGTACTGCTTCCGATTGGTGTCTGGGCACAGTGGTTACAGTCTTTCAGACTGAGAGTTTTGCTATTTTGTGTGTCGCAAATTAAATAATCGATAATGGATGGAGGGACAGGCAGGCTGCGCTTAAGGCACTTGAATCTCCGATCACTTCATTTAAGTTTGTTCAGGAGTGCAGATCCTGGCTGAACAATGTTTCTATGAGAAACAGTTTCTGTCAATAACCTATTGTGTGTATCGTACCTGGAGTAAGAGGATACGACAGAACACTTTTTTATTGTTACTTTTCAGCTTTCTTCAGTACCAGATGGAGCATTTTTGCTAGCAACGTCTTCATTATGGATTCTGTTTATAAAATACCCCCACCTGATTTTCTCAGATTTATAAGACTGGGAAATTTTAGGCTGAAAAAGAAAACACCAACCGACATAATGAAAATTCATTTTGCCCATTGAACTTAAGTTGTAACTTACAAAGCATCAAATTATGACCATCAATATTAAAATTATATATATATCTTCGTATGCAGAAAAATCACATAAATTTGCGTTTTAAAAGCTTTTTCTTTGGCTCACACACTTTAAAAAAATAAGTTAAAATACACATTATATGTATGCCGAAATGTTGACATTGATAATAATGACACTGATTGTTCAGGCAACACATCATTAAGAACACACACAGAAGATTTTTATTTTACTTTAGTTTATATTTCTTCATTGCTAAGAGACATCTACTACTGATGGTTTTTTTTACCATACTTCTGTTTAACCCATTAATGAAGAGAATTTTTTAAAATTAATAAATAAATTAAGAATTAACAAATTTTTATTAAAAAAATTTTGAAAGAAGAAAATTGAAAATATAGTTTTACTGATTTGAAAACAAAATATTTGACGTAAAAACAAAATATTTTACCATGTTACCATTTGGAAAAAATAAGTACCTACACGGAAGAAATTAAAAAATCTTTGTAAATACATGCATAGAAAAATGTATCACAAAATTTTAAGTTATTAAAAATATTTGTTAAAATTAAAATTCGATTTCTAAGAATTTATTTATCATAAAAAAATTCTTAGAAAATAAAAATTTAAGTTACAAAAAAGTAAGAGACATTTTTCTGTATTTACAAATTCCATTGTTGGTGTCTTTTAAAAAAAAAATATTATTTGTATTTACAAAAATATTCTATGAAAGATGTTTAATATTAAAAACAAAATTTTGTATTTTTTTCCGTGTATCTTAGATTTAAGAGGCTTTAAAATTTTGTCCATAATATAAAAATAAATTATTTAAACATTTTTCTTCTGCAAATAAATATATTAAAGGGTTAATCAACATTCTTTACAACAATTCATCTTAATATTTGTAAGTAAGGGTAAATAAAATGAAATGCTGTTAGTTATGTGTGTAGACAAAAAATTTACATTAATGTTAAGTAACTAGCAACAAAATATAAATAAGCGGCCTGGAAGAAAAAAAATACAAAAATGTAAGTTAAAAGAATCGTATACAAACTGGACAAACCACAAATCAAACTTTTATTAAAAAAAAAATTTATATGTTTTAAACTAAAAACTACTGTTGTTTATTGGTTGTTATGGAGTGTAAGAATAAGAGAGCATGATGCCTAAGAGATGACGAACAAAATGGTTCAGAATTCAGGAATGAATAAAAATCTAAATGGTTGCATGCAATGTTTTAAATGTATGGCATTCAAATGAATTGAATTGAATATTATCAATTGCTTGTTTTACTATTGTTGTTCATATATAAAACTGCGTTTTTTCTACCTTTTTTATAAATTGCATGCCACTTGCATTTTATAAGCATGCGTATGTTATACCTGAATTGTTAACCATTATGGCTTAGGGTTTCGTTTATGTTTTTTGTGATACTTTGTTATAAAGAATTCCAGCTTTACCTTAAATACCGTAGTTGTGTTTTTGTATTCCTTTTTTCATCTATAAAATTGTAATAATGCCTATTGGTAAAATACATAGAATACTGCAGCTTTAGGGTATAAATACAGTTTAATAGGTAAATAACGCAAAAATGCAAATCAACACAAGAAAGAAAGAAAGAGGTTAAACATTTGTGGAACTACTGTGGCAGTAGTCTTTTCGACAGATTGCCAACAATTGTTGTATTTTTATGCCTAAAACAAAATTTATTTGAGAAAATTTTATGCTTCCATAAGAAAATACAAAGATGGTGTTAGTCTTAAGCTAGATCGGGGTATCCATAATAAAAAAGCATTAAAGTAACTGTTTCTAATTGTGTTAACTGGTGTATACTAGAATTAATTACTGTTGAAATTTACCCAATTTATAGTGGCAAACTATACTTTAAGTCTAAATTGGGTAAATTTACTTTGTGTATATAAGTTAAGTTGGTTTCGCTCATACTGTGCTGATGTTGGTAGCTGCCGAACTATAACTATATATTTCAACCTAGTCCTAATATAAATCTCCTCGGTACTTACTTAAATAAACTTTAATCCAACTACAGGTGACAAATATAAATTTAGTTGGTTGAAATTTGTTACTTAAGTTTTAATTGGCCCAGGGAAGAAGCTAACTCGTTGAGACTTATCTCTATATTCCCCGCCCTGTTTATAAAAAAGGATCAACTCCTTTTCGGAATTTGAACCGCCTCCTGAAATTGATCAAATCCCGCATTGATCAAAAAAGCAATTGATCAAAATCGCAATTGATCAAAATCTCAATTGATCAAAATCGCACTTAAACAAAATCGCAATTGATCAAAATCACAACTGATCAAAATCACAATTGATCTAAATCGGAATTGATCAAAATAGCAATTGCTCAAAATCGCAATTGATCAAAATCGTAATTGATCAAAATCTTAATTAATCAAAATCGCACTTAAACAAAATTGCAATAAATAAAAATCACAACTGATCAAAATCACACTAAATCGGAATTGATCAAAATAGCAATTGATCAAAATCGCAATTGATCAAAATCGCACTTAAACAAAATCGCAATTGATCAAAATCACAACTGATCAAAATCACAATTGATCTAAATCGGAATTGATCAAAATAGCAATTTATCAAAATCGCAATTGATCAAAATCGCAATTGATCAAAATCGCAATTGATCAAAATCGCAATTAATCAAAATCGCAATTGATCGAAATCGCAATTGGTACAAATCTCAATTGATCATAATCGCAATTGATAAAAGTCGCGATTGATAAAAGACGCAAATGATAAAAATTGCAATTGATAATAAGCGCGATTGATAAAAATCGTAATTTTTATGACAGGATGAGTTTCAGAGAGCCTTAACTATTCGCCAACCAAAAAAAATAGTTTTGTTTGATAAATTTTGGCATTTTCTTTTAATCTGTAGTAATTTCGATTATTTATGTTATAAATTCTAAAAGTGTTGTAAATTTTAAATCGTAATGTTTTGAAAGTTATAAATTTGACTATGGTATTATTGTTAAAAATTCCGATATTAGGAGAAAACAAATTACACTCCCTTTTAATGTACAATGTTCACTAATTGGCTAAAATTGACGAATTCGATCAGACTGGTATTTGCCTTATATTATTATTATTATTAATAACTAATTTATTTTTTGAGCTTAAGGTTTGTTTTTTTATAAAAAATATTACTTATTTTTCAATATTTCGCTACTCCATTGTATAGCATCTTCAGGAAATAAAGTTTTTTTTAAAAAATAAAAAAAAATATTATTATTATTATATTTTATTTAACCCAAAGAATTAATTCTTCGACCATCTATCGGCACCCTAAAACGTTTATAATTTATAATTATATCATATGTTAATGGTATACTTTGCCCTTCTTGATGTTAAATTTGAAAATTTCTAATGTATTTTTTGAAAAACAAAACCGCGATTAACCGTCACCAATTTAACCGTTTAAGAAAATTACGGGTTAATGCAAACTCTACTTAAAACAATAACTAAAACTCTAAAAAAAAATTATTGGTAATTGTAAAACCACTAAAAGTGCAAAAAGTATATAAAATTAAATTTTTATAATTTTTTGATATTTTACAGATGCCTTAATGTGACTTCTCAGTGCTAAAGTTATCGCCGATAAAAGTGTCTAATTTAAGCTTTGATGAGATAAAATAAATTTAAAAGTGGTATCAGGTTTTAGTGAAATCACGACCTGTTAAAAATTACACAAACCAGTTAGGACTATGCTTTATATTGACCTAAATAGTTGAAACTATAATCGTCTTGTTTAATAAAATAATTGGCATGTAAATATCAACATAAGTATTCTTATATAACCAATTAAATTAAGTTGTATGCATTTTACTATTTCTAACATACATATTATAATTCTAGGTTATAATATAATTCTTAAGACATAACATATCCGTTAACTTTAAGCATATGATAAGTAAGTTCCCGATTAAAAAAATTGTTTATGTTCCCGATTAAAAAAATTGTTTATACGTATATAAGCATACCTTTATTATACAAAAAATAATGGATGGATACAAAAAATTGTGGATCGTACTGTATTAAGAACCACCTTGAATCTAATGTAATGAAATACGATCCGAAAGTGAGTTCAATTAACCATATCAAATTAGATTTGACATAATGACAAGCAAAAACTACTTATTTGAAGGAATTATTTTAATATAACTTTATTTCATTAAATCTGATTACATATGATTAGATAAACCATTTTTTCAGATCGTTATTTTTCATATAAGAACCAAGGTTGATCTAGTTTAGTATAATATGATCCATCATATAACATCTACCTTTTTTTACACGGGTTGATACAACGCATTCCAACCACATGAAATAATGAAAATATATTTAGAAAAAACTTTAAAATTATAGAGTGAAGAACGAATACTATTAAGCATACAAGAACATACATGGTAACCATAATATAACAAGATTTCAATGAAAATTATAGAGGATTAACTTTAAATTAATAATAAGCTATGTTAAGATTTTATACAAGAAATCAACAAAGAAAACTGGGTCAAAACAGATGCATCGACAGATACTATGTAACAGTAGCAGAGAATGTAAAAACATCAAAAAAAAATTACTTAATTAAATTTTATTTACAAAATATATTTATTTTTTTATTCGTAAAGCAAAAAAATTAGGAAATCAATTTTCCATATAATATTTCAAACAAATCATTTACAAATGTCACTATTTTATTTGCGTATTTGACATACTTGCCATTGGCTACTGCCAATGCGGTATCAACATAAAACTACGGTAAATGAAAAACAAAGAAGCCAACCATCATTTTTAGTGGTTAAAGCAATTAATAGACCAAAAACAGTATCAACATCATTTCAAGAGCATTAGTCAGAGACTCACAAAAATGTTAAAACGAAAAAAAAATCAACTAACAACAAACGGTCATCGAACAATTGTACATTTTGTTGGACAACTTCTGTTACTGAAATGAAAATAAAAAAAATCAACAAACAATTTCAAGTAGCCACAAAATTAGAGGAAAAAAGGCATAACAATGACGACATATAAGACAAACTTAACAACAACCAATCCATATGTTTAGTTTTGTTTAATAGTTGCTTGGTTGGTTTGTTTGTTTGTTCGAACTGAGTTTGACTGAGTTGCCCGGCAGACAACAAATGTCTGAGGTCGTTTATTTTTTTCGTTTTTTCTCCACTTTTTAAATGTATCTATGTATGTTGCTGTTGTAAACTGCGAAGACAGGCACAGTTAGAATTAAGTATGTTGATGCTTATGTTTCAGTTTCCCAAAACGGCATATAGGATATAAATGTACACATCAGGGATGGGAGTACATTCATCTCTCATATAACGCTCTTTTATTCTTATGCAGTTAATAAATAAATACCTTCTCTAAAAACAACCGCATTTCGTTAACATTTTAAGCTCCTCAAAAAACCACACTTTTGAAGAAAATACCAGAAATTCGAATAACGCGGTTTTTACAATACTGTTATTGTGGAACCAATTAACCACGTTACGACAATGCTTCTCATTAAACAAAAATATACTCCGTCAAGTGCATATCCCAAATATTTTATAAAAAATCTATAAAATAATAAATAAGTTAAGTACTTTATAACAACTCATTTTCACAAGTATATCTTACTTATTAAAGCTTTATTACTTTGGATTAAATAAATCTTTTTATACTTAAGAATTATATTAAATTGTTTTTATTTGTTCAACAAAATATGGGCGTATATTATAAATGTTAAACACAAGAGCTAATTAAATTAGTTTAACATATAAATTTATTTATTTTACAACGAAGATTGCGTGTTATGTTAACATATTTTAGTATATATTTTGAAATATTTATTATTGTGCAAAAAAAAAACACAAATTACATAAATAAATAAAATTTACTATGCTGGCTGTAATAGGCAAACTGATAAAACAAACTGCTGGAAACAATTGTATGGTAAAATTGTAAAAAAAAAATAACAGTTGGCAAAAAAAATTTTAAAAATTTTGTTCAACATATTTGTCTGTCTGTAAATTTTAAGACTGATAAAAACTAATTAAAGTCATTGTTTTTATTTAACATTAACAAAACTAACTTTAACATATTGTTTGTAGACAGCAACTAGACTTTTTGCGTGTGTTTGTTGGGTATTTGGAAAATAAAACAACAAGTGTAGTCATGAAGATTTAGAAAAAACTTATTTTAAATGGCAGTTTTTTTAAGAGGAATTTAAATAAAAAATAATTACATTTTTTTCATACTAACAGGTTTGGAAAACAAATGAAATTATAAAATAAAGAAGTACAAAATATATCTGTATTCAAAATGTTTGTTTCTTAAGTCTTTTAATTTTTTAACATAAATTTCAAAAAGTTTAAAAATAAATCTTCAATAAAAAATATGTTTTATTTTCCATAAAAATTTGTTATAATATGATACAAAGTATAATTTGGATCCTATTCCGGTAAGAGGTTCATATTCTGGGAGAGGGCTTGATTTCTACTTTTTGGTCAAAGCACAAAGTATATATATAAAAAAAAAATAAATGAAATCATCAATATATCTCGATTTCTTTCAAATTTAAAAGGATCTATTGTCACAAATAATAATCCCAACCGAAACCCAATTCAGAAAGGACCTTTCTATGGGAGGTAGATCTAAATATGGGATGACTAAATTCAATAGGGTCTTTCTTAAGGCAAAATTCATTGAAATATATTTATATTTACGACCTTTAGTTTTATTACAATGTTTACATGAACACACGGACGGACATAGTTAAATCGACTAAGAAATTGATTCTAAGTTACAAGCTTGGTCCAAATCCGATATTTTTGGTAGACACAAACATCTTCACACCTTGCCGTAGTGTTGGATATTAAAACACAAAAACTAACAAGAAAGGTATTCCAAATGTAGCTCTCCAATTTTAATGAAAATTGGATATGCTTAAGAAAAAAATAATCAGATCCAACCAGATCCAATTGGATCTTGTTGCATCTGATCTAATTAGATTTCGAATTTGGGGACGAATTTTAGATTAAATAAGATTTTATCAAATCTAGACAGATCTAGTGCAATCGTTTCAAAAGGTGAAGCTCTGATACTAGATCTGGTATTCCGTATTAATAGATCTAGCATTAGAACTTGTCAGATCTGCTTATAATTTATAATCAGATCTGGCACCAAATCTGTTTGGATGCTATCATATATAATTAGATATGAACAGATGTGATGAGATATAACTTTTTTTTTTGCACGAATATTAAAAAATGTAATAAGTCCTACACCCAGAAAAAAGATTGGTGGCGATTCGATCAAAGCCATTAGCATTTATTTGTGAGGATTTAATTTTATTTGGGATAACCTAAAATTCCTTAATAAAGCAAAAATGTTGTATTGGGAATTAAAGAAGGAAAAAGAAATCAAAAATCAATTATATTTAATTATTGGTATTTGCAATCATCTTTAAAAATAAAATTCGTACATTAAATTATTAACAAATATTTAATATACAAAAG
The DNA here is from genome assembly GCA_949748255.1 of Eustalomyia histrio. Lineage (NCBI taxonomy): Eukaryota > Metazoa > Arthropoda > Insecta > Diptera > Anthomyiidae > Eustalomyia > Eustalomyia histrio. The sequence continues at coordinate 67,028,417 of OX456526.1, forward strand.
TGGTAACTACAAGAATGGTTACTCTGATCAAATATATCAATTAATTGGGGTTTCAGTAGAAGCAACCGAATTGTGGATTGTATTGATAATAGACGTCACTAATGATTGGTATTGATAAACAAATTTTATACTTATATTTGTTTTCCTAACAAATTGTTTAAATTCAAAATTAGCCATCAAAATTTATAAGTGCTTGTGGTGTAGAGAGGTAGCTCAGTACTCCGAATTTCCGAGTTCAAATCCCGAAAAAGGCAAACTTTTAAAAAATAATTTTTTTTAATTATATTATTCTTTTAAATCGAGTTTAAGATCTTTTTACAAAAATAATGATTATTTATTATTTTCTTCCAATATTTCGTCTTCACATTGGGTGACTTCTTCAAGAGACGAAATATTGGAAGAAAATAATAAATAATCATTATTTTTGTAAAAAGATCTTAACTCGATTTAAAAGAATAATATAATATTGAAGATCGAATAAAGAAAAATAAATATAGTTTTTTTAATTAAAATAAAATCTTTAAAAGTTTAAATGGCAAATATATCAAAGAAAATTAAAATTAGTTGTGGTGCAGTAAGCAAGAGGTTCATACTCTGATGAATCTGATTGCCGAGGTTCGATACCGAAAAAATCTAAAAATTAAATTTTTCTAAAAATAAAATTTTGTGGAACGTAATAATATTTCTGTGGAATATAAATATTAAATTGTACAACCGAATATAGGCTTTCAAAACTAAAAATATAATTTAATATGAAGACAGTTGTCGTAACCGCTAGAATTCGATTGGCAACAAATTCGGTGGCCAGAACTGATAGTGTTTTCTGGGTGTACCTTAAAGTAAACCGATTGATTTCTGTATTCTTGAAATCCAACTGCTTGGCGTAATTCTACGGATAATTTATTCGAACTGTCGATTGTTTTAGCTCAAGGATGACCCTGCTGATAATAATACAAGGATAAGAATACAAAAAAAAAATGGTAAAGTATCAACATTTGTTGTAAAATAAATAGAAAAAATTATTTAATTTACTAAAGTTTTCATTGTTTTGACAATAGTTTCGTATTTTTATGCATGGATTATGAGATTATGAATTCCCATACTAAATGTAGTTAAAAACGGTCTACATTTTGACCTAGTCGCAATAGAATAGTCCTGCCAGATATCTGGTTATTTATGTTGGGACTGTAATACATCCTCAGAGATCATGCCTCCAAATAAAAAGAAAATTTAACTGGGAGTAAAAGTCTTCTTACGAACCATATACGATATACAAAGGCGGCGCCAAAATTAGACCAAAAATGGCTTATAGATGGCGGCAGTGGCAATCTTATAAAATATATAATCGATCGCAGTGAATTTGTAAACAAGGAAAATAATTTGTTGAGAAATAAAGAAAATTTTTTTCAAATTTTTTGTGTGTTCTTTGTTGTTAGGTCGGCTAATACGAGGATGTAGTTGCTTAAATGGAGATTGGCAATTGTATTCAAATTTCCGCCTAAATTCTCTGGCTCATTAATTTTTTTGGCCTACATCATAAGAATCTTTTCCGGAATTTGGAATGGTTTCCAAACACAAAAAATATCCCTAAAACTCCTCCAATTCAAAATTTTGTTGAATAAAAGACACATATTCAATGAATTCTGTAATTGATACAGTTAAAATAATCATCACTGAAGACAACTACCTATGAAAGTGTTAATATTGTTTAATATTTATATATAATTTTTTAATAGAATCAGTTACTAAAATAATTGATTATTGCTTTGCTATTGCAAAATTTTTGATTGCAGGAATATAATAGAAATATTTATAATATTTCGTTGTCGAGCTTTACTGATTATACATATGTATTATTTTATTTGTTTAAAAAATTTTTATAAAATAAAGTATATAAGATTTTTGATATTTTAAATAAGTGATTTATTTAGAAAGTGGTATAAGTCCATTTTTCTTTAGCTCCTCTACGACCAATGGTTGATAAATGTAGGTAACATTTTTACTTGCTAAAACGTTAGCTTTCATCGTCAATTTTTGTACATTTTCTTCAATTTTTATACATTTTCGCTTCTACGCATTACCTCCTATAAAGTTTGGCTGATATACATTCGATCATACCGCTAATATTATGAACATTAAGTGTATTAATTTTGTTTTAACTTCAGGGGGTTTCAAATAAACTCGTACTAAATGTGATCCCGAACTAAAATGTTCCAAAAAAATGCTGATTTTCTTCCTCCCTATTTTGTCTCCTTAATCTCGGAGATGGCTGAAGAAATAATAGAGTTTGTTATTAGATTAATTTTCTCTAATACATAACCAAAATTTCAAGTAATTCGGAGAGTTAAGCTTAAAATATCTTACTTTTAAATATTTTCTTCAAATAAAGTTTGTGTCTTAAATCTTTTGATAATATTTTTGTTTCTTTTTTTCCAATTCAAACCTAAGTACTTATTACCACTGTTTTTTTTTTCATTTAATTACAACTTAAAGTCATAAATCACGTAGATTTTTTTACACTAAACACTTGATAAACAATACAATAAATAATACTAAAATATTCAAGTAAGCATGACAAGTGGTGCTAAGCTACTGTCATGCCATAACACATTGTAGTACAAAAGTATTTAAATTTCAAAAATTATAAATATATGTATAGATTTTCAAGACTTCTGTAAAGCTGTTAACAAATAAACGCATTGTTAAATACAAAGAAGTGTTCTCAAATGAAAATAATATTATTTAAAGTTTAAGCACGTTCGAGACATTTGTTTATTTAAAAATATTATTCATGCATTATATTTTGTAAATTTAAAAATATTTTCATGAATAAAGATTTATATTTTTCACACGAAATCTTTGGCTTGAAAGGAGGATTATACAAATAAATGAAAACAATTGTAAAGAAATTTTAAACTTTTTGAAAGTGTTAGAAAGAATGTAACAATTTTCAATAAGAAACTTGCAGGTGATTTAGACAAACAAACAAGGTATGCTTAAACACCGTCTAGAATAAATTTTAACTTAAAAATAAATGTGCTAGTTCATTTATTTTAAGTTTACGTATAAATTCTGTTATTGATAAAAATGCTAAATATATTTCATATATTTGTTAAAGAAAGGAGTTTGTTAATCAAAATGTTTCTATCTTTATGTATGGTATCCAAGGTGTTTGTAAAATTAGGAACATGAAGAATTTGTCATTTAAATTGTACAAATAAATTTTTGGAAAGCTTTTTTTAGAATATGTCCCAAAATATTTTGTTTTAGTTAAACACAAAGTTTTGCCATGAAGGTGCTTTAAAAAATATACGATTTTTATATTTTCCTCAAAAAATTTTCCTGTAGAAAATTATTCTTATTATTTTTTCTATATAAACTCTTTTAATAAAAAGACAGTTGTAATATTACATGGGGTTTTCGGCCGTCTGTAACAAAGCGTCATCTGGAAAAACCACCTAAGAAATTTTCTATAAGATGCGAATAATGTTGATGAAGGTTGTAACAAAAAAATAACTTTCATTTCAATAAAATCATGGGGGGGGAATATGCAAGGTTGTTTTAAAGACCTTCGAACTATATTAAAAATCGCACTTTCTTGTAATTATCCTATTAGAACTTAAACTTCCCAGCAAAAACAGATATTACAAAGTAGTTAAGGAAGTAAGTAACACACTAAGAGTTTCCTAGTTACCAGGCTATTTGCTCGCTCAATTACTTTTGTTTGCGATGTCCCAAAATTCATGGGTGGTCATAACTCTCAAGCTTACAAAAAAAGTGAGAATAATAAGTTACTAGCATAGTTATTCATAGTGAAGAAATAAGTGGTTACTGACACTAGTTAAGTAAGTAGTTATTCGTACTAAAACAATAGTGTACCTTTCTTAAGTAAAATTATTTTACTTAAAGCTATGGATAAAATTATTTGTTTTTTAATTAAAAATAGGAAATATAATATTAAAAAACAGAACTACGAAATCGGTACTTATTTTAGCCACTACTAGTTAATCATTATTTAACATGTCCATATAAGTACTTTTATCATTATTTGGTATTTTGAAGTAATTTACATGGTAATCTTTACTGTAATACCCTATCATTGACATGTTTTCGCTGGTTTTCTTGACGCATTAACACTTCATTTATACAAGACATTTCATTAAATAAATCGAGTGCTTTAATTTCCAAGTCCATATAGTTGATCTAGAAAAATTTGAAAAATAGGTCAAAACTTTCAATTAAATATTTTTGAAACTTTGTATGTATTATATCCATCTGCAAGTTCATAATTTTATAATAGAATTTTTGGGGTGCCAAACTTTTTACTTCAAATTTTTATTAATAAAGTCAAAATACTTTAAAAAAATTGAATTTGGAGTCTGTACAAAAGAAAAAACAATGTTTTTGTATTAAAGTGTAATAAAACGAGTTTTAGTCTCCTACTTTTCGCAGAGTAAATTTTTGTCAATTTCTACGACTGAAATCAGTTGATACAACTGAATCTTTTTGCTTGAAATGTGTATATTTGTTAATTTAAAAAAAAAAAATGGGTTCAAAATTATTAATGATTGATTAATATTTTACAAATATTTTTCAACAAACTGAATGAATCTGCAATTTTTAGGCCTCGAGTTATTTATAAAAGGGTCTTGTATGAACACAGTGCTGGTGTGTAGCAGAGAACTGCAAAATCAACTTTTTTCTTGATTTAATCATACACAAAAATTCTTGTTCACTTTTAATAATTCAACAAAATTCACTGAATCAGCATCATGTTACTGAACGCGTAATTGGAATCAGTGTGAATCATCTGTCGTTTATGTTTTATGCAAATGTAATCACTTAACAAAAAGTCAGCGTTGAATATATCAGAAAACAGAACAAACAACGCGTATGAGTTTATTCATAATTAAAAAAAAATAGAAACACATTTTATAAGGGGTGGTTTTGTAGAAAAACATTTTATAAATGTTATATGTTAGAATTTTTATTAGTAATAAAAATATTCTTATTTGTGAAATATAAATATTTTTTGGAAAAAAAATTTAGGTCGATATCTCAGGCTTGCCTAATCCGGAAAAATTTAAATATTGTCTAATTTTTTTTCATCTATTTTGATTGTAAAATTAGGCAATATTTAACTTTAACCGGATTGGGCGAGCCTGAGATGTCGACCTAAATTAAAAAAAAAAAAATTTCACAAAGAACAATATTTTTGGTATTCCTAATGAAAATTATAAAAAAACATATTTTAGACCCACCCTAATATACATATAACGTTTATGAAATATGTTTTTTTTATGAGCGCCCCGGTAGGCTAGTTGGTAGCGTGCTAGCTTATCAGTGCGGGGGTCGTGGGTTCGATTCCCACCAGAGGCTCTAGTCTGTTTTCGCTACAACGAGCCGAAGGCCTTCGGTGCTAGTGCTCGGTTAGGGAATTAAGATATAATTTGTGATCATATGTTTAATAAATAAATAAATAAATAACTAAATAAATAAATGTAAATAAATAAAACCACCCCCTTTTTATAGATAAGAAACTATTTTGTTTTAATTATGATTACACTCATACACGTTGTTTGTTGTTTTTTCTGATTTATTCTACATCAAAAAAATTATTGTTGGCTCGAATGAACAGAATAAAACAATGGTTTAACAACGACCGATGATTATAAACCAGTGACAAAACAATTTGCACATCGTTTGATTGATTTAAAATCATCAACAAATATGTGTGTTGGAGTATATTCAGCGTTTGAACGCAAACACAATTTATTCTTGTGTTGATTGCGTATGAACGTTTTGCAATCAGCAAATGCACTTCTCTGGTGTGTAGACATTTTTTAGCAAATTTTAGAGCCGTAAGGATTTTCGAAAAGGTAATTTTCGGGGTACTTTAAATACCCTTCGATATCTCCCAACATGCTTATGATAAATTAAAAGTTAATTTTGTGTGAAATTCAAATCCATAAAAAATATAAAATATATCGACCCATTAAATATTTTTCTAAATTAGGGCTTAAAAAATGGCCCATAATTCGCTTAAGAGATCGGAAGGAATTCTTATACCTCAATATACAGGTTTAGGAGACCAAAATTTGTTAACAAAAGTTTTAGTAGGTATTTTCAAACACCTTATCGGGTAGTATAATTTCTAAGTAGCTTAACATTTCCCTCTTGTGTGTCTGTGTTAATCATTTCTTATTATAGAAAAACCATTACATTCCAGGCCTTGTATAGTTATGTTTGCTATGTGGGTAGACGCAGATTTGACTTCTACAGCCGACAAGTTGTTGAAAAATTATTTTAAGCAGACATTTCAATAGAAAATCACTGATGACTTTTGTCAAATGAAAAAATGCAGAAACTAATCTAATTTGAAAATAATGTTTATAATTTTCAGAGAAAATCTAAATCAAAATCAAAAACTTTTTATTTGTATGCCATTGTTAAAGCAACATTTTAATTTTTATATTAATTAATTTAAAAAAATAATATTGAAAATTTAACACACATTTTTTAAAAGATAGCTTAAGGAAATCTTACAGGTTCCCCTAATTAAAACTCTGGCAACTCTAGTGTATATCTACAGCACCAATTAAAATATAAACATATTTTGGGTGTTAACAATATGATTACAAACTCATTATATATTTAAAAACACTCTGGTGTAGGGTATACCAACAATTGTAATAAAAAATACAAAATAAACAACATAGAAATATGCGTTTGTGCGTGCTAGCATTTAAACACAACACAAATAATAAGTCTGTCCTTTTTTGTCTGTCCATCCTTACTTCCATCTGTCGTCACAACAATAGTAACAACATTTTCTATAATATTTTTACAAATGCTACTACATTTTTGTTCGTTCTTTTGGTGTTTTAGGTATTGTTAAAGTAACATAAAACTTAACTAAACAAACTAAGCATTACTCGCAAGTAGTTATAAGTTGTCTACACATAACTTGAAAGATTGTGTGCGGAATAGTTTTTGTATATGTGTTTTGTCAAAAATTTAAAAAAAAAATTAAAAGATCTCTTAATATATTGAAATATTTTAGGTAAAAGGAAAGCACCTCTTATTAATAATCTTAATAGAAATAGACTTATTCATAAAAACAAATAAAAACTTATTCCTATAAATGAAAACTTAAAAACTTCCATACAACTACGACTTTTATAAAAATTATTTAAGTTACTACCTTTATTAGAAAAAACATACATCCATGTGTGATTGTGATAAATCTCCAAGAAATATGAAATATTCTTTTGAAGTTCTCGAGTGTAGTAAAGAATAAAACGTTGAAAATTGTGATCCAGCATGGTTTTATGTTTTTATATGTACTTTTTTTATTTTTGTTTGTTTCTTGTTTAGTTGTGCAAAACACATTCTATGCTCTATGTCACATTAAGTGACCAATTATTAAATATTAAAGTTTTGCTTTTTTACTTTATTATTTTCTTATTATATTATTTTTTTTTCTTTCCTGGCATTGTTTTCTTGTTAAGTTTTTTTAACTAAACATAGAAAAAGGTTGTTCTTACTATAACAACATTTTATTTTTCTTTAAGTAAGTATGAAAGTATGTATATATTTTTATGATGGCAATGTAGCATATCTTAAATGTTTTATTGTCTGTTTATAACCAGTAGTTTATAACTAAAAATTACAAAATGCAAAAAAAAAAAAAAACTAAATAAAAAATCGTTTATGTAGAAAAAATTTTTTGTTTGTCTATTTTTAGGATTTTTTTCTCCCGTTTTAATGTATATTTTACTTGCTCATATATAAAATTAAGTAACGTATAAAATATTTAAGATAAGGTGTTAATGATGTTTAATAGTTTTCGTGGAAAACTTTAAAACAAATCATTATTGTTAATTTTACAAAATGTAAACTAAGCAATTATGAAAGGATGTTTTCTTTAGAAAAACATAAGACTTAAGAAACAAACTTTTTGAGAAGTTTTTTAATTTGAAGTAAAACAAAATGTTGTTGCTGTAATGAGAATTTAAAGCAATTTATTGATGGAACTATTTCTTAATGATATTTCAGCGTACACTTGAATAAAAAACCAGCAATTAACATTTCGTTTTTTTGTATAAACTAATGAGAAAATCTTCCATAATTTTTAATGATTTGAGATAAAAAAAGAGGAACATAAAGTTTATACTAAATATTATAATCTATTTAATTTATATTTCATTTTATTGATTTTATTAACATATCTTAGCAATCATATATTACAAATTACTCTTTGACATTTATTGACAATGAAAAGTTGATTGGAACTAGTTTGTATAGTTTGAAATAAGCTTAAGATAATGAAAATACAGCAATTTGTAAGATAATTGAGTAATAAAAAATAATAAAATCATTTAGTTAAGCTACAGTAATGATCAATTTAAAGGCTTAATTATAAAACAATCGGCTTTTATTGCAACAATTTCTTAATAACTAATATAACCAATAAATAAGTTTTCGTTGCTTGAGAAACAATATATATTAGGATTTTCAAATATTTTATTATCTTAGTAAATATATGCTGATATTCTTGCATGAGAAATCCTAATATGCAATTTTTGCTCAATTGGAAAAAAAATCCACATTATTCTGTTTTTCAAAAAATATTTTAGACAAAATTAGAAAAAAAATCAACGGCTTAAAAATTGTAAAAACATAAAGGAACTTGTTTTGTTTTAATTTGCTTATTTCTATTTTTAAAAATATTTTTGGTAATTTTTTTTTTTACTTTTAAGGTCATATTTTAATTGCTTTTAGGGCTGATGTGGATGTTCTATTGTTGGACATGAGTCGGTATCTTCACTTCCGATCCCTTTTTAATCTATTTAACATTTTAAGACAATTTAAGATTGTAGATTAAAGTTTTAATTATTAGAAATAACAGTTTCTTTTAATATCAATTTTTTTAAAAATTAGTAAATTTTTTTTGTTAATTTTAGTAAATCGGTTTTCAAAAATTTGTATATTAAACTTAGCAGCAAATATTTGTAAATATTCTGTAAAAATTCTGTAATTTGTAATATTTTACATAAGAAATAAATTTTTTTCTACTAAAAATCAGTACAAAAATAGTAAAGTGGGATTGAAAACCGTTTACAAATTGTTCAACTAACTTTTTTTCTGAGTGTACATAATGCCGGGTCATACAACTAAAAGCACTGTAATGAAAGCCCGCCAAGACAGTTCCCTGCTCGGGGCATCAACATAAAAATCTACTAGCCGTCCGATAGTCTGGAAATCCTAACAGAAAAAACATGGGATTAAGAAACCTATAACGTCAATTTACCTTTTCCACTTGCCCGTTTAATCTAAGAATGATACACACATACAACTTTTACATTCAACCACAAAAAACGAAAAAATCATAAAAAACCTTCATGCCTTTTAGGAGAAAAAACATGTAATCGATAAACCTAAATCGTCAATACATCATAAAAACATACAAACTTAGCTTCAACCACAAAAACAACGAAAATTACGAAAAACTTTCACGCCGTGAGCATTACTTATGGACTGCTGATTAATCAGCAGGATCAACCTACATGTACCATAAAACCTCCTAGAAACATCAACCATGTATCCGAAAAATTCAAAATCAAACTGAAGCAAAATTTTTATTTTTGCTTAAATAAAATTTAAATTTTAAGATTTGAGAAACGCGTTAGTTTTATATAATTTTTGTTGTACCTAATAACATTATATTTTTATCTGACGATAAAAATAAGTAAAATAAAACAAATTTTTTTTTTTTTGTAAATTCTGTATGTATAATTTGATCTCTATGTATTATTTATATTTTATAATTTAACAGGTTCGAGATCATAATTAAATGTTACTAAGGAATAGTTACACTAATTTTTAAATTAAAAAATAAATAGATGGAAAAAGCTCATTTCTATGGGTAATAATTCACTAACTGTGAAAAGGAATTTCGCATAGTCATTTTCTTTGAGTGTGTGATATATAAGCCTGTTCAAAACCATTAGTTGTTTGTGGGTTGGGTGTAACAGACAATATCAACTTCTACTGAATGTCTGTAAATTTTTATAGTTTATTTTTTGAATGACTGATTCAAATATTTAAAAAATATATTTCTATGAATTTCAATTTATTCTTCATTAAAAAACAAACTCTACGTATTACTTTTTAAATAAGCTACAGTCGATAACGGAAAATATATTGCGAGTGTACCATTCCTTAAACTGCTTTTCCATTAGGCTCGAAATCTAGTTTAAACTAGATTTCGAAATCTAGTTTGTGTATAATAGTATACAGTACCATATGATCGAAACCCAGTTTAAACTAGATTTTGAGCCTAATGCAAATGCAGCTTTAGTAACATTTAATTATGATCTCGAAGCTGTTAAATTAAAAAAATGTATATATTTTTTTTTAATTTTTTGTCAAAATTTCAAACCAAATATTTTTGAAAGGCATATGTCTCAGATTTTTGATTAGACTGAGTAGTTTTGATTTCATATTCATATTTCAGATGAAAGTTTCTTCTCCAGCGTAGGCATCAACTGCGACTGGTTTTGGAAATTTTTTGAGGTGGGGGTAAAAAGGGGAAAATTTCCATCATAAGTGTCCACAAAGTTATTAAAAAAGGAAAATTAATTTAATTATTTTTCTTAACCCTTTAATGCTCTTTTTTCAGATATCGATAATATTTCAATTATACATTGACATTGAAAACGTACTATGGCAAATATATTAAAATTTTGATTTATCGCTTTATTTAGGGTATATCGCACAATAAAAGTTAAAGACGAATAAAGAGTTCCAATAATCAAATAATTTCGGTTTTGCAAAAAATAACACCATCAGTAAAATAAAACTACATATCGAAAATTGCTGACCTATTGTTACTATTTTAGAAGTTTTAGCGATTTTTCGCTTTTGGAGTTTAGCGAAATTGACACTAAATTTTATTAGCTGTGCTTAACTTCGAAAAAAAAATATATGATAGCTGATTTTGAGTTAGAGGAATTTTTGTAAAACGTCTTCTGTAAACCATTTTACAAGTAAAAAATTCTTTTATTTTTCAACATAGTCTCCTTTGTGCTCTATACACTTTGTTCAAAATTTCTTCAATTTTATGTAGAGGTCATGAAATTAGGTTTGTTTGTCAGATAATTTCATCGTTGGTGTCAAATCTCTTTCCACCCAGCCATTTCTTTGTGTTTGTAAGCACAAAAAAAAACACTCGGAGCTAAATCCAGGGAACGGGGTGGTTAAGGGAGCAATTCATTGCCTAATTCAAGAATTTCTGCTATGGAAACTGCTATTTTCCGTTTTGTCCTCAATTCTCAAATCAAATCATGCAGTAGTAATGATACAGCTTGTTCAAATATCAACAGGAGTAAACCGATATATGCCTGTTGTCAGAAGCAGTGTTGCCCTTTCAGTGAAGAGGCGAGAAGTTCAAAAAGTCAAAGACTCATTGACCCGCCCTCGTATATATTTGACGATATTTTAAATATTTTTTTTCTATTCAAAAAAATTAATTTTTTTAAATATACGAAATTTTGGTATTACATTCTTCTCATTGGAAAATAGTTTATTGAACAAAAGTCATAAAAAGTAATAATTTGTATCATTTATAGATGAGGGTTAAAGTAACTTTTGTTAATTTAATTTCTTTGTTTAGTACAATAAATTAGCCTAAAGGCCATAATCGCTAACGAATTTCTACTAAGAGATTTTAAAGCAATCAGTAAAAATTTAATACAAATAAAAATAAAAAGTATTAAGTGGCATAATATATAATTTCTATGTGGTAAAATGTAAAATAATAATAAAAATTTATATCATGGTTGGTAAGCAATATCTTTTCATTATAACAGTAGTTGTCTACTACGCTCTGATCAATACCGAAACGAAAATTTTAAAACTGCGATTCCAATAGTGACAAGTGTCTTATAATATCACGGGGTTTATTTCTTACATTTTGTTATATCTTCAAAATAGTAAAGCGTTATTAAAAATTAGTTTCGGTAGTAAAGCGTTATTTTATAGATAGTTTAAGATATTTCAAAATTAAACCGCTAAAATAGCGCAATAAACCCGGTTATACAAAAAGACATATGCCTTTTATGAAATCGGCATTTTAAAATTTTATATCGGTCGGTCTTAAAGGGGCAGTGGTAGACAACTACCGTTATTATGAAAAGGTATTGAATGCCAACCATGAATTATATACATTCCATTTTGTGTGTCGTATTCTATAGTACTAAAAACTATTTTATTTAAACTTAAAAATCATATTTTTTCCAACATTTAAATATCCAAATTTAAAATATTTATAACAGCAATTACTTTATTTTTATCTTAAGTCTTTTTCTTTTCCAAACCACATATTTTTTTTAAATACGTAAACCGGCTTTAAAAAATTTATTTTATTTACTTCAACTGTCAGTTTTACTTTGATTAAACAATCAATCAAGGAAATTTATTTTATTTTTAATTTTTTTTTATTTCATCTTACCCATCTCTTAACTTGATTTAATTGAAAAATATATATTTTTGTGTGTATTTTCTTATCTATAATCTCATTTAAATTTGGTAAAAAACATATATAAAAAAAAAATTGTTAGTTATAAACTTTATATGTAAAGTGTATAATATTTGTTGGTAACTGGTTTTTGTTGTTGTTATCAAATTGTTGTTATAAATTTAGTAATACATTTTTTTGATAATAGATAAAATTAAACAACTTTCGGTTTTAAAGTGTGAAATTAGGAAAATATTTTGGTTTCTTATAAAATTTTATTGAATTGAACATATGTATAAACTAGATGTAGGAAATATTACGTTACCACAGCGAACTAACTAATTAATTATTAGTTGTTTTTGAATTTTAAATAGACAAAAAATAAACCGATAACTTATCGTAGAAAAATTTCATAAAATATAAAGGTGTTGGTAAGCGGTAATTAAATGTGGCGGTACGATTTAAATATAAAAAATGGTCGGAAAAAAGACATTAAACACTCTGACATTATTTATGACAATATTGGACAGTATTTTTAGCAAAAGACTGTTAATAAAATATTAAATTTAAATGCAAACACCTCACAAGCAAACACTTCCCATTTTGCTGATATTTGGATGTTTTTTACTTTTCGAGACAATCTTATGTGAAAACTGGGATTCAAAATCACTCAAAATGCCTTTTTTTTTGGGCTGGAATTGCTTTGGAAGAAATCGGCCATTGTTAACATCTTAATTTAAGACTGTACCAAAAATACAAATTGAGAGTTTGTCTCCTCTATCTTATATCGAAATTTCAACGAAATCAAAATTTTGATTTGGGACCGTTTACTTGTAAAGGAGAAAAATTAAGAAAATTAAAACTTTTCTTAGATTGCAAAAGACCTAAAAATTTTCATTGAAAATTATAACATATTTGAGTACCAAAATATATTTCTTAAGGTTATTTCTGACATTAAAATAAGCTTTTATAATGAAAATTATTTCACTAGAAAAATGAGTGTAACCTACATTTATTTGTAACTGCCAACCATCTGTTTAGTTCCGCTTCCATGTGTGTGTGTTAGTGAACTTCTATAACAATTTTAATATGTTAACATATACTTTGACAAAACCCCCCAAAAAAATATGCATGCAAATTGTAGACAACATTTTTCTTAACATTATTTCGCACTTTAAACCATAAATTTTAAACAATTGACAATTGTAATGTTATAAACTTAAAACCAGATGTAGCATATGAAACACACAACAACATAAAAAAAATTAGGTCTTTGCGTTGGAGATGCAGAGCATGAGCTATAGAGTTTGTAAGCACTGAGCGCAGTAAGCGAAAATTCAATTTGCAATAATTTAAAATAATAACCATAAAAATAGTTAACATACATTACACCCAAAATAAAATGACAAATATTATAAACCATAAAATCTTAACCAAAAAAAAAAAAAAATAACAAAAATAATATTTTCAACATATGAAAAAAACACAGCCCGTTTTGTTTTTAACCCTTATATGCACTAGGATGCAAAATGTGAATTCAAAATAAATTCCAACTTTATTCATTTAGTAAATTCTGCTGAAATTGTGGTTTAAATAATGATTTTAATTTTTCTTATCTCGTGTATAAGTTTTTAAAATATGAACTACCACCTGCCTTTTTATTGTTTTATTGTAATGTTGATATCTTAAAGTCCTTTTTACATAATCACATTTTGTTAAAGAATCAGAGTTGTATATCAAATAATACCAGTAAAAGATTTTTGATGTGCATGCTGACTATGTGATACTCTACACCAAGTATATTATGGGTCAAATTTCGGGATAAAGTTCAAGATAAGGGTACAGATTTTTTTTAACTGGGCAGAAAATATAAATATAGAAAGTTCATTAAAGCAAATACCGAGAAGATGAGTTTATATGGTTTCCCATAACATTCACAGCCTAATTTTAACCAGATATCTATGATTTTGTGTGTCTAGAATGGACCTTTCTATGTATGTAGGTCTGAATATGAACCGATTCTAATAAAATTTAATTATCCAGTAGAGTCAAAAAGTGACTCCATTTTGAAGGACCACACCACTCGCAGGAAGCTAATATATTATTATATCTAGACATCTCAACTCTACGATAATTAAACAATTTGAGAAACTCATTTATAATATGCATTTAACTAAAATTTTCCACTGTGTGCTTTATGGGCTAGTGAAATAACTGGTCCTATCTAATTCAAAAGTGATGCCGGCCAGAAGGTTACAGTTCTGTGGTTTTTAGCAATAATAATTTTTTCAATCTTAAGTTATTTATACTAGTTTAAAAATTTTTTCAAAATATAGAACATTTTTTTAAATATGGACGTGCCATATTAAAAATCTGAATATGGGAAAAAGAAAGAAATAAATTTTAAGGAAACTTATAGCTGGATACAGTGCTCGAAATTGACAAAATTGGTTGTTTTGGACACATTTTTTTTCGAATTCTAGAACAAAGTATCGCTCAAAAAAAGGAAATCTTGAGCGTAGTATGGGAAAATTTTTATAAAATTTAAAAATCGCAGTTTTTCTTCACAACTGGGTTATATAGTTACACTCTAAAAAAGGAATTTAGAATTACTACAATGAAGTGTGTACATATTTATATAAAAAGACGCAAAGTGCCTACATTTACGCATAAAATGTTCGAAATATTTTTTTACATGTTGTAAAATGTATAAACATTTATATTCGAAAAATATGAAATTTGTGTGTAAAATCAAGTTATTCTGATTCTGATTTTTTTTTATTAACAATTTGATTGAATTCAATTTGTCAGAAATTGAAAAAATTAATAAACGAAAATGAAAAATTTTTTATGTAAATATATAATATTTCATTTCTAAATTAAAAATGCGTAATATCAACCATTTACTGAAAATTCAATATTGTTTTTATGAAATATTGTTTTTATGAAAGCTTCTTGCAGTTTGTTAAAAAAAATATAGTGAATATTGTACATTTATAATTTTTTTTTTTCTTAATTTTAGATGTAACGATTGAAATTTGGAATAATTAAGGATTATCTGATTTCGTGTGAAAAAGGAACGTCAAAAGCAGAATGTAAATGTTTTAGTTTTGATCTCCTGCATTACCGTGCACCAAACGCCAATATGAAGAGATGTATTTCCTTTACGCTGCTCTTTCAGTATTTTGAAAATAATTTAAGAGAGATTTCTTTGCTCTTCGACGACTAAAACGGTGTAAGTTCTCAGAAACGCAGGAAAATATTTGTAAACTTTGATATGTATACTTATTTATTTAATTTAATAAAAAATATGGTGGCAAAAAATGCTTGAAATTTGCTTTATTAAAAACGTTTTTATACCATTAATAGACATTTAAAAATATAGCTTTACTCGACTAGATATTAACCTTCTGACACATTAAATTTAAAATTACACATTTTGTGCCTAAGGGGTATGTTGCGATACATATTTTAGACACTTTTAATGTATGTTTCAAAACTATTCTGCTTATAACTATTTAGACACAATGTGCTTATATTTTTTAATTTTACACACTTTAAGTATTTCTAGGGTTAAGGCATTAAGTTACCTACCATTATGGTAGTAAATTTATATGAAAATTTATTAGAGTGTTTTCTATGTATGTAGGTCTGAACATGAACAGATTCTAATAAAATTTAAAGATCCAGTAGAGTCAAAAAGTGACTCCATTTTGAAAGACAAACTCATTTATAATATGCATCTAACTTAAATTTTCCACTGTGTGCTTTATGGGCTAGTGAAATAACTGGTCCTATCTCATTCAAAAATGATGCCGGCCAGAACATTACAGTTCTGTGGTTTTTAGCAAAAATATTTTTTTTCAATCTTAAGTTATTTATACTAGTTTAAAATTTTTTCCAGAATATAGAACATTTTTTTTAAATATGAACGTTCCATATTAAAAAGCTGAATATTAAAAAAAAAGGAATTAATTTTAAGGAAACTTATAGCTGGCTGCAGTGCTCAAAATTGAAAAAATTTTTTGTTTTGGACAATTTTTTTTTTCGAATTATAGAACAAAGTATAGCTCAAAAAATGGAAATCTTGAGCATAGTTTGGGAAAATTTTTATAAAATTTGAAAACCGCAGTGTTTCAGTTCAGCTTAGGTAAGTTCGAAAAGAGAAAGGGCGATTCGCCCTTTATGATCACCCAAAAATGGGTGTAATACCCATATGCCAGAGAATCGGCATGTTGTGCACTCCCCAACATCGTGTGAAAAAACATTCCTGTCTACCTAAAGAATTTAGTATCATTCAGGTATCCATTCAGTTTTCACAAATCAGTTTTCCCGCAAGCTCTCCAAAGACGGTATAAATTCCCCACACGAAAGCCAGGAAAAACAAAGGAAGTGCTCCAGGGTCTCATCCTCCTCCACAAAGGCTCACAGAGTCACTCAATCCCAATTTCGAAAAGTATGATCGTAGTGAAAAGAGGCCTGTGAGAATTCCCATCATGTTGGCGAGTTCCCGTTTCCCCAGCCTTAAAATAACTCATGTCCTGTTCACATAAGGGTCACCCCACAGGACTTTTATGATCCCATCAACATTATCCCCATTTCAGATCTCCTTGTGCATGTTGGAGGCCTATTGTCCAAGGTCTGTTTCCGTCATTCGAAAAGGTCTTGAATTTTTGAGGTGAACGGAGGTCAGGTTCGATCCATCCCTGGACAGATCATCAGCCCTTTTATTCCCCTCCATTACACAGTGTCCGAGTATTCATATTAACTTCAGATGACCCCTGCCATAGCAACCGTTTATCATCTTTTTGCAGTCCGGAACCGCCCTTGATTTTACGGACTCCTCTGGCAGCCCTAATCGCTGCCTGGCTACCAGAAAAATCAGTTGCAGTTAAAAATCGAATGCACCCATTGCACTTGTAGATGTCGATCTAATCGCATCGCTAATGCCCAGATAACATAGCCGGGATGGAGTTTTCCCACGTTACATCTCCTCAGGATCAAAGGACACCACACACTAGCGGCATATATAATTACCGGCCTAACGACACTTGTGTGAAGCCAGTGGGTCATTCTTGGGCTCAATCCCCAATTAGAACAATTCTAAACATAGCCCACACACGGTAAGCTTTAGTAATCCTGCTCCTGATATAGTCCTCCTAGCAGAATTTTCTTTCCCGAACAACTCACAAGTACATTTTTCCTATTGAACAGATAAACTTCAGTCTTATCCGGGTTCACATTCAGTCACCTAGATATTGCACTGGCTTAGATAAGTTACCTGTCTTAAATAATTTCTCCTGACTATCTGGGGGTTAACATTCTGTATTCATTTATGTTTCCTTTTTTGTATAGACACATTGAATAAAAACCAGCAGCTTGATATTTTTCCACAATCCCATGTGTACATGTATGTGTGGGTGTCAAATTGTATATTTTTTATAACACAGTAATTTTTATTTTAAAGTTTTTCTTATAATTTCAAATTAGTGTGGATTTTTTTTCAGCGACTTTAAGTTTAATTTGGTGGTTTTGAAAAGTGCAAGTTTTCCTTTTGCTCAAAATCTAGTTTTGTGTTAAATTTCTTTGTTTTTTTTTGTACTTTTAATAAAAATAAAGTCATTTGTTTAAGCTGGCTTATCTTTTTTGGTGTGGGTTGTCTTAAGTTGATGACAGCTGTGTATTTGTAGAGTTAACTCTATTTTTCGTTTTTTTGTTTTTTGTTAAGCTGCTGATAATCATTAAGTATTTTTCTTTTCTACTTGACAATAATACGATTATTTACAAAAAGCTTCCGTATTTTCAATTATAATGTTCATTTTAATTCGAATACCAATTTTTTTTTTTTTTGTTTAACAGATAGAAATAAGTAGCTGTAACAGCGTGCTACAATTTTGAACTTTTTCTCCCATCCATGTCAAAATCGATATACACGTCAAAGTAGGTACCATGTATAGTAAAACTGCATATTCATCACTCCAGATGTCATTTTTAAAATTATTCTTTAATGAAACACATTTGTATCCAAAATGGGTTAATAGCTCAATGATGATGTAATTTTTTTATAAAAAAAAGAAGAAGAAACAAGTTCTTGGAAAGTCTTTAATTGCCTTGATATGGTGCAATTAAAAAACCAAATTTAATGGACATTGATGACAATAATTTTTGGTAAAAAAAGCAAAAGCTTTCATTGTAATCAGCATCACTGAATGTATAAAAAGGAAGGGTTGAAATAAGACCGTTTAATATTTTAAATTCTCCTCAAAAAAGAGCATCTGACGTGATCATGAAATACTGAGTACGCAGTTTTATTCTACATGGTCTTTTCTACTACGTGCATATCGATTTTTCCATGCGTGAGATTGAATTTTTATTCAATAAAAATATTTGGACTAATGTTGTATTAATAGTCTTGATAAAGTTATCGAAAATTAATAAATAAAAAATATAAATAAAATGAAATAAATTGAATAAAAAATATTAAAAATATCCCTAAAAAATTTAAACGAGAAATGAGTTAATTGATGTCGGTACACGAATATACTTGATTATTGACAATAAAATTATTAGATTTATAATCTCTTTAAAATATGGGGTATAGTGACATATATTATCAACATATTTTAAACCTTTCCTTGTAGTTACGACTTTTAAGTTAAACCTAAAATATATAATTAAACTTTCTTAGCAAATTTTTAGTAGTACTTGAGGTGTTCCGAATTAATAAAATATCGAATACAAAATAAAACATGTCACTATAAAAAACAAATTTTCACAACAACTTAAACCGCAAGAAAATATTTCACAGGCATTAAACGCTGGAAAATTTATGGAATAGAAAAACACACCTAACTTTAAACACTAAAAATGTCTAAGATTATAAATTATTGAACATTAAATGTAGACAAGATTTAAACATGTAAGTAGACTGTTATCAGAAAGTATTAAGAAAATGAAAGATTTGCAATCCCTCCAATATTTAAATAAACATTGACATGTTAACACAAATCTAATAAACATCTAAAAGAAGCCATAACTTAAAAATAGATCCATTGATTTTAAAATGGTTACCATATTCCTATCTATAAGAAATAAATATTGCATGAGTTGGATTTTTTTATTGTTAATTATTGTTATTATAATAAAACAACTAATTTAACACTCATTAGTTACATTCGTATGTTCATAATATTTTTTGCGAATAGTACAATTTAAATGTAATGGTAGGACTTTGAAATTAAGTCTTCATGATATGAAATCTCACAAAATATTCCTGGATTATGTCATTAAAATCTCCTAGACATCAAAGTTTGATTACTTATTTCAGAATATTTAATAAATCAAATATAGAACATGTAAGCGAACTCTTTTTAGGAGAGTTCGCTTACATGTCTCAAGTAGTTCTATGTCATGCTACAAAGCGTCAATTTCTCCATTATATCGTTATATGAAAGTTATTATCCGAATACTTTTTGATCATAGTGTGTGTGAGTTTATGGTTATGTTATGCTAACAAAAAAAAAAAGTAATGAAAACAACTAGCCAAGTTCATAATTTTTAACTCCATCACACAATCATAAAATACACACTATCTTTGTTGCTTTAAGCTGTTTTTTTTTCATCTTCTTTTATTTAAGAAAAAGTGCCACAACTATGAATGAATAAATTGAGAGGATGAATGACAACATGAAAATTGAACAGGATTAATAAAAACAAAACTGGAAAATAAAGAAAGTTCATTTTTTTGTGTATTTATTGACAACATGCATGATAATCTACTGTTTCGTTTATCGCAGTTTATGACTATTTAACCCTTTAATGCACGAATCAAACAAAACACACAGTTGATTGGGATTTTTTAATTCTTTTTATTTTTTCATCGAAAATTATCAAAGTTATTTACAAAATTTGATCTACAAGGTTTTTACGATTTTTGAGAACTTCTAAAAATGTTGGTACTTTTAGACAATCTTACAAACTTATAATATGCCAACACTGGCTGCTCTATTACTAAAATATTTTCGTTTATATACAGAAAATAACTCATAAAATAGCTCTTATTGAACAAGGTTAAGCATTACAAGGTGGTGCAAAAGTAATGCTCCTATCAGAAAATGCTATAAATTTTGCGATTGGCCCCTAATGTCAGTTCTGTTTTGACATTTGTGTAGTAAACACATGCGAAATACACGTTAATAAACACTGTTACGCTACACTGCTCCAGAACGCGGAATATTGGTGACTATATATTTGAGCAATAATGAAGATGATTTTTCATCAAAAATAATCATGAGTGATAAGGCCCATTTCCATCTTAGCGGGTACGTAAATAAGCAAAATTTACGCTTCTGGGGCACTGAAAATCCACGTGTAATCCACGAAGAGCCATTACACCCGCTCAAAGTCACTGTATGGTGTGCTGTTTTCGCTGGAGGAGTCATCGGACCTTTTTTCTTCAAAGACGTCGCGGGCCAAACGGTTACTGTGAATGGTGAGCGCTACAGAGCAATGATCAACGAGCTCTTTTTGCCGCAACTTGATGAATTGGGATTGGAAAACATGTGGTTCCAACAGGACGGTGCAACGCCACACACTGCACGTGCCACAACCGATATGCTGAAGGATGCATTTCCCGGGCACCTAATCTCCCGTTTTGGCGATTTGCACTGGCCAGCAAGATCGCCTGATTTGACCGCTCCAGACTTCTTTTTGTGGGGCTTTTTGAAGTCGAGGGTTTATGTCAACAAGCCTCAGACTCTTGGAGCTCTTAAAGACAATATCCGTCAAGAAAGTGAGGACCTATTGCCGGAAGTTTTGGCCAAAGTGATGGAAAATGTCATAAAAAGGGCTCAAATGACAATCAACTGTGGCGGCGGCCATTTACATGACATCATATTCTCGACTTGATGTAAAAAAAAAATTAAAAGACCAAATAAAAATAATCCACAAGAAGAATCAAAGTTATTCATTTTTTTTTTAAATTACAGCCAAAAAACATCGGAAGGTTATTTTTGCGCCACCCTGTACATGTATCATAACCGAATTTATACCCTCCACAGTATATTCGTTACAGATGACAAAAATAAAATTGAATTAGAGAACACACTGAGGAAGTTAAACAATTTTTTGTGGTGAAAATCGTTTTTGGATGTGAATAGTATTGTGAAGGGATCCTATCATCAGTAAAATTCGAAACTGCATAAGAGCGCACAACAAACCGACTTTCGGGCTAAAGTGTATATCAAATTTTTAGACATGACTTGAGCCCCCTTTTGGTACTTTTTGGCACAACTTGACAACTTGATCTTTTTAAAAATTTAATAAAATGCGCTAAACTTAATTAATTTTGGTATATATTATTATGACTTTATTAGATATAAAACATATTTCAATTATTTATGGAACACAATTCTTGACAGTTTATGGTTCTATTTTTCGAATGGTTTGGACGATATTATCCTTAATTGATCATTTATGGTTTATTCGCATAGAATCGGTCTTTAACGGTGCCCCAAGAAAATATCTAAAAGTGTCAAATAGCAGCTTTGAGGCGGTTAATTGACATCGCCAAGACGGCAGATGACAGGATTAGCAAACTAAGACGGCAAAAGATCGATTGTTTGATGATATTTTTAACATAGTACGCCATCCAGCTAAAACCAAAGATTATTTAAGTTTAATTTTAGCCCATAAAAAGTTGACTAAAATGTAGTTGACTTTTCCAACATGGCCCAAAACCCAAGTCGATTTTAAATAGATTTTCTTTTTCTATTACAAATCCAAATTTCATCAAAATTGGAGTGTTTTAGTTGGGATATGTTCCCTGTTACATTGAAAATGTGTTGTTTGATGTTGTTATTAATTTAATTTATAAAATTTATATTTATACTATTATTATTGTTTAATATACAAATTTATGTGATTAAACGTATCTTTCCTAAGTCTTTTGTTTTTTACAATATTAATGACATTGTATTCAATTTTCCTATAATAATTTTCATATATAAACAAACTATTTGAAAAATGTTAACAATAATCAAATATGGATTTTTTCTTCCTTTCTACAAACAACAATTTATCTTATTCCCACATTAATAAAAAACAAACATCCTCATGCTGTGATTATTTACCATATAAACAAATTGACATAACTTTATTTAAATTTTGATCTAATTTGTTATTTTAAGGAAACATAAAACCTTAACAAAAACTATTTCACTAAAACATGAGTCTGCTTCATGAAGCGAAAAAAAACTTCAAAAATGTAGTTTTGTTGATGAAAATCTACAACTGTAAGACATACAACCAACAGAAAATTTACAAACTTGTGACATATTTTGTTGTAGTTTCTATAACATAAAGAGAATTTGAAATCTATCAATCAAATTCTACGACCATGTGTGTGTATGTATATAGTATATATAACTTGTCAGGTCTTGTCTGGCTTTTACACAAAAAAAAGCAAAACCAATATTGCGTAAGTTTATTTTTGCATTACATAAATTTGCATATTTTGCTAACAAGAGTAAATGTTAATATGGAAAACAACAAATTCTGTTTTTTTTTTCTAAACTTATTTTAAAAAAATAACAATTTATAACAAAACCATACACATAACAACAAACGCAGAAAATGGAAGAAAAAAAAAACTTCTACTCATACGCCTACGCAAAATTTTAAAAATAAAATATATATTTTTTGCTCTTTTTGATATTTTAAAAACATAAAATAGAAAATGCATTTATTTATACATTTATCTATTAAAAATCTCATGTGGCGTCCGACTGTGTGCTGTATGATTGTTAACAATTCAAAATTGCAAAAAAAAAAATTGTTTATAAAATAACCACCAAACAAAAAAAAAAAAAAAACAAAACAACTCTGACGACAATGACTGTCACAAATGGCGTAGTTTTGAATTATAAACTGACAGTTTATATTCAACTACTCGAATAGTGAGGCATGCCATGGCGTTTAAGTTATAGAAAAATGACAGTTTTTTGTCATAATTTTTTTTTTCTAATGCATATAAACCTAAACAAGATAGTACTGAAAAGAAATATTTATTTAAGCCCTGTACAATATCTAAAATAAGGCAATGGTGGTTATATGTAAGGCCTCGTATATTGGGTATAATACACAGAGAAACAAGATTCATTGTAACTTGCCAACGGAATGGTTTGGTTGGAGCCACCGATATATTTGTTTGTTGCAACCGAAATTCTTTAAATGCAACAGAATTTGGGTTGATACCAAATAATTCAATTGTATAAGGGAAATATTGAATAAATTAAATATTTTGATTGCTGCCACCAAAATCACGATGTCACAATGAATCTGTTTTCTTTATGTAAGTCTACGAGTCTACGAGAGATTAGAAAATGATGAGATATAATACTCTCTATTATTGAGAACAAATGTTACTGAAAATAGAAAATTTTAATTTTTCTCACCTTTAAATTAATAAATTAGTTTTGTTTTAATATTGCCATTTTCTATTACATATGCACTGGTCGTATGCCAAACTTAAACATATTTTGCACAATTTACACATCATAAGAAAATGATTTTGTAATGAAGAAAGTAATATTGAATCACAAAATAACTGTATAACATCAATCTAAAAAAAAAATATTAAATTTGCCATTATAATTGGTTTATTAAAATCACAGATCAAATTTCTATTTTTCTATCATCTAAATGCAAGTTTTTATTTACTGACTGGTACGAAAAATTCCGAAAGGAAAATTATCAAGTAATTAACATTTGATTGTGTATGCCCCGTGGAAAAAAAAGGGTCAGTTAAAGTTCGATGACCTGTCCTGTGGCCGTACCAAACAGTACCGGTCTGAAAAGACCTAGGCTATGACCTCTCCCGATACTATGACAAATGTACTACAACATATTTTCCAGTTTTTTCTGAAAAGGCTTGTAAATTTGACACAATATATACAGGTTTTTCTAAAGCTTTGACAAAGGTTCTCATGGCTGTATTTTTAATATTATTATTAAGTCAAGATTTGGTCACACGGCCGGCACTGCGACCCATATGGATCTTTTGTACCAAGGATCATAGAACTAAGCCAAATTCTCTATGAACTTTAATATAGAAGGTTCATTCTCCACAAATGGTAGCTTAATCGGAAATGTTCGGTGACAAACCCAGTTAGTAACCTAATGTCGTTCTTAGCATTGTCCAAAATTTTTCCATTGGAAAAGGTGTTAAGGTGTTAGTGATTTGCATGTCTCATCTCCAAAGGATTTTTCTAAAGCTCCTTTGCCATTGGTAGTCCTCCCTCCCTAATCAGGGCTGCTATGGTGGACCAGTTTACCCCACAGTACGGTTCCAGTCCAACTAAAGATGTGGAAGAAACTATTCTAGCTAGTTCGTCCGCTACCTCGTTACCAACGTGTACACGATGACCTAGTTTCCAGTAAAGAGTAAGCCTGTAACGGGCGGCCAACTGTTGAGGGGGGGCTGTCTTCTTACTAAATCATATAAAATGGGGCTTCATTCAAAAATCTTAAGTTGGATTAAATCATATATATCCAATGTGGAGTTAGCATAGAAGGCTACCTTTCTGATCCGTACGTTCAAACTTTTGGTGTACCCCAAGGTAATATCTTGGGTACAAGTCTATTTAAGTTATTCATTGACGATATGCTGATGATTTAAACATATTTTTCAAATAAAATCATGATGTTTTGGGTTTGCAAGCTGATTTAAATAAAAAGAATCCCTTTGAATCTTAATAAATGTCTCCATATTTCGTTTTTAGGTCTTTGAATCCTATCTATACCTCTTTCAATATTGGTGACCATATTTTGAAATCTGTGGGTTCAACTGTTGATCTGGGTATTGTTTGCAACTTAAAAATGTCCCTTAAACAGCATGTAGACTATATTGTTCCAAAAGCATATTCTACATTCAAAAAAGTTTATAAATTAAAATAACTAAAAATATTATTTAAAAGAAATGATATTTCATTTAAAAACCGGTCTACTTAATTTTCATTAAAATTAAATGTCATTTGTTATTTATTTTTAAATGTTGATTAATCAACTGACACATCCGTAAGAAACAAATGACATAATCAGTTAAAATAAATGTCAAAATTTTACCTACCAATCCTTAAAAAATAAAAGTTTTTTTCATTTATTTGAAATTATTTCCCCTTTTTTTATTTAATATACTTGTACAATACAAAATGTATGTATGCATATGAAGCTTTAAACACTTTTCGTGTGAATGTGTTTGTGTATGTATGTGTGTTTATGAATTTGTTGTAATTTCTATTGAAAAATTTTGTACATATACAACCAATTTAAATAAAAAAACAAATTGAAATTTTTTTTTATATTTTTTTTGAAACAGACAGCAAAAAAATGTAAATTTGTAATAACTGTTACGGACACAAATAAACCACAAGTTTCCGTTTTGTGGGTAAATTTTTATTAAATTTCAAACAAATGAAAAAAATAAATGAAACTGAAAAAAAATTGTCAATGATAGTAAATTATTTCGAATAAATGTATAAAAAAAGTGAATTTAGATATTTCTTTGAAAAATAAATGTATGTTCCTTTATTTTTAAATGGATCGGAAAACTTTTTTATTAAACTACAAACAGTAAACTACATAATATTCTGAGTGTATGCTTGCTTTCTTGAAGAGAAATTTTGCTGATTTTTCTGATCCATCTACATTAAAACTAATTTAGACTGCCTTTGTTAGATCAAAATTTGAGTATTCTGCTATAATATGAGCTCCACATTGTAATACTTATATCAAAATAGTGCAGAGAAAATGTATTTAGTTTGCAATCTCATCATTTAGATTTGCTGATCTTATACCCTCCTATAGATCTAAGGGCATATTAATTTGTTTGGAAACCCTAGAGATAGGTTGTTGCAATCGACTTTATTTGTTTTTTGATATTATTTGTCGTGTTATTGATTGTTCAGAGTTGCTTTGTCTTATTTTCTTTCATTGCCCGCCAAGAAGTCTTAGGACTTACTACATCGTGCCAATTATGGTGTTAATAGTATTTTAAATCGCACGTTTATTCAACTAAATGACATTAATCATAATTATTAAATGCGTTTAAAACCACAAATATAGTTTGTTCATCTGAAACTTTATTTAAACAATATTTGTATTCTGTTTTGATGGATTTAGAAAAAGGAAAAAAATTATAATTTAATATTTATATTAAATAATTTTTTTTGTTTGCTTATATTATTAATTAAAACAAATATGAAAAATCATGGTCAGTTAGGTATTTTTGAATTCCTTGAATAAATAAAATAAAAATGAATTGATATGTAAGGACCGATCCGAAAGTGTCTACCCAGTGACGTGTCCAGTGACTGGTAAAGAAGACCAGTCTGACCAGGTCAGAGTGCCATTCGCACCAGTTATGTCACCGATTTTTTCGGTTAGTCTTGTGACAGGTTCTTTTGTATTAATCCTGCGGTAGTCCTGTGACACGTAAAATATAAAATAACCGGTAAAATATAAAATAACCTGCCCCATCAGTTACTTGTTGTGCCCTGTTACAGTTTCGTTTTCCACCGGGTATAAATAACTGGACTATTGTGGAATACGCGGCTTATTTCGAAAACTAGTAAAATAAGTTTAGATAGATATACCCAAAACCACTACGTAGCCAAGGTATCATGACATTGTTCTAATATTTCCAAATACCAAAAATATCCTTTTAGTATACACACAGACAAAAATTTTGTCAATTTTTAACTAGAACTAGGTTAGTGCATTTATAATCGGTTATTAAAACTGACTAATAAATAAAATGAATTTTGGTGCTAATCGAATTTATTGGTTGTCGCTTCCTTGCGTGTGTCTAAGTAACCAAACTACAAATTGCAAATAAATATAAAGATTTTTGGATTAAATTTGGTATATACTTTTTATTGGTCCTGGACGAACCCGTTTAAATTTGGCTACACTCTCTAAATATTTAGAGCTACAGAGAGAAAACAAATTTATTGGGACAACCTCCCATAAAAAGGTCTCTTCTGAATTGAGCTAAATTGAACTTATTTGAATGGGCTCACCATATTAACTCACCCTTAATTTTTTTTTATTGGAATCCTTCTCGGTGAATTTTTATGCGCAATAAAATAACGGACATAAAAGTATCACCATTTTTGGATGCATTGCTCACAATAGGGTTAATCACCGCAAACAATTACTGTCATTTAACAACAAAAGCATTACATTAATGCCAACACTACAAATCTTTTTGAAAATTTTATTTATTAAAATATATTAAATATTTTTTTCATTATTTTTTTTTTACTCCTTTTAAAATACTTAAATAAACATTATCTAATGTCATTTTTACTGTAGCTGGCTAAATGACTGAACTACTGCTTGTATTTCTTAGATATTATTGTTATTATTACATGTTTAACAAAAATCCCACACTTAACCTCTTAGCATTAATCTTGATCAATGTTTTTTATATAATTTCATAGTTGTAGCTATTTTGTTTTGGTTTTGTTACTTGTTGTTAACTTAACATTTGTTAAATCACAATTTTATTTATTTATTTTTTTATTTCATATTAACTAAATGCATATTTAATCCTAAAAAAAAAAATAAAACCCAAAACATAAAACATGCAACATGAGAATTTGGTATTAAATAATATAAATACGAGGCAACAACAATAACTCTTAGCATGTTTACTAAAATAACAAAAATTTTCTATCAAATCATGCCAGTTAATGGTGGCTTCAAATTGTAATTGATATTTATTTAAATTAAATAAAATGCACATTTTGTTTTTTATTTTTATTATTTTTCCTTTGGTATTAATACGTTTTATTTATTTTTTTTTTCTCTTTCCACGTCTTCACATTTTATGTGGAAAAAAGGGGCCAGATTAGGTTAATACAAAATTTAGGTTAGTGTTATATTAGACGTAATGGTAATTTGCGATTTAGTACGATAATATGTATGTTTGAATTCGTAATGTGGCTTTAAGTTTGGTAATTTATAGCTTAAGTGTTCAATTGCAAATAACTGTTAATAGATGTATTACAGTTAACTAAAATTGGTATAAATATTAATTTGAAGAAAAACAAAAATAGATCATACAATGTTGCAAAAATTACCACTTTAAAAGAAAACTTTAATGGTATTTCTTAATAGTACTAAATGGTGTTCGGGTTTTGTTGATAATATTATTAATAAAAAATTTATTCTTTGAGCTTAAGGTTGGTTTTTTTACAAAAATATTATTTATTTTTCAATATTTCGCTACTCCATTGTATAGCATCTTCAAGAAATAATAATTATGACAAATTATAATTTTTTTTTGCTTATATTTGTCATAAATATTATTTTCTGAAGATACTACACAATGGTGTAGCGAAATATTAAAAAATAAATAATGTTTTTGTAAAAAACGAATAAATTATTTATTAAAAAGAAAAGAAAAAGGTTAAAAAAATTTAAAATGTAAGATAATATTATTACAAAATATTATTAGTAATACTAAGACTCAATCAACCTGTTATTACAGGTTGGTTGAAAAGTTCCTGCGCTCACCAAGAGATGGCATTGCTAGCTCCAAACTTTTTTTTTCAAGTTGGTATAACTGTCCTGAGAACACATGCAAAGTTGCAAGTCATTCTGTCAATTCTTTCTTTGTTTACAAGCCATTTGACGTTGACGTGTCATTGATTTTTTTTAATAGGAAAAAATTGAATATCGTTCAGTCATTAGATTCTTTGTTTTGAAGGGTTTAAAAGCAAAGGAAATTTATGAACATTTGTTAGAAGTATATAAGGAGTCCTCACCTTCAAAACGCACCGTTGAATTTTGGGCTGGTAAATTTAAACGTGGTCGTACCAGGATCCACGCGAAGGACGACAAAAAACTGCAACCACAGCAGAAATCATTGAGCAGGTGCATAATATGGTTAGTGAAGATCCAAGTTTGACTAAGCGTGAAATTGCTAATGCCATAGGCATCTCAGACGAACGAGTACTCCATATTTTACATGAAGAATTACGTATGAAAAAACTGTCTGGAAAGTTAGTGCCGCACACATTAACAATTCAACAAAAACTGGATCGAAAACAAATTTCTCAGCGTAATTTGGAGCGTTTTAATCCGAATAAAACCGCCTTCTTGCGTCATTTTATAACTATGGATAAGACTTGGATCTTCCACTATGATCCTAAATTGAAACAAGAACGTTTACAGTGGACTGAAGCTGGTTGTTCAGCTCCAAAGCAGGTGAAGTCACAACGATCATCAAAGAAGGTTATGACATCAGTTTTTTGGGATGCAAAAGGAATTTTGTTGATTGATTATCTTCAGAAAGGTAAAATAATCAACTCTGAATATTACTGCAGCCTTTTGGAGCAGCTGGATGAAAAAATTTGTGAGAAAAGACCTGTTTTAAAGAAGAAAAAAATAATTTTTCATCAAGACAATGCACCTGCTCACAAAAGTGTTTTGACGATGGCTAAATTCAAAGAATTAAACTACGAATTGCTTGAACATCCACCGTATTCACCAGATTTGGCTCCCAGTGACTACTATCTCTTCAGAAATCTCAAACAATTCCTTCGTGGAAAGCATTTTTCGTCGAATGAAGAGGCCATAGCAGCCGTAGACGGTTATTTTGCAGAGCTTCCGGAAAACTATTATAAGGATGGAATAAAATTATTGGAAGATCATTGGAACAAGTGTATTGAGCTTCTAGGAGATTATATTAAATAAAAAAATATATTTCGTAACAAAAACAGTTTTCTTTCATTTCGAGCGCAGGAACTTTTCAACCAACCTGTATATTATTTTTAATTATTTGCTTTTATATATTTGGGCTTTTAATATCCTTTATATATCAATGTAATAAAAAACATTTATTTATTCACTGTTTTATATACTTTATTCCACTGGGCCACACTTGCTCTGTGTTAGGCAAATAAAGCCTCCAAAACGTTTGGTAGGTAAAATTTGTTTGTATCGTTCAATGAAATTTTGCAGTTTTTATGATAAAGTGTACGAAATAAGTAGAAAAAAACGGTGAAAACGCACTTTTAAGATAGATTTTTTGTTTTTAAATCTACATTACAATTGTATATGAAATATTTTTATATAAAATATTAATCCTTAATGTAACATTCATATGCTTATTTTATAAAAATGGAATATGGAACTTTAAAATATAGCTATTTTGTAGTATAAGATTTCACTCCTTTTAAGATTGACCCACAAAAGCGTTATATTGAGAACTAAGAGTTATACATTCCTTGTACAATTTTTCTATAGAGGCTTAAACACAAAACCTACTCTTTATGCAACAAAAAATCGCTACGTTCATTTACTGATATCATGAACGTTGTACCTTTGAGCGTCAAACGATTCGGGAGTTTTACTTCACTAACATTTTATTATCCATGCTCGAGATCATTACCTTAAATTTGCCACCAGCACCTCATTTCTGTATTTTTCGCATCGTTAAAGTTTTCGCAAAAACATGTAAAATGCAACCTTGTCCTGCTTTCTATAGGGTGAGTCACAGGCAATTAAATATGAATTAATCTAAGAAGAAATTTTACAAAATTAAATGTGCCACAGCTTTAAAAGTTAGAAGCTCGAAAAAAGTTTTCACTAAAAATGCATCAAGTACAGAAACGGGGTGCAGGTCGTTATAAGTGCGTAGTGATGGGAAATGTTATTTGCTGAATCAGTATATCGTTTGTAGAGTATTATTTATTTTGCATATACAAATATTTTATAAATTTTCAGGCAAGAAGATTATAGTCCATAATAGTCAGATATAATATCAGATAGAAAATCAAATAATTTGATTCATAAGAAATCAATTTTTCATTGATTCCAAAATATCATTTAGTACTGATTTTCCTCTTCCAAAGCAGTTCTTTTCACAACTTCAAAAATGATATTTTAAATAAAATTAACACTTTTCAAATCTATCACGGGTAACTTATTTTAAAAATAACCAAGTTAAACATTAACCACATATATTTACATATAAATTTGACATTTATAACTATGGTTAAGTACTAAACTTTTGTTTTTTTTTTTTTGAAACAAGTTATAAGGTTTGCGTGATTTGTATCAATTTTTAACTTACAATTAACCAAATTTTTAATTCTTAAAATCTTAAAAAAGACGTTTAAAATTATTGTATTAAAAATTGCAAGCATTTCGAAGTAATTTAACAAATCTCATTATTTAATAAACCCTAAGGACTGCGTTAGATGCAATGAACAAGGATTATAAAAGAAAACCCCAATGTAAAAATCATTGGCTCCGATCCAAATTTTCACAACACCAAAATCAAAATCACAGCTTTTTTCTCTTCTTTTGCTACTATTTTTTGCTGAGTACTTGGAATGCAGAGTGTACCGAAAAAGGTGAAGTATGTCAAAATTTCAGCCTATGTAAAGAATGTTATGTACATAATGTAGAGTATGTAATGAAAAGATTGCAAAGTATTCAAGGTGGTCGAAATATAAGTATATTTTTAATTCATATATTATTGTAAATGACACTGATGGATTTTTTTCTGTTCAAAATATTGACTATCTGTCAGTATAATGGACCAAGATGAGTCACTATACGCTTGAACAACGTTGGGTAATATTGAAAAGTGAGTGTTGTGTTGACCAAACTGTGCGTTTCTTGAAAAGAAGTTTTAGCCGAAATGAAGCACCCACCACGCGTGCTGTGCGCAAATTTGTCCAAAAAGTTCGTGAGACTTGCTGGAGGTTTGTCCACTAGCAAGCTAGTCTAAATGGAAAAAGTTCTCAGAATCCCAGATTTTCTTTACAGCAAATAGTGCTGAGAGTCTAAAGAGAGTCTGTGAGAGAGAGTCCGCTTAATATTTGTGGCTTTTTACAAAGAACGTGCTTAAAAATTTATGTTTCTTTTATAAAAATTTTTTTTTCGAAATTTGTATTGAAAATATTCTATCGGAAAAATACGTGTCTTTTTTTTATGAAATAGTGTTTTTTCTTAAAAAAAAAGGCTTTGAATTTGATATTTCTCTATAGCCAAAATTCCTAAAAAACTGAAAAAAATATATATGATTGTCTGACTTTTTCATGAAAAAAAACTCACAATAATTTTTTTTGTAGGAAAAGTCCTCAGAATCGAAGGCTGTTTCCATTTGAAATAGTTGCCAAAAGTAGTCAGCAAAGATAAAAGTCTAAAGCTAAAAGCACAAGTATCAAGCAAAGATAAAACCAAAAAGGTAAAAGCCTTACAAAACAAGGAGTTTGGCCTATAAGGCAGTTTTTTTTAACTTGATGTATATTGATATCCCAATAAACATTGAAATATTAAAAATTAAAGTGCTTAAAATATTGTTTGTTTTGTTCTTTATATGAGGTATTTTTTAGAGTCAAAATAATTTTTTCTTTTATTGTCAATATTTTAAAATAAAATTAAAACATTTGTTTAAAATTACAAATTTCATGTGGAGATTTTTATAAAATCTGAATTTCTTCCATGGCTTTTAACGAAAAGGTAAGACACATTTATTTTCAGCTAAACTCTGTCCTTAAATTGTCTTTTTTCTTATTTCGAAAAGATTCTACAAATATCTACGCTAACTAAAATTATAAAAATGTACGTGTGTTAATAAATTGTACCAAAACCAATTACGAGAAGAGTTAATGAGCAACATTCGAACTTGACAACGTGACAGCACAAATGCTGCGCATAGTTATGCAGTTTTGAGGATAATTTAAAACACTATACATAAGTGCGAATAACATAATAAGTGAAAAATCAATACACTTTTTACTTTAAACATGAGTTATAGAGAAAGAAAATCAGATGATAATTGTTGCCCTGCACTGTATGAAACATTTTTTCAAAATTTTTGCACTTTTGAAAATTCATGCCTTTCACTCACATAAATCCATATTCGGTATTTTAAAATTAATTAACTTTCACTTAATTATTGTATTTACCCGCAAACAAATAATTCTAATCTACATATCCCTTTAAAACTTGAAAATAGAGATACTTAATAATAAAAGATTTTTAGTTTGATGAAAAATGTCCAATATACAATACTGTCTTAAAATGTGTCAATATTCACCTTATTAATACGCATTGTATTTATTCATTTATTAATTTTTTTATTTATTTATATTAATCATTTAATTACAAATTATATTTTAATACCCTAATCGTTGTAGCGAAAACAGACCAGAGCCTCTGGTGGGAATTGAACCCACGACCCCCGCACTGATAAGCTAGCACGCTCCAACTAGCCTACCGGGGCGCTCAATACGCATTGTTTGAATACTATTATTGTATAATTTCATCGCGACATTTTACTAATAAGAAAATCATCTCGATCATCATGAACTTCTTCATGTTATTTGCTTTTAATTATAAAAAACCTTAAGACCTCATTTATTAAATAACTACAGAAAATATTTAATAATATTAAACTCCCACCAAATACAAATTCATACAAATACAACATTCTAAATATAAGCTCATGTAATACGTTAAGAATAACTTCAACAAAAAAACTACAAAAACACGAAATTTCAAACTAATTATGCAACATTTAACTAAATAAAACTTTTAATTAATTTGTGGCAAACTTAAGAAAAACACGAATTTTAAGAATGCAATAAGAAGTAACAAGTGATGATAATATAATTTTTTTTTATTTAAACAACATATGGAGCAACAGCATTATGCTACCAACATATAACGGTAAAAAAACATAATTGTTAACTGATTTGTTGAAAAGAGCTCTTAACAAAATGTTTGAACAAAAAAAAAAAATTAAAAAATACACATTTTTATATAAAAAAAAATTAACAATTAAATAAAGCAAATGTTAGTTTATATGAATTGTATTTTTCTTTTTTAAGATATTTTCTATAGGATTTTTTTATAACAAAAGGTTGGTCTTGTCACGTTTTTTATTGCTGCTACTACTGCTGTTGCAGCTTTAACAGTTTCTTTTGTGTCAAAAGACCAAGAAATTTGCGT
The DNA here is from genome assembly GCA_949748255.1 of Eustalomyia histrio. NCBI lineage: Eukaryota > Metazoa > Arthropoda > Insecta > Diptera > Anthomyiidae > Eustalomyia > Eustalomyia histrio. The sequence goes on from OX456526.1 coordinate 67,062,969, forward strand.
TCTTCTGTTAAGTAGGGGTTTTTATATTTTATTTAAAATCATTGTAGGTTTTTCTAACAAATGATTTATTTTAAAGTTATTATGACTCCTTAGATTGTTAAATAGCAAATAAGCTTGAGCAAACAAACAAACATTTGCTGCCTTATTGTAACTTTTAATTATGACGATAAGGTCTCAATTAAAATTATTTTTTTAGTTGTAGTAGTAGTTTTTTTTTTATTTTCGTTTTTTTAAGGTTTATTTTTTCTACAGAGTTTGGGTTTTGTATTAGAGTGTTGTAATTTTTTTAGTTTTTGTGAATTATGTTAAACTCGTGTTTGCTGTTAGTAGAATGTAGCGTGATATTTTGTAGGTGGTAACATAAACATGCAAACTATGTTTATGTTTAAACAATTGTGCAATTAAAGAATTTTTTTAAGACTAAAATTTTTATTTGTAAATTAACAATTTGAATATTCATATTTGTTACCCCTACAGGTTGCAATGGTGGTAGTCTATGTTTAAAAGTAGTCAGCTAGTATAGTTCAACAAATACTAAAATTATCTGCAATATTACCTTTTAAACGAAAACCAAAGAGCAGAGTGCGATGGTTTATCGATAAGAAAGGATTTTTATTTTCCTTTTTTGACACTCTCGAAAATAAGAAAATATTTTAAATGAATGAGAGCTGCCTTCAAAAAATAATTTAATAGAAAATTCTTAAAAATATTTAATTATTTTCGCTAAATTCAAGAAAGTATGGAAAAGCAAAAATATTGTATATTAAAATACATTTTGTTACCGTTAGAATGAAAAAATTTGTAAAAATTCGAAAACCCTTCAATGAATTTTTAATTTCCTTTTATTTAGGAATTGTTTATTTGACAATTAAATTTTCTAATAATTTCACCTGGTGTTGTTACGTTATAAACCTTCACAATGCTTTTTGTAGTTAAATAAAAAAATTTAAATTGATAAAACATTGTCCAGGTCAAAAAATGGTTTGTGGAGAAACACAATTTTACTTGTAAAAATAATTTTTGTTGGGAAAAATATTTGTTTGAGGTGAAATAAATTGTTTGAGTTCAAAAAAAAAAGTGAAATTAAATATTTTTTACTCTAGCGGGCTTCATCGTTTTTACTCATGCTGTTTTTTGTCCTCCCAAGCAGTTCGGTATTAAAAATTACCAAAAATCAGTCTAGCTGTAAAAAAAAAATGTGAAGGAATGTTATTTCCAAATTTATATATATTTAAATATAATTTTATATTAGTATCTGGTAAATAAGACATTTTACGAGAGATGAATAATATTTTTAATCACTTTAAATTTTTTTCTACCTTAAAAATTATTTTTCACATCAAACTTTTTTCGCCACAATTTCTTTCGACCTCAAAGTTTTATTTTTTTTTACCACAAAGCTGTTTTCACATCCAGAAACTTTTTTCAAACCAAAAATATTTTCTCAATTTTATTTTTTTTACCCTCAACAAAAACACTCTGTAGAGTTTTTTGTTAACAGTTGATTTTGCGTTTAAATTAAACAGAAATAATTTGAAAATCCCGACGTTTTGGTATCAATTTTCATATAAAAACACCTGTTAATAGGAACTCGACTATGACGGATCTCCGATGACACCCAAATTTCTGTGGCAGTCCCACACACTAAAATTCAAATGATTCTTTGTTTGATATGAATTGCTACATAATTAGGAATTTTTCTTAAAAATTTTTCTTAAAAATGTATTAAAAATAATAATAATGCTGTGTTTTTTTTAGACAAATTTGAATATAATCTTCGCCTAACCTAATTGGGTGCAACCCTATGTTTTGTTTTAACGATACGTATATATCAGAGAACTGCAAAATCAACTTTTTTCTTGATTTAATCATACACAAAAATTCTTGTTCACATTTAATAATTCAACAAAATTCACTGTAGAATAAAATCAGCATCATGTTACTGAACACGTAATTGGGATCAGTGTGGACCATATGTCGATTATGTCTACTGCAAATGTAATCACTCAACAAAAAGTCAGCGTTGAATAAATCAGAAAAAACAACAAACAACGCATATGAGTGTATTCATAATTACAACAAAATAGAAACACACTTCATAAATGTACATTAGGGTGGGACTTTTACCCGCTTTTTTAGAATTTTTATTAATAATACAATTCTAAAAATATTATTCTTTGTGAAATAAAAATATTTATTTTGAAAAAAAATTTAGGTCGATATCTCAGACTTGCCTAATCCGGAAAAATTCAAATATTGTCTAAATTTTTTTTCATCTATTTTGATTGGAAAATTAGGCAATATTTAACTTTAACCAGATTGGGAGAGCCTGAGAAATCGACCTAAATTAAAAAAAAAAATAAATTTCACAAAGAACAATACTTTTGGTATTACTAATAAAAATTCTAAAAAAAAACGGATTTAAGACCCATCCTAATATACATATAACATATATGAATGTGTTTCCACAAAATCATCCCCTTTTTATAGATCAGAAACTATTTTGTTTTAATTATGAATACACACACACGTTGTTTTGTTTTTTTATTTATTCTATAATAATTATTGTTGACCCGAACGAACAAGAATACAATGAATGGTATGAAAACAACAGTTGAAACTGTACGTTGGCGTTGAATAATATGAAATTGTTTTATATACATATATGCATTTCGTGTATAAATTAAAGCATTAGTTACATTTAACAGGGTGGGACTTAAATCCGCTTTTTTAGAATTTTTATTAGTATAAAAATATTTATCTTTGTGAAATATAAATATTTTTTTGGAAAAAAAATTAGGTCGATAAATCAGGCTTGCCTAATCCGGAAAAATTTAAATATTGTCTAAATTTTTTTTCATCTATTTTGATTGGAAAATTAGGCAATATTTAACTTTAACCAGATTGGGAGAGCCTGAGATATCGACCTAAATTAAAAAAAAAAAAATATTCACAAAGAACAATATTTTTGGTATTCCTAATAAAAATTCTAAAACAATGTATTTTAGACCCACCCTAATATACAAATAACGTTTATGAAATATGTTTCTTTAACAAAACCACCCCCTTTTTATAGATAAGAAACTATTTTGTTTTAATTATGATTACACTCATACACGTTGTTTGTTGTTTTTTTCTGATTTATTCTACATCAAAATAATTATTGTTGGCTCGAATGAACAGAATAAAACAATGTTTTAACAACGACCGATGATTATAAACCAGTGACAAAACAATTTGCACATCGTTTGATTGATTAAAATCATCAACAAATATGTGTGTTGGAGTATATTCAGCGTTTGAACGCAAACACAATTTATTCTTGTGTTGATTGCGTATGAACGTTTTGCAATCAGCAAATGCAGTTCGCTGGTATATATGCACTCCGATAAAAATTAACAACTTTTTTGTTAATGTCAAAATTTTCCATGCTCACCTTATGCCGGATTGCAGCGGTGCCACCTTGGTATTTTAAATTGACAAATTTGAACTTTTAACTGGAAATTTAAAATTTAAACTGTCACAAAAATTAGTGTTTAAACGATGAAGATTAAAAAGATGATGATTTTTAATCAAAATTTTTAATTTCGCTATCTTAACGGGGTACTATGTGAATTTGTTACTAAATTAACGTAAACAAGGCCTACGACAAAGTTAAACTTTTAACTGGCAAGTTAAACTTCTGAATCTCAAAAAAAAAAGTATATGTTACATATGAAGATTAAAAGTTAATTAAGTTAAAATCTCGCTATTTTAACGGGCTATTATGTGAATTTCTTAAAAAATTTATGTAAACAAGGCGTATGAGTGTTGCGTTTATTGATAAATGGCAACACTCATACGCCATGTTGTTTTGCACTAATTTATTGAAAAATTCATATATCTTCTTTAATGTAATTGGTCATAACATCCGAATTTATTTTTGGAAACAAGGGCCCTAACCTAAAAATTCAAGAATACTCTTTTTTGGACGTCTTCTATTTTTAAAACTTCTTTAATATTTAAAAAAAAGTACACCCAGAAAACGGTATCAGTTGTGACCACTGAATTTGCTGCCAATCGAATTCTGGCGGTTACGACAACTATCATCATATTAAATTATATTTTTAGTTGTGAAAACCATTTTTCAGTTGTCTAATTTTATATTCATATTCCACATAAATATTATTACATTCCACAAAATTTTATTTAAAAAAAATTTAAATTTTAGATTTTTCCAGTATCGAACCAAGGCATCCAGATTTACAATTCACACTCTTACTTACTGCACCGCAACTTTTTTTGATATATTTGTTACTTAAACATTTGAATATTTTATTTTAATTAAAAAAAATACATATTTTCTTAAATGTTTGCCTTTGAACACGGAAATCAGGAGTACTAGTCTAGCTCTTTGTACAAAATATGTTTTCATATATGGACTTAGCCGGAACACGAAATAACCCAATTTTATTATGCGCCCTGCTCTACCTTATGCACAAACACTTATGCACAAACTATACAGACAGGATTGAATCAAAACGACGATTAGAAAATTAGTAAAATGCAATGTTAAAATTGCCTTTTACTCAAATATATATTTAGTTTATTTTTTCTATTTCATTCTGCAAATCACTACAATGTCAAAAATAACAATACGGCTTGAGAATTCTTTTTGGGCATATATCATTGGTAAACTATCTTAATTCTGCACATATGTATGTACATAATGCATTTGTTAGCTTTTGTTATTTTGATATTTTATCAAATTAAAAATACAAAAATTTAAAATATTTTTGTTTACATTTAAAAGGAAAAATCCATTTTTAGGAATTCTAAATTTTTAAGCAGCTATATTTATAAATACTTATACAGTAAATAACTGTATTAATGCGGCAAACTATCAACGTTCCACAATTAAGTGGTCTGACCAACGTCTTCACAAGATAGGATTGGATCGTCAAAAAAATTGTATTTGTAAATATATAAAAAAATAAAGAAAAGTCGGATAAGTAGGGATAGTCAATTTTATTCACAAGTAATATAGATACAGAGACAAAAATCGGAAAAGCAAACCTTATTAATAAAATTTAAAATGTAATTTACAAGCTTAGCTAGTAGGCAAAATACACAAGAAAAAATAATCAGGAACAGGGGAACAGAATATTTTAACTAATAATATTTGTTAACTAGTGTATAACTTTACTTGTACAGAAATAAAAAAACCGTATTTTTAAAAATAAAGAATAATTTCAATTTTAAATTTTTTTTTATATTTATGCACTATATCTAATGCAACTTTAATTATTACTATAAACTTTTAATATACATTTAGTATAAATCAAAATATATATCATGATAATGAATTAATTCGGGAGCATGTCTTGTATTTCGTATATTTAAAAAATATCCATTAGCAAATATTGAAAGATTTTATTATCGTAAAGATTTTAACTTCTCAGTTAACATATTAAATAATTTTATGACTATTATTATTATTATTATTACAAAACTTACTTTAAGTGTAATATATTTATTTAAATAAAAATCCATTTAAAATTACCTGAAATGAGAAAAAATAATATAAAAAATCCATTAGTTAAACTTGTAACATATAGGTGGTAATATTTAACATTTACTTGATACTTTTTATTTATAAAGTAAAAACTAAATTTAAATAATAATGTTAATTTACTATCTAATCGTTAACATATATTGAAATTAATTATAATTGATAATTGCATTTTTAAGATTAAATAGGAATTTTTTCATTCATTTTTTTTTTAATACAATTTTTTCATATGTGTTAAGAGAAAAATAAAGGCCAAATATGGAAGTAGTGGTGGAGTATAAAAGGGGTAACATTTTAAATAAAACAAGAAATTCAAACTAAATTTTCAATCTAAAAAATATTTACATATATTTATACATTCAAAAATGTTATTCTATTTTATACTCGGTCTCTGTTTCTTATACTTAAGAGAAAAAACCTAACAAATTTACAATTAATTTTATAATTAATTTACATTTTTCTTGTCAATGCGTGGGTTTTCATTTAATATTTATCGAAACAAAAACAAATAAACTATAGATTTTTATTTGCTATAAAAAGTATGTATTTCTGAAATGTAAAACTGGTCTTATTTTCTTTACTTAAATATAATAAATTTAAAGCAATTAATTTTATGGAATTTATATGATTAAGGTCATTTTTAAAGTGAGATAAAAATAAAAATATAATTATAATTTTTTCAATTCTAGTTAAAGTGATTTATTCAACAAATTCTAAACTAAATAACAAATCTTAAAACTCTCACAGTTTACTTAAGTTTAAGTATTAGAAATCATAGAAACTAATAAACTTTTTAACATGTTAAAACAAGCAATGTTTTACATGTTAGGCGCCTTCATTTGTTTAACAATTGTTAATATGAATATTTTGTAGGTTGTTTTGTTTGCTATTTGTAGTTTTTTGTATTTTATTGATTTAAGTACGTAGTTTTAAAACAAATCATTGTATACTATAAATAGTTATATTGTTAAATCTAATGTCTTTATTTTTAAACACGAAAAACATGTGTGGTTTTTATTATTGTATTTAAGGCATTTGTGTTAAGTAAAGAAATCTTTTTTTATTTACAACACTCATACGCCATGTATCACTAACAAAAATGATTCATTTCATAAATTCCCTATCGGAAATTGGTACGAACTGGCACACAACCAGTCCTTTAGTATAATTAAAAAAAAGTCAAAGTAGCTTAAAAAACACATTAGAGACATATAATTATATCATTTATTTATCATCACTGGGATCATAAGGGCATATTTTTACTCACAAGGAAGCACCGTGGATTGCCTTGAAATTTTCATATGTCAATTTAGCCAATTTATATCTAGATTTAACCATCTTTGGGCATTTGGGAAAATTGAAATTTAGCCATTACCCATTTTTGGCGCATGAAATTAACAAAACAAATTCAATGGAATTTTTTAATCTGACAAACAAAATTTAAAGTATTATTATTATAATTAGTATCGATACAAAATCAAAACATTTGTTTCTTTTTATAAGATGATGGTGTAAACAATATGTCTACACTTTTTCAAGGTTGTTTGTAAAAAAATAATTTTTTTTAAATGCAGGCAAAATCTAAAATTTATTTGCGTATAGTAAAACATACTAAAATATAATTACATATAAACCTTCCATTTTATATTGTTAAACTATTTAAATGTTTATATCAACTTCAAATTCGACTGAAATGCTGAAATCAGTTTCAAATTTTCACTAAAAAAGTGATCAAATTTGAAAATATCATTTTTTTTATCAAGCAAGTATAAGAAAAAATAATTTATAAAATTTTTCTTAAAAATCTTAATAAAAAACAAAGCTCCTTAAATGCCACGGTCTGATTAAGAGAGTCTCAGCTATTACAAGGTAGTTTTACTCTATAACAAAGATTTGAAAAGATTGCTCCAAAATTGTCCATTAAAGGGAATTGTTTGCAGATGGTAGGTAGGTTTCAGTGAGATTAGTAATTTTATTTTAAACAATTTTTTACAACAATTTTCCTTACAAAACCATTTAGTCATTTATCTGTGAGTATTTGATATATGAGCCTGTTTGAAACCATGACCTTTTGTGGGTAGTGGTTCAGAATGAGGCCTGAAAAGTGTGGAAATCCATTTACCTTTACCGCGTATCCTCACAATGTTTTCCATTTTCTCTTAAATTTATAAATAAGGGTTTGCTATTCCATGGTAACATCTAATTATGATCCCGAACCCGACAAATTATAAATATATAATTTTAGCTTTATTTTAGGAATTTCTTAGCAATTTTTCTCACAAGTTTTAATAATAAAGCTGTGGCAATACTGGAGGGGACAAAATCAATACGCATAAGCACCTGTTTAACAGCTCAATATTACTTTTGAGTGATAAAATATGGGATCAAAAATTATTCCATTTTTCATTTCTTAAGTATTTTAATTTATTTTTATATTAGTTTTGAAGAAACGACACAAAAATTTGAAACCAACTGAAAGTAGTTTTGATGGCCGCCTTTAAATTTCAAATTATGTGATTGGGCCGCAATAAAATGATCATTTCTTTTCTCTCTCCTATTTTATGACCAAACTTCTGCGAAATCTGGAAGAACAGCCAACCCTTGTCAGATTGAATTCTATTTTATTATTGTATTTCGATGCTATTTTTATGGTGAATGGCAACTATAAGAAAGTTGGTTATAAACTTGGCAATTCACGCATCAGCATGCTGAAAATTACACTTTTTTTAAGTTTATTGTTCTGTTTATACGTTAATGTCATAAATATGCATTAACAATTTTTATTAAGGATTTTGAGTTTAAGAAGAAGAATAAACGTGTTTCTCTAAAAATTGTAAACATTATTTATTTTTAATCAGAAACCAGCCAGTCTTTTTCTTCTTAACCTCAAAACCATACACTTTGCTATGGCTTCTCAGAAGTTCCAATCGGACAACGAATTTGGCCGAAAAATCATCCATTCTGATGAGGCGGCTATACACAAAATTACCGCATCTGGGGATCGGAAAGCCCGCATGTTATTGCCGAGAAGCCAATGCATCCATAGAGAGTGACAGTTTGGAGTGGTGTTAGTCTCATAGTCTCATTTTTTTTTGAAAATGCTGCTGGAAACACCATCAAAGTCAACGGCGAGCGTTTGAGGGCCATGACTACGAAGTTTTTATTAGATGAAATGAAAAATATAAATCAGAAGATATAATCCAGGATCGTGCATCATGACGCTCATCAAATAATCGATTTATTGCTCACTAAGTTCCGCCAAGACTTCTGATAAGTCTTGGCGGTGTCAGTTGGCGATTTGGCCCCTTTTGGCTTTTTTTGTGGGATGCCGTTAAAGGCCGATGCTATGCCAATTATCCAAAAATGATCCACATTAAGGCTTATATCGTACAAGCCATTCGTAAGATAGAACCAAAAACTATCAGAAAACTTGTAATTCCGTTATATTTGTTATTTCTAATAAAGCCAAAATATACCAAAAGAAATTAAGTTTAGTTTATTTTATTTTACTTAATTTCTTTAAAAATTCTTGTATATGTACCACCTAAAGGGTAACAAAATGTTTAAAAAAACTTAAATTGCCACCAAATTTATATCAATAATTTCTTTATGCAAACGAAAAACGTAGCCCATCTAAAACTCTTAAAATTCTCTAGTGTTGATCCGCAATAGCTTAGAAACCTTTGCTTGATAGTTTTTGATTTATTCACAGAACACCAATCAATCATGAAATGATATTATGATTATCTGGCTTCAAAAACTACCTACGAATAGTATTAATCAATCTTGTGAAATTTTGTTTGTAAACCGTGTTTCGCGGTCAATATTTAAAGTACTGTGTATAAAAAAAAATTAATATAATTATTATATTAAAGCGGTAATAAAACAAGAATATTTATTTCCCACAATACCGCATTTACTACATCACCCTGTGGTCCGCTATAAATAATAAAAGCAATACAAAGTTATTCCATTTAACTACCAACCATAAAATAAAAAATCAAAAACTGTAACAATTAAAAAATTGCAATACAATATAGCAACAATGTATTTCAAGGAAATCAAAAAAAAATAAAAAAAAATTCTTTAAAACCTACAAAAAATAAATAATTAAAGTAAAGAAAAATTACAAAAGTGTGTTTCATTATATACTGACTACATGGATTATTTAATTTTTCCTTTTTCGGGACTCTGCACAAAATAGTGTGCCAAACTAAAATAAATTACAACAAACAACATTTTAATTAAAGCCCACTGTGTAACTGAAAAGTAATTTCAATACAAATGAACTCCACCCACCGTTAAATAAAAATCGAAGTGAAAAGAAGAAGCAAACATTAAACATCAACTTAAATAATGGTATTTTCGAATATCGTGGGGTATTTCCAAAGAATAACTAAATTACTCATGGCCCAATTTTCAATTAAAATTCAACGCACAATTTTTCAATACCTAAAAGAGTTTTCAGCACACATACACAAAAAAATATACAAGGATTTTTTAAGGAAAAAATGCACAAATTTTAAATCTCTTTTTGGGTTTTATTTATTTTTTTTTTCTTTTTTGAAGAAGGTAATCAATGTTTGGCTTTGATAATAATGAATTTACGGTTGCCACAATATCAAAAAGTGTTATTGTTGTTTTTGGGTTGTGTATGCGCGTATTAAGCAAATAATGAAATTTTAGACCTCCATCAGTTAATCGCTTAAAGCGTATAAAAACTTAAGTTGGAAATGTATTTTAATGTATCAGCCACGAACGACAACAATAACAACAGCTACAACAGCAAATAAACACAACATCAAAATCAGTTTTCTTTAAATTTTTTTCCTTGTAAATCATGTGTAATAAATAAAAATTTATTCTGAAATGAAACACTAACATAAGAGAATTAAAACAGAAAATGTTAAACACTAAGGTGTCCTCTAAAGTTGGGAAGAACAATTCATGGCACTGGAAAGGAAAATTAATAGATAATATTTCCATTAGCGACTGTAGTCTATTTAAGAAATTATACGAAGAGTTTGTTTTTAAATAAAGAATCAATGGAAATTCATAGAAACATATTTTTTAACTATTTGAGTCAGACATTCAAAAAAACAGCCTAAAAAATAATTTTATGCTTTTTGTTTCTAAAAGCAGAAATTCAAATAGTTCCTTTTTGTTTATTTTTTTTTCAAAATAGTTGGTTAAATTTAAAATTATTTCAATAAAAATTACAAGAAATTATTCAAATTATCTATACATACACACATAGAAAATAAAAATATATGCATCTGTGTGTGTTGGTTTTGTAATTACATACAAATAAAAAGAAACTTTAAACTTGAAAAAGAAACAAAATAAAAATGTTTTTTTGCTTACGTTATGTCAAATTGATAGTTATTTTCAACGACTTTCGATTGCTTTAACTACATTTGTCGATTATTAAACAATGATTGAAAATAAACAACAAAATAAACAACAAAATAAGCTGAATATAATGAATAATCAGAAGATCTCTTTTTGATTATTTTAATATGTATTTTAGATTGTTTTTAACGAAATAATATTGTGAGTGTACTCAATGGAGCACTTATTCATGTAATTTGCTTGAAAGGCCTTGAAGCTATTAACGTATATAATCTTTATATGCTTATGGAAAACGTCCGACATAAATCGGAAATTTATCGAAAGCCTCTTTCACTTTTACTAAAAGCATTTTAAATAAAAATTATGTCATATAAAAATTCCATTTTTCTCAAATAAAAACTACATTCCAAAGGCTTTTCCTTAAAATCTACAGAAACCAATCATAATCAGTCAAAAAGGGGACTAATTGCCTTTCGTTTAAAACAATTGAAGCGAATAACGTTGTAAGCGACAAAATTGAAATTGTTGAGAAATCGAAAAAAAAGTTTTAGACATGGTAGGTGTCTTCTTTAGATTGCATTTTGATAAGGAAAAAAAAGTAATAATTTTGCCTTATTTAATTTTTAAGTCATAAAAGATAGTTATTCTAACGGTAATCTGAAAAAAACAGGTTTTGCAAAAATCGTCGCTTAAAACGTTATTGCGGCTCCGCTTCAATTGTATTACATAATTTATATTTAATTGTTAATAAATTTAAATTTTGGTAAAACTATTAGACTTTTCAATATACTAAAAAGAAATTTTAAATAGTTTAAAAGAAACTTTTTAAATAATTTAACTTGATTGCTGAATGAATGGTGGAAAAAGTTAAAAAATATTATTCTCTGTTATTTTATCATATATTCTATTAAAAACAATTTCACAATTTTTTTTAATTAACTATTGAAACTTTACTCTGACTATTGACAATGTAGTTATAGCCATTTTCAAATAGTAGTGGTGGTAGCAGAGATGTTTTTTTTTGTTTATTTTTAGCGAATATTTCATATTAAATTTCATATTTATGAAGTAAAAATAGCCTCGTGAGTTAATTTGCATTCACTTATTCATTATATTCATAGGAAAAATAATACAAAATCGAGAATTTTTTGGAGAAGTATATTCCTATAGATAATTTTCTATTGATATAAAATTGAGAATACAAACTATTGTATTAAGGTCGCCTAACTAATTAAAAAAAAGGCGGCTCAATTTAATAAAATGTAGTGTGATTTCTATACAAAATTTACTCTTGTTTAGAGTAGCAAATTTCGTGATTAAACTTAATTATTAGTGAAATTTGTATGAAAATAACTTTGTGTTAAATTGGCAATACTTTTAGATAAGTTATCTGATATTAATAATCAAAAACAAAAACAAAAAATAATCACGCAACCCATGAATTTTATCCACGCACGAATCTGGCACGAACTTTTTTCCTCAACATACTCTCATACACGACTGAGGAAATTATTATAAATTTCTCTCACACTTATATTTCGTGTCACTTGCCCACTTCTAGTTTGTACTGTGTGTTTATATCACTCATACGCCACGTGTGTTTCTCTATAAGTTGTTCCTATAATAAAATAAAATATGGAAATATCGATAAATGTGATGAATATAGATAAAAATCGACGAATATACGACACATTAGGGTGACATCAATACGTAGAGAAATACTTTTTGGGACAATTTCTTGGAGCTATCTTTAATATTTTTAAGCAAATCAAAAAAAGAATATTTTTTAACAATTTTATATTATAATACATCATTCATAATTAGTCTTGCTTAGCACGAATGTGCAAAAAATGTCAAAATGGGTATTTGAGATATTCGAAAAAAATTCGAAAAATCGTTTTGAAAGGGCTCATAACTAAAATCGTGCTAAACATGTAATGATGTTTTACTATAAAATATTTATTTTTGTTTCTATTTTTTCGAAACAGAGGAAATTATGACTCAAGTGTGTCGCGGGTTATCGTTGCCCGACTTAGCCTTAATTTTTATCATAGATATCTTAAACCAAATTCCGCCCGGCACTTCTAAAAATTGCGAAAAAGCTAAATATTGTGACCGCAGTATACACATATAAAATATTCTAATATCGTAAAAATCAATATTGATAAATCTAATACATATAAAAATTTTTGAGAGCCAATTTTTGTTTCCGGCTTGTATTAAATTGAGCTTGACATTAGTAACTTAAAATATAAAAAAAAATTATACTATTTGAAATATTCATTATATATTAATAGACTAATTTATAATTTTATTCATTTAAGCGGTTATAAAAAACCTCAAATAATTCTTTGCGTGATTCTTCGATTAAAACAAAAAGACGATTAATTAAAATTTAATTAAATATAGAAAAAATATAAATATTTAATTAAAAATATAAATTAAAAATATAAAATATTGCATTAAAGCTATCATAACATTATGTATTACATTTTCTCCGGCTAAAGCCGTTTCATATTTGCACTTATCTCACTTAAAAAGAAGTTATCCCCGGCATCACTCATGCCTGATATTTGGATTGGATATAATATAGGAGAAAAAGCAACGCATCTATCATTTTTCTGGGCACAGTCTTAAGTTATGAGGTAAAAAGCGTAAGTAACTAATGAATATGTATTTTTGAAGATTTTTTATATTTCCTTCTATGCAGCAATTGGTAAATAGGTAACCAAATGAATGGTATTAAAAAGTGCAAGACATGTACGGTCATACTAAAATTCGTATGTTATATAAAACAGATTACAGTTCTAAATTTAAATTGATATTAATCTTTTATAAATATTTATTTTTCCCAATATTTCGTCACCACATTAGGTGACTTCTTCAGGAGAACTTATATAAGTTTCCAATTTATGATTTTCATTTATTAATTATAAAAAACAATTTCCCAATGTGGTGACGAAATATTGGGATAAATAAATATTTATAATTAATATTTATAATAAAATATCTTAAGTTTAATTTAAAATAATACACAATATTTAAAAATAAATTTGAATTTCGTAAATTTCATTTGAAATTTTTTAATTTGAAATTATTTAACCAACAAGTTGGACCATCTAAACTATATGTATTCATTTATTTTCTTTTTTCAATTAAATATCCAAATTTTAACAAAATCGTTGGGCGATCCCACTAATACCTCCTTATGGGCGATTAATATATTTTAATTTTATTGTAACTTTCCTGTAGGAAGCCTGGGATCAAATGTCTACAAGTCACCACTTTTGTCGACTATTTTGGGTGACTTTTTGGTGACATGTCCACAAAGCGTCTATACTTGCATTTATACTTGTTCTTGATTTTTTTATTGTTTTATTTTATTGAAAATACATGTGCATAGCTGCATGAATAATTAAAGTTTTTAATAAAAATATAAAGAAAAATGAATTTAAAAGGTAAATATACAAATTTGAACAAAATATATAATGAGCATAAGAAATTACAAAGAACTTGTAAAAAAAACAATCAATTTTGTATAAAAATAACAAGAAAGAGTGACAAAGTCAATAGTGAATAAGTACAGTTTCACTATCGACATTTCCTACAGGGTTTCTTGTTGATTTTCAAGACTTTATTTTGTTTTCAAGATACGAGCAGTGTGTGATTTTTTTCTAATTTATCCTCATTTACCCACTTTTTGGAAATTTTTTAATTAGAATTTGAGATTTATTTCGTTTATCAGCAGCATGTGGAACAGGCTCCTGAGAACTGCGATGTAGATAAATTTAAGTCTGATGTCCACAAACACTAAACACACCTTCCTCCTTCTCATAACTTCTTTTCCTGATATCAACACAATGCACGGCATTTATAGGAAGCATCCTCTGAATAAAAACAAGATTTTAAATTTGTTGCACAAGTTTTTATTTGCACATTAAAAGGTTTGCCATATCTGATATCTTATGTAGTATGAAAAGTTTTTAAAGAAGTACGAAAGAGAGAATGAATATCTTTAAATTCTCACTTGGGCGTTTACACGAAGTACCGCAATTTGGTTAACCTTACAATGGCAATAAATTATATTCCTTTTTGTAGCCTAAAAAAAATCATCAAAAAGAACACAACAAAACAAAAATTTGTTTTAACATTCTAGGTTTTTTATTTGTATATTTTTGTAGCAAAAACGGTAGACGTTATTATTTTATTTCAAGTATCCAACAAATGTCTGGGCTCGTTTTCATTTAATGCTTAAACTCAAAATTTCATTTATAGTTTTTTAACTTTGTAGATTGTTTGACAAGCTGCCGTTGTTTGAATTTACTTCCTTTTAGTGATCTTATTTCATTTGAGTTTTATGTTTTTTTTTTTAATTTTTGGTGTATTTGAAATTTCTTTCTGTCTGTCTTTCTTTAATTCATAATATTGTAAGCTGATGGTATAGAATTCTTTGTGAAGTGTATGTGTTTTTTTTAAATATTTTTGGGTTTATAGTTTGAAGCTTTTGGAGGGGCGTTTAGCTGCCACGTTTATTTTTGGAACGAATTGCCATTTTACGCATGGTTCTGCTATAGACATTAAATACTTATAAACCATGTTTGGGTCATTTGTATGATTTTTTGTTTATATATTATTTTCTTATTTTACTTTGATATGTAAAGGGTTTTGTGTTGTCGTTGCTGTTGTTGTTGTTGCTGTTGAATGCAATAATAAGCATTTTATGTTTGGCATGTGAAAGAATTATGTACATTTTAATATGTTCATACTTTTGTAATTTCTTTTTACATTTAACTACAGATTGGGAGAAGAGGTTGCAGGATGATGAAAATATAGTAAAAGGGATTTTTTTCGAGTAAAATAATACACTGAACAAAATTTTGAGAAAATTTAAAAATATATATTATAATTAAACAATTTGTTTTGAGAAAAGTTTTTGTCTTAAGTCTTTTGTTTACAAATGGAAGTAGAAAGTGTTGGAGAAAATTGTTAAAAGAAAGAGAACATAAAACAAATGTTTTTAAAAAAATTAAATACTTTATTTTAAAGATACTTTTTAAAAATTGAATATTTTGTTTCAAGTTTTTGTCTTAAGTCTTTTGATATTGAAGTTGTGGTCAGTAATGATAAAAAAGCCGCTAACTAAAGGGAATTTTTGGTTAAGAATTGTACAAAAGAAAAAAGACGGAAATTTAATTTAAAGACTTTGTCCATATGGTAAATTTTAGAAATCAAATGGAAAGTTGCTTAAAATTATAATATTTTTAGGGTAATAAATCATCATTTAAATATTAAGTTCTTTTTTGTTATATCCTTAAATCAGTTTTATCAACAATATTTTTTGTTAAAAAAGCTAAAAAAAAACTTAGAGAAATTTTCTTAAACAATTTTTTTATAAATCAAATAGAAAAATCATTACAGTTTTATATTATAAATTTGTTGATAATTTCCTTAAAACATCACAATTTTCTGCATGTATCTCATCTAAAGAAACTCCCTCTTTTTTGAATGCCCATAAATTTTTACTGTTTTCATTTGTGTTTGCGCTTTCATTTCTTTTGCGATAATATATTGTGACATTTGTATGTTACATATGCCTAGCTAACATAAGGCACACACAAGAAATGTGAGAATATTTTGCGTATAAATTACAATATTCTGACATAATTACGGTAAAGCAGTACGTAAATACGATTTAAATGAGCCACACATAAAATATAATCAAAAAATAAAAATACTAAATAAAAACGAAACATTCAAATAAAACAACCATAAAGTATTTTGATAAAAATCATGAAACGCCAAAAGGAATTTTTGAAAATATGCACTGATATCAAAAACATTAATATATGGCCACAAAACAAAAATTAACACTTGAATGATTTACAACAAACAGAAAAATACAACCAAAGTTAAGTTTTGAAAACAAAAAAAATTCGTATGTTTTTCTTATTTTTTTTTAAATATTACATAATTGTCATAACTCATTCATCAAATTTTATAATTGAATTTTGTTGGCAAACATGTTGGGTCATATATCATCAAATTATCGTGGTGGTAACGACTTATGTGTTGTTTTTTTTTTTGTTTTGTTTGTAGTTGGTTTTGTCAGTGGAAAAAAATGTTTATTTACTAGACACATATATAAAAATGATTGAGCTTGTTTGTAACTATGTTTATTTTAAAGTCAAATTTTTAATTTAACTTTTTCCATGGCCAATAATATTTTTTTATGATTGCATTTTTCTTGAGTATTGAAAAATTATAAAATTATCTTTTATTGGCATTAAATTTATGCATACTTTAATAAAATATCTATAAAACTAGATAAAGCTTAACGAAAAAAAAAATATATGTTAACATATGCCAAATGAAAAAAATTACTTAAAAAGGAAATAATTCCACCGTCTCAATTTTTCTAAAAAAGGGTGGCCAAGTAATTTAAAAAATTTCAAAAACCACGAAAAACTTTAAATATATTTGAATCCCTTATATTTCCATGTATTTTTTCTTATGAAATATCATCAGTTGGAACTTTATTAAACACACAAAAAAAACTTATTTCAAAACTTTTATTAAATTCTTCTGCATTGGCAGATATTTTCTTATAACTCTTACGAATTTTAGTTTATTATTTTAAAAAAAAATCATCGGATTTCAATGGTACTCTACTTAAAGCTCCAAATACTTTCAATTTGAAGATTCTTTATTATCTTAAATTCTAAAAACTTTTACAAAATATTCTTACCAAAATTCATTGAAAGTATTCGAAGACAAATACTAAGCTTTTAATAAAATGTTAACAAGCAATAGAAAACACAAATAAAAGCATTATATTCGGCTTTACCGAAACTTTTATACCCTCACAGTGCTTTTGTAACAAATAAAATAGACAAATTGGAATTGGGAAAAAAATTGTGCAATGAAAAAAAAAATGTTTGTAGTAAAAATCATTTTTTTATGAGAAAACAATATTTGTGTTAAAAAAAATTTAAGTTAAAAAAAAAATTTGTAATAAAAATAAAAATTTGATGTGTAAAATTTTGAGGTTAATATAAAATATTATTCACCTCTCCGCGTCTGGTGAAAAATATGACTAATTGTTTAATTAATCAGACGTCATGTTCCGCCATTTCATTTATCAGTGTGTGATTTTTTTCCCGTTTATTCCTTTTTTGGCAATTTTTGTCAGTACACACTGAAATTCGGTATCTTCAACTGAAATCGGTTGGTGCAATTGAATATTGGTTCCCATAAAAAAATTCGGTTAACACAAACGGAATTTTGGCTGGAACACCCCAATAATTCAACAATTTCATTTGTCGCAACCAAAATATATTATTCATTTCCGTTGGAATTTTATTTTTCTGTGTGCACTAATGGAATTTTTTAAATTTTTCAATATATAGTAATAAACTTTTATTGGTGAATAATGTCAAACTTTCAATTATAATTTAAGATTTGTTTCGTTCATCAGTTCTTCACGGGACACTAATTTAAAATGCACATATTTGTGTAAAAAATTTACAGGTACCTTCATATTTTCAGTCATAACTAATTTAACGTTGTACCAATTTTGCTTATCTATGCTCGGGTGAATAACAAATACACAGACTAATGGGCATTTCAACAGACAGACGGATAGGCTATATCGCCTAAGAAATACATAAGTATCTTGAATATATACACTAGGGTTATGACTTTTTTACGAAAAAATTACAGGGCACCAAGTTATGCAAAATATTGTAGTGACCATAAAAATCATTCTTTTCTTTTGAAGTCAATTCGGAACAAAAACTTTATTTAGTTGTCGCAACCAAATGCATTACTGGTTCAAATGCATTACTGAAATTGTATTAACCGAACCATGCGGTTGACAAAATATTCGGTTATCACAATGAATTTGTTTTTTCTGTATATACGCTGTTTAAGAGTCTTATACCTACATATTCTCACCACATTTGTAAAGGGTTTAATTAAGACCTCTATACAATTTCAGACCATTTTTGCAATCGAGGATATAACAAATGGAACGCAAGGATCAACGTGCTTATTCCCTCTGGTGACCAGTTTTGACTTTCATGAAGCTAAGACTAAAAGGCAGTGATAAATAAAATACATTAAATCACAACCAGAGCCAAGGACTTTTTATTTGGAACAAATAAAGACGTTTTTTTATTGGGATTTTATCTGAGGAATCTATGTATTTAAAAAATTTTTTTATTGTTGGATGGATATTATGGAGAAACTCATGGACTGTAAAAAATAACCCTTCTCGGTTTTGGCAACATTTTGTTTTACAGATTTTTCTAAAAATTTCCACAAACAAGGTCTCTAGAACAGTTTTTTGTCAACGTCTTTGATATTTAGGTATGTGATAGAGAAGATAAAATTAACAAACCTGAGCTTTAGAGGCATGGAAAATGGTGACATGACATAATGCTAATGGATATTATGTCAATTTCCGGTTTTGTGATTATGTCCGAAAATGTTTCGGATCAAAGCATTTTCAGTCATAAATAATCCCCAGAAGGAAACGGGCTCTGAATAAGGATCGTAGATTATTTTTGAATTCTAAATATATTTTGTTTATCGACTGCTTTTCCAAATAAAGCTTTTTGTTCAAAATCAATTTCGCTGACCAAAAATGTTTATGTAGGCAGCTTATGCGGAACTTAAGGATTTTTCCCTTGAGTATGTCCAACACCGACTTCGCTAAATTAATATTTTCTTCATGCAGTTATCAATTGAAAATTTTTCGCATATATTGGTATAATGTACATTGGTCCGGATATCATAAAAAAGGCATACAAAATCGTTTAAAAATGTAGTATGTTTAGCATTTTAAGTGCGACTGTAAAATGTATTTCATTTTATAAAAGCTGGCCTGTGAAAAAGTTTATCCGGTTCTATTATTAATATTGATAATGAAACTTTTAGCCGAACATCAGTTATAGCAATTTTTTGTTTGTTTTTTGATAAATACAACAGCTAAAACCTTTTTGGTCTATATTTTAACAATTTCAATGCATTTTCTTAAAAGAAGCAATATTCTTACATTAATTTCTTAACTTATGGCAACCCATTCACCTACATATGATCAATAAGCCGCATGTTGTTGTTGTTGTTTTTAATAAAAACAAAGCTAAAGACCTCTATTTTAAGCAGTGATTTGTTGTGTTAAATTGTAATGCCATTTGTTAAAAATTCATATGGCCAATAGGCAACTGTTTTGAATCAGCAGCTACGTACATTAACCACATGAATATATTTCTCTAACTGCAACTGTATCTATTTTTTCTAATTCATTTAATATTTTATTATTTTTTTGTAGTTTTTGTCTTTAAATGTTTTTGAGTTGAAATGCCAATTTCATAATTCTATGTTGTTATTGTTGTTTGTACTATTTTATATGCATATTATTTATAGTTTAAGTGCCTAATGTGTGTTGTTTTTCTTTATTGCGTTTAGCAAATCAAAATAGATTTATTTGTTGTTTACTACTTTGATTTCTGTTTTGTGTAATTTGTAAGTGTTATTTGCTAATTTTCTTAAATAAAGAAAATTTTTGTAAAAAACAAGGTTTTTTTTATCACGTGGTGTTAATAATATTTTTGTTAGCTTTGAAAGTGATTCATAATTTTGATTTAATTTTTTTTTATTTTGTCTTTAGGCTTATCTTGGCTAGACTTGGTGGTATGATTTTTTTTAGGTAAATATACAATTTGTATTGATTTGTGTTTATTATTTACTTTATATGTATATGAGGTAATAGCATTAAAGATAAGATAAAAATAAAATTGTTTTTAATTTATAATTTAGTTTTGTGAGGGAACGATTACAATTTTTTATTTATTGAAAACACTGAAGTCCTGATACAATAATTCATATTTTGCCTCTTTACTAAAAACTGTTGTATTAGGTTGTATTCCGTATTTTAAGATTTTTATTAAAATTTTTATATTTTAACTGCATAAATAATTTCATAAATTTTAAACCTCTTGTGTATGAAACCAAATTATTAATTAATACATTCCCTGCGCCTAATGTTGAATGTTTGGTTGTTGTTTTGCATTGCTGTTATCAAAATACACAAAATGATTATGTGTTTGACTGTTAATCTATATATTTATTTTATCAAAATTTAGTAATTTAAAAAAATACTTTGATCATTTCTGAAAAATGTGTGTGCTGTAATTCTTTTGTTATTTTATTTGAATGAAATTTTAATTAAATTTTATATCTAAAAAATAGTTTTAAGAATTTTTTTTTTGTGTCTTACTAATATTTAGAATTTTCTCTGAAAGTCATATACACAACCTCAACGGAGATTATCGCCATCTGCGGTTTTGGAATTATGTGTGCAAATGTTTGGGACATAGCCCGTACTATGTAAGTTGGGACTGATCTTTTTTTTTTTTTTTGTTGTAAGGAAAATATTTTTTCACACAGTTGTATGGAAGTACTCGAGTTTTCTTGAGTGTTTTTTTTTTGAGAATATGTTCGCTCAGGCCATAAAATTGCCCTCAATTCTAAAAAGTGTTTAATTATAAAAAGAAATTAAAAATAAAAAAAACAAAAAATTATTGATATAAGTTTTTTTGAGTAGTAGTTTTCACATAACACAATTTTTTATTGTCAGTATTCTTTGGATATCTGCTTGTTATACTTAGCCTTTATATGTATTTATCTTTTTACAAGAATTCAAACTAGCAAAAATTTAATTTTCACTTCTAAGTGCTGCTCCATAGGTTGGTGCTCCTCGTTAACTACTCAAGTATAGAGCTACTCGATGCACTCCATCTACTCGAGCTCTGAAAAAGGTGAAGATATCTCCTTCCACTTGTAATAAAGGGTGTCCCAAGAAGAACGCAATTTTTAAATTTTAAATAAAACACAGATATTTAAAATAAAATCTTGAAACTTTATTATATCGTAAAGTAGACAGAATGAGGTTATGTATGGAACAATATATCGTGCAGATGGCCGCCGCGGCTTTGCTGGCATGCACGCGATCTTTTAATGAAATTTTCAATGACCGTTTTGCATGAATGCTGCGGTATTTCATTAATGCAGCGTCCAATTTCCTCTTTTAAGGCTTGAGTCGTCGTCGGCTTATTCGCGTAAACCATCGACTTCAAAAAATCCCAAAGAAAAAATTCTAATGGTGTTAAATCGCACGATCTAGGCGGCCAATTCTGATCTCCAAAACGCGAAATAACACGACCGGGAAATGACTGATGCAGCAATTGAATATTTTCTCTGGCTGTATGACATGTGGCGCCGTCTTGTTGGAATCACATGCCCTCCACATTCATTTCTTCAATTCTAGGCAAGAAAAAACTGGTTATCATTTCACGATACCGAACACCATTGACTGTTTGCCCTTGACCTGCCTGATTTTCATAAAAAAAAAGGTCCAATGATTCCTCCAGCCCAAAAACCACACCACACAGTGACACGTTGAGGATGCATTTGCTTCTCGTGAATCACTCGAGGATTTTCCTCACCCCAAATGCGACAATTCTGCCTATTGACGAAGCCATCAAGATGAAAATGGGCCTCGTCACTGAAGATGATTTTATCGGCAAAATCAGCATTTTCATGTTGTCTCTCCAATACCCAATTAACGAACTCCCTTCGCTGTCCATGGTCAGCTGGCTTCAGTTCCTGAGTCAATTGAACTTTGTATGCATGAAGATGCAAATCTTTCGTCAAAATTCGCTGCAAAGTGGATTTGGAGACACCAATTTGCTGAGCTCGGTGTCGAATTGAGGTGGATGGAGTTTGAGCGACATCATCACGTACAGCTGCGACATTTTCGGTCGATCGACCTGGTCGATGGCGCGTTGTTGTCTTTACATCACTAACAGACCCAGTTTCGGCAAATTTATCCATTAATCTCTTTACAGTTGACTCTTTTGGAGCATTATTGTGACCCCAAATTGATCGCAATTTGCGAACTGTAGCCGCAAAACTTTCACCATTTTGGTAAAACAATTTCACAATGAGAATGCGTTGTTCATTCGTGTAGCGCTCCATTTTTACTTACCTCGTACCTTCTACTAGCAAACAATAACAATTGTTCAAATGTCAAACAATGACACTTCGAATGTTGCCAGATTTAAAAATTGCGTTCTTCTTGGGACACCCTTTATATAAATATATGTACTATTAAATATACGTATAATTTTCATTAAAAATTTATTGAATTATTTATGTGTCCAAATTACTTCTAAGTCATTCTTTACTAAATAAATCTAGTATACCATTTTCTAAAAGGTCAACACTTGATCAGGAATCCAATTGGTTGTAAATTTTTTGGCGGCAGCGGCTGATTTAAAACTTACCGTTAACGGCTGAAGCTCACGATTTAATACTTTTTTTGGAATTTTATTATTTTTGTATTTAAATTTAAGAGTTAAAAACTTTAGTTTTAAAGCAGACCACTTAGTTTATAGTTATCAAAATTTTTTTGGTCACCTTTATAAAAATCTACAAAACAGTTCCAAATCTTCTACACTCAGAAAAAAAAGTTAGTAGAAAAATTTCTAAACAGTTTTCAATCCCACTTTACTATTTTTGTACTGACTTTAAGTTAAAAAAAATTATCACTTAGTAAATTTGTTTGCTATTTATATTTTACAAATAACAGAACTTTTACAGAATATTTACAAATATTTTTTGCTAACTTAAGAAATAATTTTACAAATTTTTGAAACCCAATTAAATTGCCTTAAAATGTTACATGGTTTGATAAAAAGGATCGGAAGTGAAGATACTTTTCACAACCGACTCATGTCCAAAAATATGACGTCCACTTAAAATAGCACTAACAACGTTTTTAGTCCTAACATTTGATTTCCAAAAAATTTACTAAAATATTTTTCAAAACTAAAATTAGCAAATCGAAACAAAATGATAAATTCGTCTATGTTTTAACTATATTTTAAGCCCTTAATTTTTTTTTTTTTTTCAGTATTGTCTAAAATATTTTTTGAAAATATAAATTTGTATATTCGAATTCGTAAGGCAATTTTAAAAGAAACCAACAGCTTTAAAGTGTAACAAGTGTATGTAAAAATAATTAAGTTAATTTATGGCCTTTAATCATTTTTTATCATAAAATAAAATTTTACAATTCATTGAGCTTAAAGTAATTTGCTAAACTTTTGTAGCGCTTACTACTCTTTTATACTAATTTGATTGTACTTATATTAATAATATACTTTTTTTTGGTTGATTTTAGCAAACCGATTTTAAATTCCACTTTACAAAATACTAAATACTAAAATTTATTAGGGACTTATAATATTGTCTGCTAGTTTCATCGTACTACACGTCAGCAGACGTGTGCTGCTAATATTATCAAAAAATAACGCTGGGCTCAAATTAGCAAAAGTTCCCGCAATAACAGAAAAATTTTCAGTTGCCATTACAGACTTTTTTAGTGAGTGTAAAAGTCCACTTTATATAATATTTGCAATTTTATTCAATTTCCGTTTGCATTAGTGGAATAATGTGTAAAATTTGAATTCTAAATTTATTCATGACGAAGCTTCCACAACTTCATTTTCCTAAATATATGCTAAAAATTTATTTTTGACAAATTTTGTGTAGTGAAATTTTCTGCTTTCAACACGTAGAGGTTTTAAAGTTTGTATCGGATTTTCTTTTTAATCTTTCACATTTATATTTTCGAATTCTCTATTATGTTTACCAACAACTTTTTAAAATAAATATTTTGTGGGTGACCTTTCCACAGGCGGTCTTAGGAGATTATTCCTCAGAGGTATGTCCATTTCCGGTCCGGCTAACTAAAGCTTTTTTTTTTATACTAATGCAATATAATAAATAATGCCTCCTTCATAATCTCTATAGAAACGATTATAATACTTAAGCCTTTCGTATATTGATCAGAATTATGATCAAATGTTTTTCGGACATAACCCCAAATCAGGATATTGGGACAATGACCGTGCACCTATTTTGAATCAATTGGGGTGCTATACTTTTTAACTGTGTTTCACTGTTCTTTAATATATTAAAAATATTTAACAACTTTTTAAAAAAAAGTTATTCTGGTCGCATAAAGTAATCAACAGGGCAAGGGGAATTATGTAAATACATATTGGTTGTTATAAGTTTGCTACAAAATTGCATCGATTTTTTATGTGAGTATGCTCATAGAAAAATTAAGTGAATATCAAACCAAAATTCAGTTTCTACAACTGAAATCAGTTGATACAACTGAATATTGGTGTTTGAATCAGAATTTATTGGTTGTCGCATCTAAAATACACTTTTGAATTTGGTTGGCAATTTATTTTTCTGTGTGTATCTAAACATATTTTAATATAAATGAACATTTTATTGCATATTTTGTTGAACATTATTATTAAAAAAGACATGTTCCAAAACATTGTTTCAAAATTTCATTAAAACTGAGATTTTGCAAACTTACGAATATATCTTTTAAAAAAAATGTATATCTTTAAACGAAAAATTTCGGATAATGATAAATGGTAATAGTCAATGTTTAAAAACCAAAACGCTACTAAAACTAATCGATAATTTTTAAAATTTTAAAAAACTTTAAGTTCATATTTTTACATATTAATGTTAATAATCTTATTAAATTTACAAGTAGTAAATGAACCTTTTTACCCTGATAAATACCAAAGCTTTTCTCAAAAACAGTTTTAGAATTAAATCTTTTGTTTAGGAAAAAAATTAAGTTTGCTATCTTTTAGTCGTTGTTATTGGGTTTTACTGTAGACATAGACTAAAATATAGAAACATTTTCTTAAAAAAGGTTTGTGTCTTAAGTCTTTTGTTTTATTTGTAGACTATTTTCTTAACAATAGCTCGTTTAATTGTGTTATTTTTGCTTGACTTCCTCTCTCACTCTTCTATTTCATAAAATGAACAATAATTTCTCTAGCACAAAAAAAAAAGGATTTACATAAATTACTAAACAAAACATATTTTTAATGTTTTCATGCTTTTATTTATTTTATTTTTTTTATTATTTGCACTTACAACTTAATTTTAACATTTAAAAGCAAACAAAGACACCACCACAACAACAACAGCAATATTATATAAATTGCTTAGCTAAGCTTAAGTTAACAAGAGCAAAAAGACTGCATAAAAAACAACAATAATAAATTATCATTAATCTTATGAATTGCATGAATTTACATAATTTTAAAACAAAACTACTTTGTTGTTACTGGCTTGAACTGAACCATTTTTAGTTTAGAGAAGAAAAAAAGTCTCAAGTGAGAAATGTTAAATAAAATAAAAAAAAGAACGATTAAAAAATTCACAAACACTAATAGCACTTGCTAAACACATATGCACCATTTTCTGTTTCTTTTTAAAACAACGCATTAGTTTATTCATTAACGCAGTTTGTGTTTTTGCCGTTTTTTTTTTATTTATGTTATATAAAAAAAATGTTTTAATACATTTTCAGCGACAACATTAACAAATCCATGTTGTTTTATTCAAAAAGGAGTGCAATAAATTTTTCATATGTCTTAACATTTGCCTTGTTTTACGACTGTGTGTTTAGTGTTAAAACTAAATAAATTTAAATCAATTTAGAAAGTCTACATTGAAATAAAATTTATTTAGTTTTTATTTCTTGTGCTTCTTCTTTGTACATATATATTTTTATAAATTAAAAACATGTTAAATACTTCCTAATACAATTTTTCTTTTTCTAAGAAATGTCTGAATAAAAAAAGTCTCAACAAAAATAACAACAAAGTGTCACATTAGTAAAAAAAAGGTGTTTGAATTTTTTTGTTTTTTTTTCATTTTTATTATTCTGTTAAAGGATGTGTGTTTAAACTTGTTTCGATTTTTTTAATTATAATGTGATCATTGACTAAACACGCACATGGGTTGAGAGAAAAAATAAGTTTCATGAAAAATTGTTGATTTAAGCATTTATTTAAGGTGAAACTATTAACCCTTTATGGGATGGTTTAATTAAATAATGCCGCTACATTAAGTAATTGTTTCATTAACATTAATTAAAGAAATGTTTTGATTTTACTACATTAATAAATTTAAAATTTATTTTTGACGCCTCTTTTTCCATTATCCTTAAATCAAGGTCTTAAAAATAATTAAATTATAAAAAATCCACATATCTACATAATATATGTATGTATTTGATTTTTGATAAATGCCAGTTTTCGTTTTGTATAGATACTAAATTTATTTGAAAATTGCGAATCACTGTTAAATCATTTTCTGCACAAAGTATTAAGATTATAACAACTTTTTGCGGATTAAAAAATAAACGTCTTACAGACTTTTTAACATTGGTCCATGAATTCATGGACCGATGTTAATAACATTTAATAATAAGCATTTCCAAATGTTAAGAAATATTTCACCATTAAATCAAACTTTTTATAATAAAAAGTTTTTAATACATTTCAAATATGCATGAAAATTTTTTAAATATAAGGCTTTAATTATTTCACCCTAATTTTGGTAAAGGATAGAAACCATATTTTTATAGCCCAGGTTTGCCACTTATTTGAAATTTTTAAAATATAGGTTAAAAAAGTATTTCTTCTGCATGCTGAAGGAATATCGAAAAAAAGTGCAGACAACCCGTTGTTTAAATTAAATAGGCATTAGTATAAGTACTTTTGAACTCAAATGAACACCAAAGTGGTGTTATTGGCCTTCTTGAGGGGTTGGTCGAATAACAAATTTGAATTTTCATTTTTATAAGATTATTTTCTTTAGACACAAAAATTTTCCTATTTTTCCCTCAATGCACATTGGTCCAAAACCCCAAAGAAAAGTAAAAAAAAATGACACATCTACTAGTTTAATACAACAATAAGTGACAAACGGGCTTTCAAAGTATGTGAAATGGTACCAAAGTATGCTTGTTGGTAAATTTTTGACAGTTTTAAGGTGAATAAAATTTCACTAGCCCATAGGGCTAGTATAATTTTTGACATAAGATTAGAAAATTTTGAAGTTTTAAAATTTGAAAACTTCTAAAAGCAAAAAGAAAATAGAACAAATAAAGAAATTCGATTCTTTTCACACATAAAAATTTTAAACTCTTTCATAATAGAAAAAATATTTTTTACCATGCCACTTTTCACACACACCTAAAGTTGACTTCCTCCAGGGTTAAAAATTTTTTGGGGCTTCAAATTTTTACAATTAAGGCTCAACTACTATAAAATCAGTAAACGGATAGTACGAATATATAACGAATATTCCCTGTTGTGCGAACGTCAACAAAAACAGATAAGAAATATCAATAGTATACTGTTCTATAGAATCCACATTCTACCGATGTTCAATGAGTCAATTGAACTGCTTTCTCTACTGTGTTTAATAAGCGTCAATAACATCCTTTTGACATGGTTCAAAGCTTAAAATTATACTTTGAAGTTCCTGCCCATATATGGAAATTATATTAAATTTTTAGCCGAATATGGGTGATATAAATAAAAAGATCATATAAAGTGAAATAGCACTTATAATGGTTAAGAAAACTTTAACACTAATACTTCTTTGAACACCTGAAAAATGTGACTTTTTATTAGAATTCTCAATATCAATTACCCCCATGTGATCTGATGGAAGTGTCGTACAAGATTGAGTCTTGTGTAGATTAAAATCGACCCTGTTCACCTGACCCCACTCTGATAGTATTGAAAGGCCCACATGAGTGTTTCATTCATACTCTGCCTTATTTCTCCCAAATTTCAAAGAGCTGGGCCTATGATCGACGATATATGATTGACAAATGTTGCTGTCTTTTGCGAAAGAATAGATAGGATTTGAAGTTTGACCTAAAAGTTATTTCTAAAGATAAGGCAATGTAAGGGAGATAAAATGCAACCTTTGGGTAAGCCCTTAATTACCCTAAAACCGCATGCGATCCCATCTATAACAACTTTTATAGTTCGATCCCCGAGAAAATTAGATATAAATCAAAAGAAGTCATCTCCGACATCAAAAGCAATTAGATTTGACAGAAGTGTTTTATGCCACACTTGTCTTCGAAATATGTAGCGCAAACACCGATTGTAATACTTCAAAAGTAACGCCTGAGATTCCAATATAAATGAAATTCTGCAAACTCGCAAGATTTGTAAGAAATATCAGGAAAATCTCGCAAATGTCAAAAACCTAATTTGTGGAATTTTTGCATGAAAAAAAGTTGGTTAGCAACTGACTAAAAATATTAGAAAGTAATAGGATTAATAATAAACCATTTAAAAAAATGTATTAATTCTGAAAAACAATGACGAAAGTTTTTCAAATTCCTTGGGTTTCAAACAAAAGAAAATTATTTTCTTAACATTATATCTTTTAATAAGCCATTTAAAATTGGAATGCACCAAAGAATTAAAATGCTTTTTTGAAAATTTTAATTTGAGGATATTTTAACAAACGATACCCTATACAAGTAACTATATTTTATATTCTTTTGACCACACTATCGATTGCTTTATTTATTTATACAAATCGCTAAGACTGCCTATGTTTGATTCTTCAATGGGTTAACATATTTTTTTTTTAATTAAACATTTATTTTCCTCAATATTTAACGTCTTAATTAAGCTTTAAATAAATTGAAAATAATTTTAAAAATATATTATCCTGTTTGAAAAAATCCAACATTATAAATAGTTTCCTTTATATGTTTTTCTAGTTTTCTACACAAAAAAAAAAACAATTTTCTTTCATAGTTTTTACCATATCATTTTTCTTCTATTTTTTTTTTTTTATTTTTTTTGAATCCCTAATGGTTTATTATTGCTTTATATCATTTGTCTTAATGTTATGTTTACTTTAACCTGTCGTTGGTTTTTTCTTTTCGTTTCATTTACAATTTTTCTTTTGCAAATTAAGCCACTCTCTGCTCTTAAATGATTAATTAAACAGAGTTTTTCAATTACCATTTATTGATATAATAAATCAATTTATGGCTACTACTTTAGCTAAGTTGAAATTGTTTATTTATTTATTTTTTTTTTTTGTTGTTTTTATTTATTTATAACTACGCATGGTTAAGTCAAGAAATGTCTGAATATAACTATGTATTATTTTTTGCATGTTGTCAGGAAAAATCCGACTTGAACTTGTACCTTAACTTATTTAAGTTAAATGCCGGTTTAACGAGTAGACAACCATGTATTTTTATTTTGTTGTTTGTTTGGAATATTTGCATAAATAGCATAGATTTAAAAGTATTTTTGTTTTGGAGAGAATTGAATTAAGGACGGCTAATATATCTAAAACATTAACTAGAGTTATTTTAATGCAATGGTTAGGATCAAATATCTCAACTTTCTCTTAAGATTAAAGATTACTCTGAACAGTATTAAATTGAGTTTAAAAGTAAGATAAGTTAGCCGGCCTTTAGAGAATCTTTCGAAATACGAAAACAATTTAAGGAAAATATTCAACTTCTTTCTATATACTTTTCGCTTATATGATTTACGTTGTTAATAAGCTTTGAGAACAAAAAAAAAACATTTTTATTGAATTACTATAGTTTTAATAATGAGAAATAAAGAAAACTTTGACAATTTTTCGTATTTCTATGAAAGCTTTATTATCAGTATATGTTTTAATTCTATATTTTAGAATTTGTCAAGTTCGAGGTTATAATTAAATGTTACTAAAAAATAGTAAACACTAATTTATAAATGTAAGAGAAGATGAAAAAAATTGTGATCTCATGGTTGAACAGACTCATTTGTCAAACAAACACTCTAAGAAAAATTAATATGCGAAATTAATTTTCATTGTTAGTGAATTATGGAAATATTTACAGTTGAAATGCCATCCCAGTATGTAGATATATGGAAAAAAAAACTCCCCTCGTTAATAATATGAGGTCAAGCACGGCATATCCAATAAGACACATTTAGTCACTTCCACTGCTCTGGCCAAATCCGAATCTGGAGTCTCCCAGAAATTCGCTACCTCGAATGAAAAACCATGCTGTTCTAACAACGCTACCAACTCAAGTACCTTAAGTCATATCATATGTAAAGACGTAAAGAAAATTATCGAGCGGCCGATTTCGAGTAGACCTCGTAAATAGAGAGGAGCCCGGCCGAAGAATCAGCGCTGCTGAACACCAACAGAGACAGGAAGGTAGCGAAGCGTTTCTCAATATCGAAAAAAAAAATAATGCCTCCCACTAAGGACAAGCCCCTAAAACACCTTGGGTGTCTAAAAGTGAACCTTCATCGCGCTAAGGCCAATTCGGACGTGGTCAGCCGAAGGTTCACTACTGATACTCGGGATATTATTTTCATTCATGAAACGCAGGAGACATGAAAGGCTTCAATGCCAATCATCGTACATAACCCAACATCCTTGAATCAGATCAGGATAATTTATATGGAATATTTTAACGTTCCCTCCAATATGGGCTCCTCGCCATTGAGCATGAAGTAGTTTTACAACACATAGAACACTTGGCACAGGCCTTGTAAAAACACTGAGTTTTACATGTTCCTCAAATTTGATTTTAATTTTTTTTTTTCAAATATCGAAAAAAGACTGAAAACATTTGTTTGGTATCAAATAGAATTTCGAAAATTTCTTTGAGGCTTGCTCAATTTGTATTGGGATATATTTTTAAAGAGAATTTATATTAAAGTGTTAATACACACTAAGCATTATTGCTGAAATAAAAGTTGAAATCAAGTGTTATTCAAGTTATGTTTTCCAATTTCAAGCCTTGATTTATGCTTTAATTACACTTTAATTCAATAGAATATTTCAGCAAAACGGACACTGGAATTCAAGTCGAACATTACAGTGAGAATATACTTAAATTCAAGTCTTGAATCACAGTTCAATTCAAGTTCAAAACAACCTAATAATTATACTTTTTTTTTAATTCCTAACTTCAAGCTTAAACAAAGCCATATAAACACGGAAATTATTGGTTTTGGTAACATTTATTATTAACTCTTTTTAACATACATAAATTTTTATAATTTTAGTTTTGTATGTTTAATCTTGGTTTTTGTTTTTCGATGTTTTCACTAATCCTATTATTCAGAAGCGTAGAAATTTGTAGAGTCTTTCTGAAATAAGAAAAAATATAATTTAAGGACAGTGTTTAGCTCCAAAAAAATGTGACTTACATTTTCGTTAAAATCCATGGAAGAATTCAGATTTCCAAATGTTTTAATTTTATTTAAAATATTGACACTACACGATAGGCATAAAACAAATTGTTTTTATTTGTATGAACTTGATTTTAACAGTAAAAAAACACATAAAATAAAACACAGACAAGCAATATTGAAAGCACTTGAATTTTTAACTTTTCAATGTTTATTGGGTACTTACCAGAGAACTACAAAATCAACTTTTTTCTTGATTTAATCATACACAAAAATTCTTGTTCATATTTAATAATTCAACAAAATTCACTGTAGAATAAAATCAGCATCATTTTACTGAACGCGTAGTTGGGATCAGTGTGAATCATATGTCGATTATGTTTACTGCAAATGTAATCACTCAACAAAAAGTCAGCGTTGAATAAATCAGAAAAAAACAACAAACAACGCAATGAGTGTATTCATAATTACAACAAAATAGAAACACACTTCATAAATGTACATTAGGGTGGGACTTAAACCCGCTTTTTAGAATTTTTATTAGTAATACAATACTAAAAATATTCTTCTTTGTGAAATAAAAATATTTTTTTGGAAAAAAAAAATTAGGTCGATATCTCAGACTTGCCTAATCCGGAAAAATTTAAATATTGTCTAAATTTGTTTTCATCTATTTTGATTGGAAAATTAGGTAATATTTAACTTTAACCGGATTGGGAGAGCCTGAGATATCGACCTAAATTAAAAAAAAATAAATTTCACAAAGAACAATATTTTTGGTATTCCTAATAAAAATTCTAAAAAAAAGTATTTTAGACCAACCCTAATATACATATAATATATATGAAATGTGTTTCTACAAAACCACCCCCTTTTTATAGATAAAAAACTATTTTGTTTTAATTATGATTACACTCATACACGTTGTTTGTTGTTTTTTCTGATTTAATTATACATCAAAATAATTATTGTTGGCTTAAATGAACAGAATAAAATCAATGGTATAAAAACGACCGTTGATTATAAATCAGTGACAGCAGTTTGCACGTCGTTTGATTGATTTAAAATCATCAACAAATATGTGTGTTGGAGTATATTCAACGTTTGAACGCAAACCCATATTTATTCTTGTGTTGATTGCGTATGAACGTTTTGCAATCAGATTTTGCAGTTCTCTGGTACTTACTGACAAATAATCTTTATAATTTTATATGTAGCTCCGATTTTTTGTTTAGAGCAGGTAACTTATCCAAAAGTAAGCACAATTTGACAATAACCAGAGTTGTTTTCCTAAAAATTTAATACCGATACCAGTTATATGATATTAATTTTGAAAGTATATAAGTTAAAAAGTTTGTGTCTTAAGTCTTTTGTCTTTGCAGTATAATTTACAACTTATTTGGTTTTTTACGCTAGAACGATGATTTTATTGTGAACTTATGATTGTATTGTGATACATTTGTAAATAAGAAATTTCTTTCTTAAGCCTTTTGTTATTCAATTTTAAATCTCCTACTTAAAGCTGTAAAATTTTATCTATTTTAAATGTATGTTGAAAAAAAAATTAATCTGTTAAAAAATATTATATTTAAATAACCCCTTATGCTATAATTTTTATAAATAATTATACACATAAACTTATGGTAGCTACATTGAAAAAACAACAGAAAGGATGATCTGAAGCCAATATTTTATGTAAAACAAAAATATAATGCTCTTATTTTGCATATCAATAAAAATCGATCAAAAGCGATCTATGATCTTAAAGAGAAAAAAACAACAACTAAGAACGCATAAACTCCTAACATAAACATGTTAAAGCAGCGATTTCTAAGCATTTGTATGAGAATAACAAAGTTTGTATACAAATTCTGAATATTTCTTTTAATTCTGTTTCTATTAAAAAATATATATTTTCTGTTGTTGGTAAAAGAAACCCCAAACTAAGGTTATTTGCTGTTACTGCTGCCACTTTAAGTTGTTGTTGTGGTTAACATTGCAACGCATTTATTAGCCGTAAGGAAAAAATTATGCAAAAAAAAAGAAGTATGAAAAAAAATATACAAAACAGAGCATTTGCTACTCTAAAACATTTTTAACTTGTTGCTTGATATTTTGTGTTGTTGTAAAATAAGTAAACAGCGTAAATGGTTCATGGAGATATTATATGATTTGACTGCATCCTTTTTTTTTCTTCTTTGGTGTTGTTGCTGCTGCCGCATTTATATACAATCTTTATATTTGCATATATGCAGCTTTAGGCCAATAATAACAGCAACAATAACAACAACTTAGTAAAGCAACCTGGTTTTTCGTTCTTGTAGTTGTTGTTCTTGCTTTAACGTACAACAAACATTTTGTATAAGTTTAGAGCATAGTAGGCGTGTCAAAAGTTATAAATTATAATTTTTTTTTATATAAAAATATATATTTTAAAGAAATAAAATATATGTATGTATTAAAAATCAACCACCACCTAAAGTAGATTGACGTAAGTGGTAAATTTATCGACAGCAACAAAAAGAAAATTCCTGACAAGGCAAGTAAGAAATTGATGATTGGTAGAAACAGACTGCTAGGTACTCTATAACAAGACTTGTAGCAGAGCTTTAAGACCTAAATTGCTGGATTCAAGTTTTAATCTAATCGTATTTTCAATTTTTAATCAGTTCGTAAAACACTTTTTAATTATTCCCATATATATATGATCACATGTGGGCTTATTATGATCATACATATATTATCTTATATATCTCTGTACTTCGATTATGGGTTATGTGACAGTTTTTGATATATATACTCACTATAAATGCTCATATATGACTATATATGAACAGTCTTGCTCTTTAGGTTGTCCCGAAGTTGAAAAAATTTAAGTGGCAGCACTCATGCATTGCGAATTATTGAGCTGATTATGCAAAAAATTACAACAAAACTCTGAGGGTGCTTATAGTTTGCTTTACGCGTTTGAAGCTGTGTAATTTTGTAAAATATTTTCTCTAATTTCTAAAATTTGGGTAAATTAGGGCAAAAATATTTTTTAAAAATTACGTACAGTAATTTTGGTCCACCACAGCATCCTTAAAGTAATTTCAAATACAAAATCTTCAGATATGTGTGCAAAGAAAAAAAATCACGATTTTGTTTCAAAGTAGATGATGCCATAAAAATTTTAAAAATATTTTCCCATAATCATCTCAGAATTACCAAACTTTTATGTTCTACTCTGTCCAAAAATTATACATAAACACTTATAAAAAATACAGTACGGAGGAAAAACATATTTTTTTGGTATTCTTATCATAATTATTGAGGTATTACGTCACAAAAATCAAAACTTGTAGAAATTCGGAAGACACCGTTTGTTCATGTCATACTTTATTACGCAAAAAATCGAAAACAAAATTTTTCGTTTGAATTTTTAAAAAATAAAGGAAAACTCGTTTTTTTCGTTTTTACAACATTTGCAGCTGAAAATGCACTTACTTATTTTGAATGTTTTATATCATTCTTGTGTACAATTTCAAGCAAATAAATTTGAAATTTATAATTTTTTGTCGGTATCTTTTACCAAAATTTAAAAAAAAAATACAGAACATTATTTTCGATAACTTAGCCGAATGTTTTATTACCATTACGAAAGAATACTGTATAATAGCACTACAAATTGTAAATTGATTTTTATTTAAAAATGCACTACATGTTAAGCTTGGTTATTATTCAACTTATTTTTAGTATTAAATCGGTTTTAGTCAATATTAATAGACAAATGAAATTAAGCATTGGAACAACAGTACGTATGATTAATTTTATACATATAACTCATACGTAACTTTTTTAGGCGGTTTACTATTTGCATCAACCTCTAAATTGTGGTAATTGTCATAAATTTAACATACATACATATATCTGAGTTTACACTTAATTGAGCTCAGACTTATATCAAAACCCTTTTAAAGTATTTTGGTCACGAGGGGTCAAACTTCAAATCTATAAAGATGATTAAAAAAAGTTTTAAAAAATAAGTAAAAATTTTGAAAAAAATTTTTGTGATTCCGATTCGACAAAGATTTTTTGACTTTGAATTCGTATTTACTTTAGTAGGTTTTATTAGAACGAAAGATTTGGTATGGTAATAAAACAACTTTTGGCTCTCACTTTGAATTAGTAGTATTTTAAATTACATTATAATACAATATTTCTGCACAGACTTTTTACAGGTGTCTTTCAAAGAATTTTTGAAATAGTTTTCAACCTCCTGAATGGATGTGAAATTTTGACCTCTCGCTTTATTTATTGAAGTGTATTGTTTCCCACACACTAGAAACCGCGATTTGTTAAATTTCAACATCGGGTCAATACTTTTAAAAATCTTTTAACAGAACTGTGTGCGAAAACCTCATCGAGTAATGTATTTTAATAATGTCACAACATATCAGTCTATGGCACCCATACTTTTCAATTCAGGGGAATATGTGTTGATTTTTTTTCCACAACTTATATTTAATTCAATTGACTAAGCATTTCAGATTACACATATAATGGAAAATTTAATAAAGACCAATCCTTGACCACTACATAATTTTTATTCTTAAAACCCAAGTAGCCAAAATTTTACCATTTTAATATATTTTCCATTCTATTGTAGTTTATTATTTCATTTAATTCATCAATTAGAGATTAGAAATGCAAGTTGAACAAAAAAATTCAAACTTTGGACCACATGAATCTTTAAAACACAAAACTAGAGGGGTAAATAAGACAACGCCTAGTTGTCTTAAATTTTTGCATTTAATAATTATTTAATTTTCTGCAACTTGAATTTGTTTTAATCTGGTATTAAAAGAAAAATTTTCCTTAGTGTTAAATTATTTTTATTTTTATATAAGAAGCTAAATATTTTTCATTAAAGTGCACTTTCAGGATATAAATTTTATATTGCCTTAAAACTTAAGAATTTTTCTTTCAAAATTTGTGGTGGTAATTAAGAAACTGCATAAATTAAAATTGCTCTCAAGTCTCAAAATGTGCATACCTTTATTTAGATAATACATTTCAGAATATTACAATATTGCTGTAGGAAATTGCTCATGAATTAGTGATTTAAAGTTTTTCATTTTAATAAAACCTAAACTTTTCTATAAAAAATGACACATACTGATAGTTTTTTTTTAAATAAC
This sequence comes from Eustalomyia histrio, assembly GCA_949748255.1. Taxonomy (NCBI): domain Eukaryota; kingdom Metazoa; phylum Arthropoda; class Insecta; order Diptera; family Anthomyiidae; genus Eustalomyia; species Eustalomyia histrio. The sequence goes on from OX456526.1 coordinate 67,100,201, forward strand.
ATAGTAAAAAGTAAAAATACAAAGAACAGGTTGCATTGGTTCTAATTTATGTTCTACAACCTGTCGTTTTTTTATGGAGTTTAACCCATTAGCAATAGGTTCGTTTCATCCAAACTAGAGGAGTTTGCTTCAGAAACGGTTCTAGAACCAGTTATTGGACAGTGAAACCTTACAGTTTGACTCCCGGGTATCAGCTGTAGAACCTGTTCCGTGGAACTGGTGGTCAAATAAACTGTTCTAGAATAGCTTCAAAAGTAACCTGCTCAAAAAAATTTTGTTGGGTATGCATTATTTTTTCCCAGCAAAAGTTTTTAGAATGGGTTACTTTTGAACAGGTTCTTTTACCACCGGTTCTATGGAACAGGTATTAGCACTGATTCCCGGGAGTAAAAATATAAGGTTTTACTGGCTCATAACCAGTTCTATAACTGGTTTTGAAAACGGTTCTAAAGCAACCTGTTCCAGTTTGTATGAAACAAACCTACTGGGTCAAACTCCATACTAAAAGAACATAAATTATCACCCATGCTAATGCAATATAAGGTATTCAGCATCATGTTTTTTGTATTTTACCTTTTTACTGGGTTAGGGAAAACTTGGGGTAATTTTGGTATAGTTTTATCAGGCTCTAAAAAGTACTTATGAAAATTTCTTTCTTCGAAAAAAGATAGGGGATTTGGAAAAAAAATTTATGAACATTAATTTTTTTTCTTTATTTTATTTTTAAATTAAATTTAAAAGTTTTTGAAATATTCAATTTTAGTTTAATAGCGAAATTTTTTCTATTACAAAAATAACAATAAATTTTGCTATGGTCTACAAATTTTTAAATTGTTCATCCCAAGTAAAAAACTTAACCACTTTACACTGATTCTGATCCTTCTGGCAATGAATTAAAAACAAAATATACCTGTTTTGTAAATGCGATATTAAAGGCTTGGTAAGGGATAGATGATTTGCCATTTTTTAAAACTTTTTATACGGGAACAATTTAAATGAGATATTAACAGAGAATGTTAAAAATGCATCACTTATCACTTTTTGTTCATAAAATAGAGAAAGAATATCATTAGAAACTACTTTCCAACAATTTAGGATTCCTACATAGAGGAAACAGATTCAGTATGGCAACAGAATTTCTTGCCAACCGAATGGTTTGGAAAAATTAGGTTCTCACCGAAATTGTGTTATATAAGCAGAATTTCTGTCGCTACAAACAAAACTGTTGATAATCACAACCGAAACATGCGGATGGAAAAACACTCATTATAATTCATAGGTAAACTTCACGAAAACTGTGGTTAACTTAACGAAAGATTTGGTTATTTTGACATTACTATAAATTTTTTATATACAATATACAAATGACATTGTAAAGTGTAGTACATTTTTATTTACATTTTTTACGAAATTTCATAAAAATATTTAAACTATTTGTAAAAATATAAATATTTTGCAAAGAAATTTTTTTCATAAAAAACTTTGTATGCATTATTTACGAAATTTTTAAACTTAAGAAAGTTTTTACCATCAGCTAAGTACGAAAATTTTATGATGTTAGAACTTATGAAATCACGTCTCTATTATTTACAAAATAATATATATATGGAATTTGTAATACACGAAATTTTGTAATATATACAAAATATTTGTTAATTGTACGAAAAAATATTTACAAAAAATATATTTGTATTTTTAATCATGGATTATTATGAGTGGATGAATCTAAACAGATTAAGATTCTGTTTACAAATTGAACTCAATATTTTTTTTATATGAGATAAGCAAACCAAACGACTACTCCATTTGACACGCTTTCATCAAAAATTGGTATTTAATAGATCCCAAATTATGACTTTATAAAGATTACATAAAAATATGATAAGTTATAAAACCGAAAAAATTCGATAATTTTTCTCCGCTATATAACCGATAATTCAAACGTAAATGCTTGATTCATTGTATTTTGAGTGTCAATGACATGTAGGGTATTTATGTATCTAAACTTTCATCTCTAAAAAAAAAAGAAATTTAGCAATTTTTAAAACATTAAAGTATATAACATACCAGTGTTCTCAATTTGGCTGTTATATGTATAAGCTACATTGCTGCTTATACATAATGATCATTATAATATTTTATAAACGAATTTTATGTAAATTTGAATTTTGGCAGCTTAATTGGCTTAAATTAAGCTCTTTTAACTAAAAAACAGCAACACAATGTGTGTGCGTATGAATTACAAAAAACACCATATGACAATTTTACACAAGACAACCAACCAATCAAATAAAATCATTAAACAGAACTGCCAACATTGTTGTTAACCAATAATATAACACTAAAACAACAAACTTTAAAAACTACCTAAAAAAAAAAAAATTAAAACGAAAAAAATTCAAATCAATTTGACAATACAAAGATTTGACATTTTGACTTTGACATTTGTTATAGGTTTTTTTTTTTTTTGGTAGACATTTTATTATTGTCACAAACTAGATTTTGTTAAGCTTTTAGGCTGGATTTCTATTGGTTTTTGTTTAATAAAAATAAAAACTAGTTTCTTGATATTTTTAAGCTTTTTTTGTACAATTTTTTATTATTGTTTTATTCGTTGTTGTCATACAATCGCTTTCAATTAATCTTAATTAAAATATAAAAAAATATCTTGGTTTTAGTTGTTTGTAGTTTTTTTTTATATATTTTTCATATATACAATATTGTTTGTTGTTGATTATTTCTTGTTAAATTTGTTATCTTTGATTATTTATATTTTTCTTTTATAAACAACTAGCGACATCTAATGTCAATTACTCGACAACTACTTTTCACCTTAACTATTTGTGATTTGATTTATATTTAACAATTTATTTTTGTTGTATGTTTTCATTATTGGATTAACAAGCATGTTATTGATTAGTATTTGTGATTTTTTTTTATATTATTATTATTTGAAATTCATTCATCCGTTGATAGTTCATTCAATCGTAGTTGATATGAATGAAATAAAAGTGAAAAAATAAATCTAAAATATATTTTGTTATGTTTGATGTTTTTGGCAAATATTTAAGCATAAGTAGAAGAATTTTTTATGTATGGAAATTTTCAAGTCATAGTCAAAGGGCTCAAAATAATGCAGAATTTTTTTAACTAGTATTTTTAATTCATCCCTTATAAATATAAATGATAAGATTTGATAAATATGAAGTATTTTCAGAAATGAATATATCAGGAAATTTAAAAAAAAAATTGTTTCTATTACAGTTACTTCAGTTTTACGTTTTCAAAAATCTTTATTATGTTGTTAGGAAAATTTATTCAATTTTTAAACATAATTTATTTCACTCAAAATTGTTTTTATTGCTATTGTCAATTTGTCGCATTCTTGAAAGCATTGACCTACATTAACCATTCTTTATTCAATTTCAATTTTCAAACAATGTACGAAAACCAACAAATAGCAATCACGGCAGTTACAACAGCGTACAGTGGAGTAGAAACAAACTGGTGTTATGGTGTTGGTACATGACAAAACAATACCAGGTAAGGTAATTCGGTAAAATTTTGGTTTTCTATTTGTCAATCTAGGTTTTTTTTTTCTTTCTAAATGAATTTTTGTAATTTAGTTGTTGAAATCGAGAGAGCATATTGTTGATGCCGTAGGCACATCTTATAGCTCTCGATTTTGATTTTAATCTGTTGGATTTTAGAAAGCTGTCTTCAAAATGGGTCTTGCATTTGGTCATAATGGATCATGAAATAAATTTTGTAACAACATTAAAGGAGTGTGAATTGTTAGCACATTCACCATAGTTTACAGATTTAGCCCCAAGTAACTGATTTATATTTTCAAACCAAAAGAATAGCTCGTCGGAAATATATTCTGACTATGAAATCATGGATCAAGCAAATGCTATTTTGAACATCTTCAAAAATTCTATAATTTGGAAGGGATAAAAAAATGGTAGAGTATTGGAAAAAATGTATTTCTCTAGTTGTGACTGCAATGCCTTTGTGTTTGTTGTTGCAAAAAATACAGAAAATTTTATTTGTTGTAAATTTGTTTTAAAAATTCAGAAAGTTAGGACCTTGTATAACTAGACATGATCACAACATTGACAAATAAAATTTATTGAATTTTATTGTTATTTTATATTAAAAACTAGTGATTCTCAGTTTTAAAAATAGCCTTAACACAGTCGCAACTTGCCACAAGTAGGAACGCCAACGTTGAGAGAAAATTTGTTTTACTGAAAAAATATCTTTCATTTAAAAAGTCACTCTTGATCCACTTTTTATCTCATAAAGTAAAAAATATTCACATTTGAAAATAAAATTCCAGCATTTTTGCAATAACTTGGTCAACCACGATTAAACAAATCTACATAAATAAAAACTTAACGTTACTGAGTGAATGACCTCTTATCATCCGGGCCAAACCACTGGATCTTGAAATTTGTCGTAAACTTCCCCTTGGACGAGATTTTTTTAAATTCTAACACAAAATTATTTATCAATTTATTTAGTAATTTATCCTCCTAGAAGGCTTGTCGAAATCCCATTAACCAGAAACCTCAAATTTAGAATATGTATTCTAATTTGCTAATAAGCTGTTTTTTTCTAAGATCGTCATAAAAATGGGGTTTAGAAGGGAAAAAAGTTCCCCCTTAATGAAATTTAAAAACATATATTCTCAGGAGTATGGACTAATTTGAAAATTTTAACGGTTAAAGTCATAAAGTGGAAAGTCTCCCCCGTGGCGCCCTGACAAATCCCCTTTGGCTAAAAAGTTAAAGTATGTGTTTAAGCCAACAAAAAAGTGGTGGACCCAGAAAACAGTATCAGTTGTGGCTACCGAATTTATTGCCAATCGAATTATGGCGGTTGAGAAAACTATCTTCATATGAAATTATATTTTTAGTCGTGAAAGCCAATATTCAGTTGTCTTACTTAATATTTATATTCCACATAAATACACTCAGAATATTATGTAGTTAACTGTTTGTAGTTTAATAAAAAAGTTTTCCGTTCCATTTAAAAATAAAGGAAAATACATTTATTTTTCAAAGAAATATCTATATTAACTGTTTTATACATTTATTCGAAATAATTTACTATCATTTACCGATTTTTTTCAGTTTCATTTATTTTTTTCATTTGTTTGAAATTTAATAAAAAATTACCCACAAAACGGAAACTTGTGGTTTATTTGTGTCTGTTTCAAAAAAAAATATTCAAAGAATTTCAATTTGTTTTTTTATTTAAATTGGTTGTATATATACAAAATTTTCAATACAAATTACTAGAACTTCATAAACACACATACATACACAAATACATTCACACAAAAAGTGTTTATAGCTTCATATGCATACATACATTTTGTATTGTACGAGTTTATTAAAAAAAACAAAAAATACCAAAACGGAAATAATTTCAAATAAATGAAAAAAACATTTATTTTTTAAGGATTGGTAGGTAAAATTTTGACATTTATTTTAACTGATTATATCATTTGTTTCTTACGGATGTGTCAGTTGATTAATCAACATTTAAAAATAAATAACAAATGGCATTTAATTTAAATGAAAATTAAGTAGACCGGTTTTTAAATGAAATATCATTTCTTTTAAATGATATTTTCAGTTATTTTAATTTACAAACTTTTTTAAGTGTACGATAACGTTCCACAAAATTTTATTCAAAGAAAAATTTTATTTTTGAATTTTTTTGGTATCAAACCTGGACTTTCAGATAGTTTACACTCTTGCTTACTGCACCACTACTACTTATAATTTTCTTTACTTTATTTGCTATTTAAACATTTTAATATTTAATTTTAATTAATTAGTATACCACAAACTCTTACAAATGCTGATGGCTAGTTATAAATTTAATTCATTTGTTAGGAAATTAAATATAGTTTAAAATTCGTTTACCAAAACCAATATTTAATTTCGTCTACACTCACCAAAAAAAAAGTCTGTAATGGCAACTGAAAATTTTGCTGTTATTACGGGAAATTCTGCTAATTTGAGCCCAGCGGTATTTTTTGCTAATCTTAACAACACATGTCTGCTGACGTGTAGTACAATGAAATTAGTAGAAAAATTAGTAGCCGCTTCTAAATTTTAGTAGACTTTTTGTAAAGTGGAATTTAAAATCTGTTTGCTAAAATCAGCAAAAAAAATACTAAATATTATTAATATTAGTACAAAGTTTTAAATTTTTAACGAATTTATTATTTTGTTTTAATTTGGTAGTTTCTGTTTTGAAAAATATTTAATTCAATTTTTTTTTTAATGTTAAATTTTAATTGTTTTTAGGGCTGATTTTTATAACTAAAAAAACTTTTTAGTGCTATTTTACGTGGATGTCCTCTTTTTAGACATGAGTCGGTATCTTCACTTCCGATCCCTTTTTTAAACCTATGTAACATTTTAGGGCAATTTAAGTTTGTATGTATAAGTTTTAATTATTAGAAATAACATTTCCTTCAATATCCACTTTTTTAAAATTAGTAATTTTTTCTGCTTATTTTAGCAAATCGGTTTTCAAAAATTTGTAAAATGATTTCTGAAATTAGCAACAAAAATTTGTAAATATTCTGTAAAAACTCTGTAATTTGTAAAATGTTAATAGCAAAATGATTTGCTAAATAATAATGTTTTTACTAAAAATCAGTACAAAAATAATAAAGTGGGATTGAAAACCGTTTACAAATTTTTCTACTAACTTTATTTTCTAAGTGTATAATCAATACAATCCACAATTCGTTTGGCTCCATTGAAACCCTATTTTATTGGCATATTTGGTAAGGACAAATATCAAATTTTTTTTAATAAATTTGATTGATTGTACTAATTTTCTACTACATTCACTAAATAAATGGTTTCCTCTATTTAACGCAGTAAATGACCAAATTTTATTTTAATAGTTGATTGGAAATACCAATAATTGAATAATAGTATTATTTTTTAGTTCCTTTCCGCTATTTTTAATTCCCAATATAATATTTTTGATTTAATAATGTATTATAGAAAAAAGTGATTTCAAATAAATCTTAATGGTTTTGATCGAATTGCAACCAATCATTTCTCTGGGTTTACTTTTTGGAATTTTCGCTAAGAACGTGATAAAATTGAATTGGGAAAGTATTCCTATTATTTGCCTGCCCAAACAGCTTTGGCTAGAAATTAGAAATTTATAACATTCGTTCACTGGAGTATGAATTTATTGACAGATTATGTTCTTTTTGTATTTTTCGTCAGTAAAGTGCAAAAAAATAACCCTAAAATAGGAAAAGGTGCCTTTTTATGCCTTAGCCAAATATCTTTGGCCAGTAATCTCAAACATAAAATATGTGTTCCCTAGATTATGGCCTTATCTATAATCACATTTTTTGCTCCAAGTCCAAATCTGGAAATTTAAAGTAAAATTCAAAAGTAAAAGTTCAATACACAATTTATTCTGATTCGGTTAAAATCTAGAACTTATGATTTTCTTTTTAAAATGTCTGTCAAATGTTTAAGAAATCAATTAAATATTAATTGACAAATTTATAAATGTTATATAAATGGCAATTTATTAAAACACTCATAGCAAAAACAGACTTTTCTTGGCATTCTTAACAGTCAGTAAGAAAGAATGGCTGAATTATTACCCCACTGTGCGGCGGCAGCAGCAAGAACAGCAACATTATTAGCTAACTGTGGTTATTTGCTGTGATTATTGATAATTTTCAAATAGAGTTTTTACAAGTCTTTGACATATAAAATAAATTATTACTTATTATACAATTTTACCACAATTGCGGTTAACACAAGATTTTTCTTAAGCTACCAGATTAAGAGACAAAGAATTAAGTTTTTTTTTTTTTAATAAAAACTTAAAAAAATAACTATATAATAAATAAGCTTATAAAATTCTAACTTGCTTATATAAAGTTGTCTATTGGTTACACTTTGGTTGTTTTAAAACACAATAAACATTAACAAGTAGTCTTTTTTTTAAGGAAGGCGGATTAAAAAGGGTCATATTGTGATCTTTTTCTTCTTAAGATTATTTTGAAGGTTTCTTTGGATATTAAAAAAATATGATAGTTTATTTAAATAAAAAAATATAATACAACTCCTTATTAACATTAAATCTTAATAAACACACCTTGAAAAAATTTCTTACTGTATAAGTTCATTTTATAATCCCACTTGATCTATTTATTGTTACCAATTAATAACACAAAGAAATTGTCAAGACTTTGAAGTAAAAATAAATATCTTAAAATATGAATATAATCAAACGTTAAAGAAAATAAATCCCAATGGAATTTAGCTCTACACTTTTTTTGGTAGTACTTAAATATAAATACAACAAACAAATATTTCTTGAAATTTTACATACTAATAGAAATATAATGAACTGGTTTAATAATAAAAATGGTAAAATAAGCATACAAAAAACTCCAGAAGATTAAGCATATGATACAAATATGTTAACAAAAATCCAAATTTTAAAACCTTTCTTATTTCATTTCATTTTATTTTTTTTCGTATTGGTTATTTTACTTTATTGTATTCCTTAAGGCAAGGTGTTAGCTGACAATTTATTGTCGTAATCAATGAATGTGTGTAAATGAAATTTTGTATCTATTTTTATCCCCTCGTATTCATATGATTTTATTCTTAACCATTTAGGTATTATTAATTCTAGATTTTATTAGTATCATATTATTTTTTATTATCTATTGAGTTTCATATTACAGGATATAGTATAAGAATTTATTTTCCATACGAATTATGAAATAAAAATAATATTTACGGATAGTTTTAACGAAGAATAGTTTGACACCTGCATTCTTGTAGTTTTAAATTTTTTACGGTATAAAATTTTTATATATTTATTCACGGTCTGAACATTTTACTTTAAGATACTTTAGTTCCTATACAAAGTGGAAAAAATTGGAATTTTTTGTTGAAAAAATTTGTCTACAGCGTACATTTTAAACGAATTTTAAAACAAAATAAATTGAAAAAATAGCTAACAAGAAAAATACATAAAAATACATGAAACTTGGATATATATTGTAGAGGATAAAAATTTAAGATACATGTATTTATTTAGGTGCGGAATTGTACGTAAGTAGTTTGGTTTAAAAAAATTTAAGAGAGTCAACTCTCAGGAAATTCTTTCAACTAAGGCAAAGGGTGGAAGGTGCTTAAAGATGAATCTTAGAACCTTGGAACAGTTGTTGCCCGCCATCTGATGAAGAATAAGCGGTATTGTTGAAGCCTTTTAGTTCTTAGCCCTTTTATGTTATGTTTCTTCGGTGGGTATATGGGAACACCGAAGAAGTACGTTTCATACATATTATTTTACTACACTGATGTTGGCGTTGCTGCGGAATCATTGCAATTGAAATTTCATTAGAATTAGTTGAGTAATGATAATACCAAAAAAATCCTTAACATTTAATGGTAATAAAATTTTCTAATACCTAAAAAACTATATATTTGTTTACAATCAAGGGAGATGTTTAAATTTCTTTCCATAGGCTGTATTTTAAATGGATCCCTCGGGATCTCCCACGGACTTGGCCCATTTTTTTATCGCAGTATATCAACTGTACGTATTATAGTTTTCAAGATATTCAATATTTTATAAAATGGTTGACTAAACGAGACAGAGCAAAACGGACAAAATTTTGCTCTAGTAGACTATCAATATTAAATTGTATTTTTTTAATTATTTGTTTTTAATTGATTAATTATTAATAGCAATGCAATTTAAAAAGATAACAATGAATCAATTATAGTGCCCTGATTTGCTTTCATTAATTCCGTTTTATGTTTCACCAAGAAATTTAAGATACATTCACATCTTTAATATTTCACCTGATCGTACTAACTTTGCTCTTAATTTTTTAAATTTAATATTTATTTATATTAATTTATATTAATTATAGTACAAAAAAAAAACAATTATTTAGTTGGTCATTTAATGCCTTATTGAAATCATCCCAGCAAAAATAAATGGAAGTGATTCTTAAGGAATTAATTTTTCATTGATTCTAAAGTATCGCTTAGTTCTGATTTTTCTCTTCTAAGGCAGTTCTTTTTCACAACTTACAAAAATTATATTTTTAATGAAATTTAACACTTTTGAAATCTATGACGCTACAAAAAGTAAAAAATTTATTGTAGTAAAAATTGCAAGAATTTCGAATAGAGATAAATAAGGCTCGATTGCTGAATTTCCCGCTAAACTTTAACGAACAGTTAAACTCAAACAACAACAAATGTGTCAGTTAAATTCCCAGGTAGAAGCTAACGGGAGATTGTGAAAATGAGGCTAAGGCCCGATTACTGATGTCCTGTTGAAATCTAAATTATAAATTCAAAATTTTTTTGGGAAGAACAAAAGATTCAATTTTTCACTAAACCATAAGAAGGGCTTTAGATGCAATGAAAAAGGATCATAAAAGAAAACTTCCACCCTATGACACCCCTATGTAAAAATCATTGGTTCCGATCCAAATTTTCACAACACCGGAATCAAAATCACTGCTTCTTTTTCTCTTCTTTTGCTACTTTTTTTTGTGCTGGGATGTTTTGCATACTAGTGATATCCACTTTGTCCTGGTCGGAATTATAATTCGTGGTATGCCTTTTTAACTTTAAAACAAAACCACTCCCTATATTTATTTTGTAGGTCCTATATTAAACTAATGAAAAATTCCATCTGATCATCAATTTTTTATAGCACCGAAACAATTGATTAATGATTCACCGAAATTTTCGCAACTTCGGCTTCAGTAGATGTAGTGTTTAACTATTTCTTCCTCAGCTCTTATTTTGCCATTAACATAAATTTACAGAAAATGCTAAAACCACATATAGTACTCTGCACATCAAAGGATAACTTTAAATTATTTCTCACATAATTTTTTATTTATATATAATAATCAAAATTTTATTTTATAGTTGTAATTAAAACATAGTCTGAAAGGTATGTTTGTTTCGATAGACTGAAATAAATGAAATGAAATGAAATGAAATTAAAAAATGATGTGTAGCAGTCCAACGGGCCAAGCTTCGATTGGTTTGTACGCAGATTTAAAGTACTTAAGAAAGCACAAATTTTTATACGCATGCTGCCTATTTTTTGCGCCCTAAATTGCCACTTATTTTAAATATATTTATGTTAAAAAAAAATCTTTACAAAAAGTCTCCTAAATGTTAAAAGAATACAAATATCCAAAACAGCTCAGATATCAACTCAATTAAATTAACAACAACACGTTCTCAATCAAATATCATTTTCGAAAAAGTTTGTCAAAGTAGTAATAAAGAAAAATTTTAAATTTAGCTGCTTTAGCCGATTTTTTTTAAAATCAGTGTTGTGATTCTTTAATTTTTTTAGCGACAAAATTCTGAAGTTATATTGTGTAAATTGGCAACCAAGTTCGTTAAAAGTTATTTTTTAACTTTTTCCTTGAGTTAAAAAAAAAATCGTTAATACAAAAAAATAACAATTTTGGCGCTATCTCTTGTCAATATAAATTACTTTAAGAATCTACCACGGAATCGGTTTTTGTAAATTCGTTAAAAAATGTTTGTTGTAGACCAGCGTTTCAATGATTTAAAAAAAAATATTTCGAATAAAAGAAAAATATATAAAAAAAACATGTCTATAGCATAACACTGGTATAAAAATTAAAATTAGACATGCTGGCTATAAGAAATGCTAGACCAATTATAATTTTGATTAGCATGTTGGTACACACAGAAAAATAAAATGCCAACTGAAAAATAAATTGCAAACTGAAGGGTATATTCGGTAAATTAAATGTGAATGTTTAACATTTTGTGTGTAGCCACAAAATTGCAGTTGCATTAACCAAATTGTTTATGGAAGCAACCTATATTTAGTTGGACCAACTGATTTTAGTAGTAGCAAATGAATTTCAGTTTGAAACTGACAAAATTTGACAGAGGTTTGTTTTCTAAGTCTTTCGATCTGCTAAAAAAATCTAAATTTAAAAGGCGTTTGTTTGCATGCTAGTTTTTTTCCTTTAAATTTGTTATTTCTTTAAACCTATTTTTACTACTTTCCTTTATTCCCCTTGAGAAGAAATCAATATTTAGCAATCCCTTAATACTTTTTAAGTGTGCCATATATTATAAGAAATCTTAAAAGAGAGACCCAAAATCTTACCATAAAACCACATTGTTAAGTCATAAAATTTTTATTTAAAGCAAATTAGTATTGTTGAATCTTGTTTGAAATAGACTAATGACAAGTTTATAATTTTATATTATAAGTAGGCGCCAGTCATAAAATTTATAACATTCAAAATATTTTAATAATTAGATTTATTACATTTAAGGTATAAATCTTTAATAAATTATAAGGTTATATTTTTAATTATGATATTATAATAATTTAAAAAATTTTATTAGATAACTTAAGTAACGACGTTTTGTAATATTTTTTCAATACTCTGAAAAATGTTGTAGATTGTTAAACAAAGAGCTTGTAAAAGGGGAGAGTATTATTAAAAAAAATTAAATAATTTGCATAACTTGTCATATTGCAGTATGACATATTTAAGCTAATGAAAACGCCCACAATGGAAATATATAAGCATGATGGTGTCCCGATGAAATACTTCGGCAACTTCAAACGCTTGCAGAGAGATATACAAGTCCCCTTTAAACATTTTTGGTTATTTTTCAGCATTTAATACGGTAATACGCATGATTTGAACGTTTACTACTTCAACGAGCTCCCAAGGAACCCATTTATCGGGACATCCTATTATACATATAAAACATATGAGTTGTCTTAGTAAAGTTTAAGATGACGCCAAGGTAAATAAAAGCAAATTTTTTAGAAAATTTTAAACATCAATTGCTTTTCGGTTTTTGTGGTTTTTACGAAGAAGGTTTTAAGTTAAAATTCATATTTTGTTATTTTGCAAATTAACTTTAAAACTCCGACATTAATATGGCAAACAAACACACCTTATTTGTTTTTATTATTATGAATTTTTTTTTTTATTTTATGAATTCACAAAAAAACACAGTTTCCGTTTCCATGATACCTAATGAAAGTGAAGTTTTGTATTTTATAGCCTAACAAAAAGGAAGTTGAAACTTAAATATTTCTTTTTTTGTTTTGCCTTTACATATTTTATAATTTAAACAATTAATCATTAAAACTTTTATTGTTATAATAATGTTGCTTTTGTTGCTGTTATTTTATGCAAATTTAACACATTAGTTTGACTTTTAAATCCCACTCTTTATTGTTTAGAATATTTTCTGTCCGGGAAATATATTATTCTTTTTTTACATTTCTAATAAGAATTATTTTTCCTTATTGCCATAATTTTTCATATCTGCTCATAGCCTGAAGATTGTAGATGCTATTAAATAACAGTAAACGTATATGTTTGGAAAGCAAATACAATAAAAAGTTATGTTTTTTCGTTAAACTTTTTTTTGTTAAATCAACATCTTTTTACCCCCACTAACGCTTGATACAATATTTATTAGGGTGATAGTTATAGAAAGAACAAGATTTTGGAGAACAATCTAAAGATATTTTAGTGCCAATTTTATTTAATATTTCTTACAACGAAATAAAAAAAGATGAAATAAAACCAAATAAAATAAAATAAAATAAAATAAAATAAAATAAAATAAAATAAAATAAAATAAAATAAAATAAAATATAATAAAATAAAATAAAATAAAACAATATAAAATAAGTCAAAATAAAACAAAATACAAAAGCAAAAAATTAAAATAAAATAAAATATATTTCTGAATAATTATTTTTTTTTTGCAGAATAAAAAAGTTCCACCTTTATATCACAAATTGTGTTTACGTCAAACAAACCTATATGACCAGACACTTATTTTATTAATCAATATTCTTAGTTTTTAGAATTCAGTGCTTCAAAACAGTTGTTATTATAATCTATATATATAAAACATGAACGTGATACACACGATGACTGACTGACTAAGTTAGCTGGTACTAAGATCTGTAACACTTTGACGACTGACCTTAAACTGCAATTTGCAATTTTTGTTACGAATTCTTGCTTCAGATTTGTTCCAACATTTCTAAAGAAAAGTGTCGTTCAAAAATATAAATTTTTTTAATGAATGGCACATACAGGTTGGTTGAAAAGTTCCTGCGCTCGAAATGAAAGAATACTGTTTTTGTTACGAAATATATTTTTTTATTCAATATAATCCCCTAGAAGCTCAATACACTTGTTCCAATGATCTTCCAATAATTTTATCCCATCCTTATAATGGTTTTCCGGAAGCTCTGCAAAATAACCGTCTACGGCTGCTATGGACTCTTTATTCGACGAAAAATGCTTTCCACGATTGAATTGTTTGAGATTTCTGAAGAGATAATATTCACTGGGAGCCAAATCTAGTGAATACGGTGGATGTTCAAGTAATTCGTACTTTAATTCTTTGAATGTAGCCATCGTCAAAACACTTTTGTGAGCAGGTGCATTGTCTTGATGAAAAATGTTTTTTTTATTCTTTAAACCAGGTCTTTTCTCACGAATTTTTTCATCCAGCTGATCCAATATTCAGAGTTGATTGTTTTACCTTTCTGAAGATAATCAATCAACAAAATTCCTTTTGCATCCCAAAAAACTGATGCCATAACCTTCTTTGCTGATCGTTGTGACTTCACCTGCTTTGGAGCTGAACAACCAGCTTCAGTCCACTGTTAACGTTCTTGTTTCAATTTAGGATTATGGTGGTAGATCGAAGTCTCATCCATGGTTATGAAACGACGCAAGAAGTCGGTTTTATTCGGCTTAAAACGCTCCTAATTACGCTGAGAAATTTGTTTTCGATCCAGTTTTTGTTGAATTGTTAATGTGTGCGGCACTAACTTTCCAAACAGTTTTTTCATACGTAATTCCTCATGTAAAATATGGAGTACTCGTTCGTCTGAGATGCCTATGGCATTAGCAATTTCACGCTTAGTCAAACTTGGATCTTCACTTACCATATTATGTACCTGTTCAATGATTTCTGCTGTGGTTGCAGTTTTTGGTCGTCCTTCGCGTGGATCGTCTTTAAGGCTGGTACGACCACGTTTAAATTCACCAGCCCAAAATTCAACGGTGCGTTTTGAAGGTGGGAACTCCTTATAGACTTCTAACAATTGTTCATAAATTTCTTTTGACTCTAAACCCTTCAAAACAAAGAATCTAATGACTGCACGATATTCAATTTTTTCCATATTAAAAAAAATCAATGACACGTCAACTTCAAATGGCTTGTAAAAAAAGAAAGAATTGATAGAATGACTTGCAACTTTGCATGTGTTCTCAGGACAGTTATACCAACTTGAGAAAAAAAAGTTTGGAGCTAGCAGTGCTATCTCTTGGTGAGCGCAGGAACTTTTCAACCAACCTGTATCTATCCCATTGGTCGTCCATGGTATAAGTAAATTAAGAGCAAGCAATTAAAATCGATAGCGGTGTCGAATTTAATTATTGATATTTGTTTATGTCCTTCGGTACACCTTTTTTTAATCATATATGATTTTACAATGGCTACTATATACGCATACATAGGCATGCATGATCTTGTACGTCCATGCATAGTTTAATATACGACCATACATTATGTCGAAATTTGTGGCCCGTATATGGTCATATATGAGCATGCATGATTCATATAAGGGAATATATAATCGTATATGAAAATATATGGCCTCAAATTTCAGATCCAAAGATATATAAGATCATATACGATTTTATACTGAAAAATTAAGTTTTGACTGTAATCGTAAAGTACGCCTTTCATTAAATTTTGTTCTTACTTGTAAAGCTGTAGAAAAATTTGGATACGAGATTTAGAATCAAAAATTAAAAATCTATAATAATCAGTTTTTAGAAATCAATTTGATTAAAAATTTTCAAAATTTTAATGCGAACAAAAAGTATCCTAAACTTGACAAAACCCTTTTCTCTTGTTAACTTTGATTACCAATAGGACACATATGTTCTATATTTTACTAGCATTCTATAAGAAATGTTATTATTACTTTCAAATATTTCGATATTTCTGAAAACTTGTAGAATTCGCTAATATTCTACTACAAATTTGATCCCCCAAAATCCTTGAGAAAAATAACTTATTGTTGAAAAGCTTTTTGTTTAAATACAAATTGTTCTAACTTTAAATAGAATAAAAAGTTTTGTACGTTTAACACAATTTTTTTGTTTTGGTGCACCACTGAAGGAAATTAAGTACCGAAGAGTAATAGCATGTGATTTTTCTATAAACTGGTGCATTGTTTGGAATGTTTCACTATAAAATTTGTTTAAATACAAAAAATTAAATCTTCAATTCAGTCTAGAAAGAATCTGATAGAGAAAAATGCTAGTACTTGGTTGTAAATGAAATTGCATTAATTGTCTAGGATAGTTTTTTTCTAAGTTTTTCTCTATCTGTTGTAAAAGAAGTAATTGTAAATATCTGTTTGGAATTTGAAATAATACTGTCTTAAGCCGAACAAAAAAAAACAAAAAAATTATAAAAAATATCATAAGATACTTTGTATTTCGAAATTCAACATATGAGCTCTGTGGAGTATAAGCTAATTCACTGATAAGGAATATCTATCTCCTCATTATTGTTTTTGCATGTAGTTGTTTGTGGCTTAATTGATTTAAATTTAATAAAAATATTGGTTCCTCAAACGTCGTTGAGAAGAAATAATTGTTTACATATAGAATTTCACAGAACGAAATATGCTCGTAATGAACCTCTTACCAGAGCTATGAGATTATTTAATAGTATTTGTTCTAAGTTAGACTTAGGTATTTCTAGAAATGAATTGAAAGATTGTTTATTTAAATTGTTATAATTTATTTTACTTTAAGCTTCTAGTGTGTAAGGATTTCATTGTATGCATTATTGAATAGAGAAATAATAATGATAATAATATTTTTGCAGTTTTCGAAAAGTTTCCCCCTTAAAGGCCTGCAAAACCGCTTTAAGTGGAAACACAAATTTTGAAATATGCAGTATGGGCTAATTTACTGATGATGTTTGTTTTGAAATTTTTTACACGAACGTTTTAAAAATTACGCTATGGCTAGATACCCGAATGTGTTCCCTGGAGTATGCACTAATTTACTGATTAGATACTTTTTGGAATTTCTGTTGTGAAATTAGATACTTTTTGGAATTTTGTTGTGAAATTCGAGTTCAAAAGTATAAAAGTCTTTTTCTCAACAGCCTACCTTAACCACTTTGGCTTGTGTTTAGTGAAGTAGGAATTAAGAAATACTTTTTGAAATTTTCAATTACAACATGCTAAAATGGAGTTAAAAAGGAAAAAAGCGTCTCCTTAATCACCCAACCCAAACTGCTGGAGAAAGGATATATTTAAATTGTTTAAAAGGGCTGCTCCCCCTGCATAGACATCCAACAGATTCAGTGTGCCGAAAGAATATTTTGGCTACGTAATTGTTTGGTTAAAGCCAACAGAAATTCGGTTGACACAACGAAATTTCGGTTGAATTAATATTTTTCAATTGTGTCAGCAATATAATTTTATTTATAATTTCTTTCCTTAACACCCTGCCCAAACTCGCTTAGGCCCAAATCACTTCCTATGAAAAAACCTTCTAAATTTTGTTGTTTTTTAACATTTGTATGATAAAAAATCATAATTTGAATAGTTAAATATACAAAATTTAAGTTATAATTGAGTTAAATTTTACTTAATAGAAAATTACAATTTAGCCTGGTAAAATCAGCAACAATAAATTTTTCTTTATGCTAGTAAAATTTAGTTACATGGAAATAACAGTGTATCCTGCTAAAAGAAACAGAAATATTTGCTAAAAAGTACCAGATTGCTGGAGATGGAGATTAAAATTCTAAAAAAAAACTTTCTGATGTTGTTTTTCGATCACCAAAATTTTTTTGGGGTTTTAGCAGACTAAATTGTCATTAAAAATTTATGAAAAAAGATAAATCCCTAAATAAAAGAATCGAGTTTTTTCTATATATTTATAATTGTCAAATTTAAAACTACCGATAACGAAGTATCGCACTTTTATGCTAGTCAAGAAATTAACTAAAATGTAAAGTTACAAATTTAAAGTATTTTTCATAAAAAAAGGAAATAAGCCAATGCTAAATGAAATCTTCCACTTCAAAAAAAAACACATTTCTATATAGTTTTCATACAATGCCGTTTATTGCTTTTGATTATTCAGTCATATTTATACAAAGAAAATGAGAAAATATTGTAAATATCTTTCTAACAAAGTTAGTTTTTCATGTACATGTCTACTAAAGAAAAAAAACTATTATGATGATTAAATTTTTTTAGACTTTACTTCAGCTTACATATAATGTTTTCAAGTAATTTTTCCTTTTTAGATATTATTGAAGGTGGAGTTTTAAATTGTTTGTGATTATAGCAAGCTCTTTTTTGGTTATTATAACAATTATTAAAAATAAATCGAATATAGTTATTTTAAAATTGACATAGTTATGGATGTGAAATTGTTGTTTTGTCAATAAAAACCTCAATATATCATTTTCATTTAGATATATAATAACAATTAAAAATTCGAAAAAATTCCTTCTTATAATCTTAAAAATTGCTCGAAATCTTAAACAACTGTCAATGTTGGATTGGAGTTATTTTTTAAATAAAATTTTAATAGAAAAATATATCAACATAATTTTATCTAATGAATAAATTAATATAAATTTTATTGGCTTGAATTCCTTTAATTAACTTCTATATTATAACAATTTACATATAAATTAAAAATAGAAATTATATTTTATTTTTTGACGAATATTTTATTACAGTATATTATCTAAAACAAAACAATAACAGGTTATATTTTTTAGTATTGTTATTAAAATTAAAGATCACAATCTAGTAATGAAAAAAACCCAATCTTATACAGTTAAAAACTATAAACTTCAAAAAAACTCACTATGCTTAGCTGATAGTGGGTAATAAAATGATTTTCGACAAGCATATTTTATGATTTTATTATATAGATTTTCAACTAAACTTAATTAATTTTATGATTGTTTGGAAATATTTTTGGTAACTTAATATTGTGGTTGGTTAAACAAAAAATGTCATAAAAATGTTGGTATAAAAACTATGACTTTTATGGCATTTTAAAAGTATAATCGAATCTGCTTTTTAAATTTATAAATTTTTGTAGAGCTTGCAAAAATCGTAAATATTTGGCAGTTCATAAACGAACAACTTAACTAGGCGTTAATTATGTTTTAAATGGTTAACAGAGTTTTAATAATTTGATATATTGGTAAGGGATTGTTGGGTAAAGTAGGCCACTACCTGGTTTTTGGCCTGCAGTAGAATTCAGTATTAGACATCAACACTTAAATATGGTTTGGGGATAGATCCTTCCCTAAAACTAAAATATAAAAGTTATGTGGCAATGTTCGGCAATGTTCGGCAATTTTCGGCAACCCAACATGTTAAGTGAGCCATTAATAAAAAAGGTATAAGAAAAGTTAAAAAACGACAGAAGGTTATATTTCAGTTTGAAATTTGTTTAAATTCTTTAATTAAAGTATTTTATGTATCTTTTAAAGGTACTGTAGAAGATTTCACATAACATAATGATGTAATTGTTTTGCAATGTTAAATTTTTAATTGCGGCCAACAAAGCATCGCGATCAATCACATTATGAGTCAAATTACCGATGTCAGTATATCAGTCCGGCTGTTCGTGAGTCCATTTAAACCTTGTTATCAAACTACAGGTGGGAAATATAAATTTATCTGAATAAATTTGGGAAATATAAATTTATGTGAATAAGATTTGGTATATAAGTTTATATTAGCCCAAGGACGACCTTTGTTTAATTTGGCTACAATCAATCTATATTCAAACCTTTTAAATTCAACAAGTATTTAAAAAAAGGACAGGAACTAAAAATTTATCCAAAATTTCCTTTAAAATAGCTTAAACATTTTCCTCAATTTAAGTAAAATTTTATTAAAACTTAGAAATTTACATGCTAAAATATAATAAATCTAACTGTAGTTCAAAAAAAAATTTAGAACATAATATACTCCCATTTAGTTAAAAAAAATGTGTCTATCTTAAAATGAGAAAGTACTTGAACTTACTGTGTGTTAACTTTTTGGCGAGTAGTAAGATTAAATAAATTTTAGAAATTGAGTTTTGAACTCTACCACTTTCTAATTTTTAAGAATTATTTTCTTAAAATTTGTTCAGGCAATTAAAAACAAAAACTAATAAATTTTGTGCTATGTAATTATAAAAATTTATTTAATAATAAACTGATGAACTATTTCTAGGACAAATTTTTATGCAACTTAGTTCAGATAAATTTTGATAAAATATATTATTTTTTAAGTAAAAGTTTTCTAATTTTTGAGAAATAATATAGGACTTTTTTCGTAAAAATTTCTTTAGATAAATTTAATAAAATCAAGGAAAAATTGAGTTTTTTTTTTTTTTGAAAAACGTTTGTCATATTTTCAATAAAACATTTAATTCAAAACTAGTTGATTTTCCTAATTTTAAAGAAAAAATATTATTAAAGGAAACAAATTATCGTGCATGATTGCAATTTTTGATTCGTGATCGTGCGTAAGTCAAAAATGGCTCACGTGCCCATCTCTAATTTTAACAGTCTTAAAATTTTGTTAGCAAAAGGTGAAAAATTTCGAATTTGCGCTTTTATGTAATGATTTTGTTTGCTGACTACAATACCATAAAAGAAATAATAACAAGAAATGTAACTGTGATATTTTGTATTTTTTCAACAATTTCTTTAAATTAGTTAATATAAGAAGACAAAGGAGCCCCAGTATCCTTTTTGTAGTTCTCTCAAGGAGAACCATTGATTAACCACGAAAGGCGTCTGACTGTGTCACAATTTATTACGTTTCAGGATATCCTGCAGTACTTTTTTTTTATTTGTTTACCTTTTTGCTAATGAAATTTAATTTATATTTTAAATACATGAGTTTATTATAATTCAATTTAATTTAAAGATAAAAATGTATAGCAAAAAGCTTGTTAGAAGTAGTGTCCTCACAAAGCGGAAGACCTTCGTAAGTGGGAAAATACTTACACAATGAGTGTGAAGTGCTTTAAAATATATGGTTATGTTTATAACAGAAAAAGTTTCATATTTATTAGAAAATATTTTCTTATTTTTAGGGAGTTAAGTACTACTTTTTAGTAAAAAAATCATCTTAGGAACTTAAATAAAATAAAATTTTTCTTAAAACCAAGGAAACATTTCCTAACTAACAGTAAAATTTAAGATGATATATGAACTAATTTGGAGGAAATTTTGCTGTTTTCCTTGTCAGCCCTGTGACATGTCAAAAGGCGAAATTAGCTCCTTCCTAGGACAGGCTCATGTTATAGGGACCTGTCGCTTTCATATAAAAAAGCTGGGTAGTATTTTGTTGAAATCTATATTGAAAAATTATCAAAGACTTAATCTATCAAAACATAATTAAAAAATAAAATTCTTTTAGTGGTTTAGCTTTTAATAAATATATATTTTTAATTTTTTGCAGGCTCGAGATCATAATTTAATGTTACTAACGAATAGTAAACACTAATTTGTTTTTTTATTAAATGGAAAAAAATTGTGAGGATCAGCGCTAGAGGGAGTGCACACTTTCGACCTGAGCGACCAGGTCATCTTTAGCCTCCTTAAAAACCACCCAACCCACAAGCAACTCATGGTTTTGAACAGGCTTATATATCACACACCCTAAAGAATATGACTATGCAACAGTCCTTTTAAAAAAACGTGGATATTACGTCGTAACTTTTTTTTAAATAGAGATAGAGAAAATTTAAATTGATGACATATGACAGAATTGACATTTAAAAAAAAACATAGCTCACTTTACCCAACATTCCCCTACAACAAAAAATTAACTAGATTATGATTTATGAAAATGATATTTATTGATATTAGGGCGTTTAAAAAGTTATAAATGGTTTTTGAATAACTCAAATTAGGTGCTAATAGAGTGATTATAAAAATTATGAAAAAAAAACACCAAATTTTTTAACTCTTGAATAGCACGGTTATTTTTTCCTACTTGGTATAAAAAAAACATAAACATATACCGCAGTTTTAGCTGCCAAAACAATTTCGATTAGATGCGTTAGGTGAGGTGCCACTGTATTTCGATGATTTTTCATAATTTAACACTATTTCTAGTTCAACATTTTATATCGAAATCTAATAAATCAAGTTTCGTTTACTTTTAGGGTTGCCTTTAATTTATTTGAATAATCCTATGAAAAATTCTCAGCCTACCCTCGTTAATTCTTGTTATATTCTTATGTGTGTATATATTTAGTTTGTAGACATTAATTTTTACTTTCAAGTTTAGTTTTATTTTATTTTATTATTTTTGTTTTTTTTTTTACTTTAGTGTCTTTTTTATCTTTAGCACCCAAGAAGATGAATGACTTTCCATTTTAAGTGACATTTTGTTTTAAAAGCACCACATTTTTTAAAAAAGTTTTTTTATTTTTTGTTTTTGCTTCATTCCATATACATACTACACTAGTCTCATTTTAATGGTTTAATAGAAAACTAGATGTTATATATGATGTGCAGGTATTGTTTTACAATGGCATGTAGTAAAACTTGAAATTCTTAATGGATGTTAAGTAAATTTTTATTTAGAAGGTAGAAGAAATAAAGAACCAAAATAACGAAACTTAAAATCTTACAAAATGATAAGACCTAGATGTGGGCAATTATTTGTTAAAAATAAAGGAAAATCTCTATTTGTGAATGTAAAATTAGTCATGTGGAGAAAATTATCCTTTGCCGACTTTATAAATGATTAGTAGAGAACAAGGTAATATTTTTTAAAAGATTTCACGAAGTGGTAAACAGTTACAAAAATATATGTATCATTAATTTAAATTCTTTCCTCAATTTTAACCACAGCAATGGTATTTGTAGGTGAGTAAAAATTAGAATGTTTGAGACTTAAGATTTTTGTTTTGGAACAAAAAGTTTTAATAAGTTCCAATTTTAATAATTACTAATGGTAAATTTGCTTTAAATGACTTCATAATTATGATTTTAGACAATGTTAATTATGAAAAATTATCCAAAAGTTTTTGAGATTGTCGAATTTTGGTATAATAATTCAAATATGACAACATTAAAATATAAGAACTTTCTAAATGTTTGTGTCTTAAGTCTTTTGATGTATACCAGTTAGTAAATCTTGTATGCAAATTAGGTAAATCATGCATACAAAAATTATTAAAACTTTAAATGCAGTATTTTAAGTTTCTTAAGTTAAACTTTATCTGTATAAGGGTCGATAACTTAGCTAAATAATAACCCTTTAACCTCAGATATTTGCATTTAAATTTGTCAAACCTACCTATGGCTAAGTACTCAGCTTTGGCTTTTATGAGCGAAGTTAGCAGATATAGGAATACAGTTTTATTTTAAAAAAAAAATCAAAATATTAAGCATCAGCAAGTCTTTCTTGAAATACGCTGTTAAAAATGATTCCCATGACAACATAAATAATTGATGTCACAGCAAATTATTTAAAAACAAATTACAAATTCTTTACCAATGAACAACAACAACAACCTTATCAATCATTTGACATTAAACAACTTTTAATTAAATTATTTTCAGAAAATTAATTTTAAACAGTTGCTTGTAATTTAAAACTTGTTTTCTCATTATTTGTATAATAATGTTTTTTTTTTTTGGAAAAACCACAAAAGTCCATCCATCCCCTTTAACATTTATTTAAACAAATATATGTATATACAGATTTTTCATACATATTAATAAAGTCATTTAAATAAATAAAAGGATAAAAAAAAATAAATATTTTCTTTTGTAACACAGATTAAAATTCCTATCACTTTAATATACGTTAACATTAAACATTACTAACCAACAAACAAACACAAGAACAACAAAAAAAGAACAATATTCAAATGAAGTAGAAAAACAACAACAATAAAAACATCGTAGTAGTAGTACAACTACAGCAACAAAAAAATCGTTAAACAAAATACATACAAACATACATTTCTCTTCTTTATTGGTTTACGCATAAAATTAAACAATCATATTGCAATCCTAACCAAACCACCTGCTGTGCTTTGTTGAATGCGTTCCGGCAGTCATATCGTAAAATAAAATATAAAAAACACCACAATAACATCATCAGATGTTCTTAAACTTTTACTATGTACTAATGAATATAATAAACCAAAAAAAAACTATCTTAAAACAAATTAATATTTTTTAGACCCATCAAAAACTTTAATATTACTCAAAAGTAAACTTCCCTTTATACAGTCACAACTCGATTTATATCATGCAGGAGGAATAATGTATTTAACGGTAAAATAAGAGATCGTACATTACAAAGCTGTTCGCCAAGCCCCCACCAAAGCGACTTTTGGTTTTTATAATATGTTTGATTTTCAGAAATCTTTAGAAGACGAAATGTCGCCATCTTTAAAACTTCAGATACACTGGTAATGACATCTTTTGGGCAATATTTGAGCCAATAATATATTTTATTTGAAAAAAAAAATTGTGTAAAATTTAATAAATGAATGGTGACATACAGATAAACGTTATAAACTTGTAGCACTTTATTATTACTGAATCTATTGAAAGATTATCTTATTGTTGTGTTTTTAAATATTCTACAATTTCCACTGATTTCCTGAAATTTGCTTTCTAAATTTTATTCGTTTTATTTATTAAAATTAGCATACATTTTTATCGCTACCAAAATTTGTCAACGCTACCTAAGCGCTTAGACTGAGGGCTTATTAATCAGGTACACGCAGAGAAAAAACATGGTTGCAACATAATCACTGCTAATATATTAAGATTGCTGGAATCGGGTATGATTGTCACAACCATGTTATTGGTTTTTTAACCATCGACATGGTCGCTACCATCATTATTATAGTAAATATTTTACTATTTTATGATTGACACCTTCTGTTTTATAACTTGATTGGCTGTAACCATACTGTGGTAACATAAGTTTTGACTATGAAAAAAATATGATAATTATGCAACCATAAAATGCTGGCGAGAATTCATAAATAATTATACATCAAATAAAACATGACTTTGATATTTACGGTCATAATATTTTCTTGTTTTCATAAAAACCAAAATTTTATTAGTTCAGTCAGTTTGTTTTTACTACAAAATGTCTTAAAAAATAATCATATATTGTTTACTAAAAATGTCAAATGAATTTTCTACCTTTCATTCGGCATTAAAAAATTTCATCAATAGACCCATTAAGATCCAGTTCATTTTTTTTTAACTTTAGATTTTTTTAAAGGGTTTTTTTCGAAAATTTCTTATACATATAATATTATTTACACTATCAATTAATTGTCAAAAAGATTCTATATAAAGATTTTATATTTTTTAATTCGTTTGAATAAAAACAATAAGAAATATTTCTAAAAAAAATATATTTATTAATTCATTTCTTGTATAAGTAAAAAACGCAAGATTTTTTTGTACAAAAAGATTTTTCTTAAACAAAATACTAGATATTTAGAAATGTATCTGATAAAAACATTTTTAGATTCTATGGACTTTTACTTAAACTAAAATTCAACATCATAATATGTTTATTTAGAATCATAATATGGTAATTTTTGAATCATAATATAACTGTAGGGACCATACTATGGAAAATGATGGTTATTTTATTATCATAATGTGATAACCATATTATAGTATGACTATGGTTGGCACAATCATAAACCCAAAAATATATGATGCCCTTCGAATATGATTGTCCCAACTATTTTTTTTTCTCTGCTTGTAGTTTCGCTGATATCTATAAAATTAAAACTATCAACTAGAACCCTCAAAACATTAAAATTTTAATTTGAAAATATTCTCTATAAGATTTCCGTATTAAGCTTTGTACAAGACTGTACTTAGACCCCTGCTTAGGATTTGTTGGAAAAAATAATCAGAAATATTAATTTATTTTGGTTTCCAAGGGTTTTGTCGTCTTCCGTAAAGTTCTCAACATTGATTTATTAACTTTAATCGAGTGAAACATTCAAAAGAGTTTTTACAAATTAATTGTAAATTATTTTGAAACTTATGGCAGATAATTAGTGAAACCATTAATAATGTTTAGTATTGCATTAAATAGTATTAAAATTTTCGATAAATAAATATTTCAAAATATGGCTAAATCGATCTGAAATACGTTTGACATAATGTTGATTGTGATATTATTTTAAAGGGTATACCCAGAGAAAACATTGGTTGCAATTCGATCAACTACATATATGGTTATCTAGATCAAATATATCATTTATTTAGGCTTTCAGTAGATTCAACCGAATTGTGGATTGCATTGATAATAGACGGCACGTCTATTATCAATACAATCCTGAATTTATTTTCCTAATTAATTATTTAAATTTAAAATTAGCCATCAAAATTTATAAATGTTTGTAGTGTAGTGGGTAGAGAGGTAGTTTAGTACTCTGAATTTTCCAGTTCAAATCCCGTAAAAAGCAAAAATTTAAAAAATATATATTTTTTTAAATTAAAATATTCAAATGTTTAAACGGCAAATATATAAAAGAATATTAATATTAGTTATGGTGCAGTAAGCAAGAGTATGAACTATGAATCTGAATGCCCAGGAAAAATCCAAAAATACCGGAAAAATCAAAAAATAAAACTTTTCTTAAAATAAAATTTTGTGGAACATGATAATATTTATGTGGACAACTAAATGTAGGCTTTCACAACTAAAAATATAATTAAATATGAGGATAGTTGTCGTAACCGCCAGAATTCGATTGGCAACAAATTCGGTTGCCACAGCTGATACTTTTTCTCGGTGTATTATTAACGGGTTTTGGTTAAAGCTAATACTCGCATCAATCTTATGATGCCAAACTGAGATTTGCTTGTCTATTTTAAATTTTTTTTTTTAAGTTAACACGTGACATTGACATCATTACAATATTAACAAATAAAATTAAAAATTTATGAACTTTATTTTTTTTTTTTTTTGTATGGAAAAATAAGATTTTCAGTCACAAAATTGTCAGACAGACAGAAAATTCAGACAAAATTGTCTTGTGACAGTCAGTTGTGACTTGTCACAAGTAGTAATAGGCAATTTTTGGCTTTAATCTATCAGAAATTTAAAATTATAAAGAATATTAATTCCCACAATTTTAAAAACATATCTGAGAGAATATATGTATGTCAAAACAAGTCACAATTGAGCTGAACCTCATACGATTTCAATAAAAATCCATTATAAAAATTTTGTATAATCTTTCGAAATTCGAAAATGTAATGTAATTACATTTTTACTTCCCAGGTGGAAGTGAGATATATAAGATCATATATGGATATTGCTGATCATATATGAAGAGATATAGTCCAATGTGTACCATATATTACCATATATGACCATATATGTTAATATATGATCATATTTGACCATATATGTTCGGATCCGACATTAAAAGATACATTCACAATATATTTCCCATTACCAACTGCAGTTTATTAAAAAAGTAATACGTAAAGTTTGTTTTTAAATGAAGATTCAATTGAAATTCATATAAATATATTTTTTAACTATTTGAATCATACATTCAAAAAAACAACCTATAAAAAATAAACACTTTCAGTAGTAGTTGATATTTTTTGTTAAGTGTGAAATAATAAAAATTACAAGAAATTATACAAATATACATACACACATAGAAAATAAAAATATATTAATCTGTGTAATCGTGTGATTTGACACCGTTGGATTACTTTCTTTGAGGATATTTAAAAGAAAATGTGTACGTCAATAAGCCAAGAACAATTCAAGAGCTAAAGGATGAGACAATTCGGCAGATTAACGACAGTGAACCTCAATTTTGTCTCAGAATCATTGAAAATCTGGACCATTAGGTAGAAGTATGTCACCGAAGCCGTGGCGAGCATTTTACCTATATTTTGTTTCACACATATATGGCGTAGATCCTTCTATCATAATAAAAAATATTAAAATAATTCTCCGACAACTTTTTGTTTTATTTACAATTAACATGGTGCATTATGGTTGGAGTTCTTTATTAACCTGACAACGTAGTGTCACCAACAATGAAATTTGTAAATACAAAAAACTTTTTGTTATTTTTTTGTTACTTAAATTTTTATTTTCAAAGAATTTTTATATGAAAAGTGACAATTTACAAATATTTCAAACAAAAAAATTCTTAGAAATCGAGTTTAAATTTTAACAAATAGTTTTAATTACTGTAAATTTTGTGATACTTTTTCCTGTGTATGTAGCTATCAAAATAAGTACACTCAAGATAGTTTGCAGTTTAAATTAAATAAAAACGTAATTAAAAATAAATTGAAATAACTTAAAATCTGGTGGAATATCTTTCCATTTAAGACAAAAGAAATTGTCATTTATTTTTAAATATTAATAAATTAATATCAGTAATTAAAAAATGATTATTCATTCTATTTAACTGTTAACAAACTGAACACAAAATAAATAACATTTTATTTATTTATTTATTTATTTATTTATTTATTTATTTATTTATTTATTTATTTATTTATTTATTTATTTATTTATTTATTTATTTATTTATTTAATTATTTATTTATTTATTTATTTATTTATTTATTTATTTATTTATTTATTTATTTAATTATTTATTTATTTATTTATTTATTTATTCATTTAATTATTTATTTATTTATTTATTTGTTTATTTATTTATTTATTTATTTATTTATTTATTTATTTATTTATTTATTTATTTATTTATTTATTTATTTATTTATTTATTTATTTATTTAATTATTTATTTATTTATTTATTTATTTATTTATTTATTTATTTATTTATTTATTTATTTATTTATTCTTTATGTTTTTTATTTTACAGAGAAAAAAATATCACAAAACCTTAAGTAGTTAAAAATATTTGTTAAAATTTAAACTCAATTTCTAACAATTTTTTTTTTTTTTTAATTATTTGTAAATGGTTATTTTTCATATAAAAATTCTTTGAAAATAAAAATTAAAGTTACAAAAAGATAACAAAAAGTTTTTTGTATTTACAAATTCCATTGTTGGTGCCTTTTTAAAAAATATTTTTTTTTGGATTTACAAAAATGTTCTATGGAAAATGTTCAATATTACAAACAGAATTTTGTAATTTTATTCTGTGTATTTATTTTTTATTTTTTACTGTTAACAAATTAACTACAACTTCCGTAAAAATAAACGAACGTAAAAATACACTAATTTTCATTTATTTATTTTAAATGAAAATATTTACTGTAATAGAAAATCCTTAATTTATTCTTTAAATATACGTAAAAAAAGGGTTTAAAAATAAATGTATTTGTACTTTAACTATTTATTAATTGAAAAACAAATGTACGGATAACTTTATAAATAAACTGCAGTTACTGTAATAATATTTTGAGTGTAATTATTTGTATTTTTATAAGCAATTTCAAACTAAGTTCTTATGAGCTTAAAAATAAAAAGGCTTTTGCATTTACTTATTAGTAATTTAAAAATCACATTATTTTTGTAATTAAGTATTGTAGGTAGACTTGTGTAGACTGGACCGCTTATAAAATAAAACTACTACCACAAAAACAAATAGTTCTGCCAAAGTTTTGAAATATAACCATTATTTTTGGTAATGAATTCTATTCTATTTTGGTAATGAATTATATTGCAAAATTATGTAACTTCGACATAAATGAGTTTAAAATTCACTACACAAATTAAATCATTTAGTTTTTTTTTTTTTGCTTTTACTATCGATTGGAGCTTCTGTAAGGCCCAAACTGAGAAGCCGTATATAAGTGGATGGTGGCTTGCATTCAATTTTTGAGACAATTGGCCCTTGTAACCGAATAATCCGAGATCTTTGTGCAAAAATCGTATCAAGCTGGCGCATGAAATGCCGAGTTGTTGAAATAGATAGTGAGTAGATATTCTTGGATTGAATTGCACACTTTCGGCCAAAGCCTCCACAATCTCATAGGTATGGTGCATACGACAACGTAATACAACGACCAGACGCACAGTTTGGACAATAAAATATAAGCAGAGGTATAATACTGACTGATAGTCAATATTTCGAACACAAAAAATCTATTAGTGTCAAAATAAAATACGATTTAATTTTAATGCTTGTATTTGGACCACCCTATAGTTTTTGATAACATAAACAAAAAAAAAAATTTAGATGAATGCTATTTTGAAATTTTGTTGTCACAGTTAAAATACTTTTAACTCAAATGGTTTTTGGCTATCATAACCGAAATATTTGGTACTAAACTGTGGTTATAAATTTGCCTGTCAGCACAAATCTTTTTTCTCTGTGTAGCTAACAGATTTTTGTTTAAAAATTTCAACAGTTTTAAAATAATATGCGTTTTGGTTTCATCTTCTTGTACACCATATTTAAGAACTCCCTCCATTTCATTTTTATTAATACTAACATACAAATATTCTTATACATTTATATTGTTGGTATATTGAATTGAAATTGGTTGGTAAGTATGTTATGGTATGACTAAGGTGGGCAACAGGTTAAATGTTAGTCTAACACAAAGTCAAGCAGAAGAAGAAGAAAACAGCAAGGAGTATATTGAACTAAAAACTAACACACACTACTCAAAATCTAAATAATAAAAAAAAACAACGCTACCGCATTAAGCCAAATTCAAATTCGTTTATAGAAGGAGTGTAAAAGAAATCTTAGTATAACGCTGGAACATACAAAACAAAACTTAATACTAAGCATTAGAGATAGAAAAAAATCAATAAAAAAAGTAGAGATTTCTATGTTTTTAGCTAAAAAAAATAAAAAAAATGTAAAAAGATGTTAAAAAGATTAGTTATGCTACTTGAAAAACTACGTTCAGAATCTTACGAAACGCGGAATAGAAATGTGTTTGGAAAAAAAACTTCAAATAGTTAAAACTTAATAAAGAGGTGCGTAAGGTCTTTAAAGAAGGTGTTATTTATGATGGCTTTTCTTTTTTCTATGTCAGATTCTAAAAGAAACAAAAACATAATAGAGAAAAATATGGTAGTTAAACTTAAGAATGTTGGTGGGAATTATGAAATATTTTTGTTTTCTTTTTTTTTATTTCAGAAAATAAATAAAATTATTAAGAAGATTCAAATCAAAGGAGGAACGGAATACAATTTTAACGAACTTAACTAAAATCTACATTAAAGGAATGTATTTATTTAATTTCACGTTATCAAAATATAGGCTTTTGCGTATTCGTAATATGAAATTTTGTAAAATACATATTAATCATACGTAACAAAATAAACTTGTTAAAAAAGGAAAAAAAAATCTAACGTGAATCTTATTAAAAGAAATTTGTGGCACATTCAACCCATTTAGTTTAAAATAAACAATATTAAATAAAATTAATTTAATTAGTGAATAGTATAGTAGTAGAATAGTATAGAGAATAAAAATTGAGAAATTCCACAGAGCCAGCAGGATAGAATATTTAGTATTTTCGGTTGACGCTACGCAATCTTGTCAATATCCATTCTCTTCTTCTTTCGTTGATGTTAGTCTAATTGTGTTGTTGTTTTCAAGTTTGTTAATTTGTTTCCAAACACTCAATATAAAATAGACAATCATCAACAAGCAATGACCAAAAGGGAGAAGAAGAGCATGGATATTGACAGGGTTGGGTAGCGTCTATCTTGCTGGCTCTGCGGAATATCTCAATTTTTATTCTCTATAATTTACTAATAAAAATGTTCATGTTTCTTTACAATAAAATAATTTATAAAAATAATATGATTATATGATCTAGAATCCTACTATACTATTTATTTACAAAATAGCAGATCATCTATTCATAAAACTCCATAAATTGAATTATAATTTGATTGGAATATAAATGGGATTCACTTAAATTAAGACACATAAATAATAATTATTATAAATAAAGGTCTGGAAAGAGAAAATTTTCAAATTTGCTGTATTAACAAAATAATATTTTAAGATTAACTTATGCCGCTTTTTAAAACTTCAACCTAAGGCTAAATAATTTTCTTCTCATCATAAAATATAAATAAATTTATTTAAAATATTTTAAAAATATTTAAATTTTAGTTATTACCAGCAATATGCTTATTTCAGTGTAATTTTTTCCAAATAATCAACACGAAATTGACATTTAAAATATATTTTAGATTTTTATCAAGCTTTCCAAATGCAACAAAAAGCATAACTAAATACTATAATTGCCAAAAAGAAAAAAATATGAAAAATTGATTTACTGAAAAAACGTACAAAAAAATCACATCACAATAAACTAAACACTCGTTAAGCTATTTAAAAGGTTGGAAATGGACTTTATTGCATGACAAAAAAATTAAAAAATAAAGAAACTCAAATTGGCAATGATTGTAGATGAGAGTACAAGTACTTTGAACAAAAACTCATAAAGTGCGCAGGCGTTTTTTTATTTTCAATTTGAAAAGGGAGGTCACGACAAAAAGTTTACACATTCCCTATAGATTTCTATGGTAGGTGAAGGTCAACTATTTTTAGCCAATCTATGTATTCTATTTTCTTTTATAATAAAAGTTTTAAGGTTCGAGTGATTAATTTTGAATGCATAGTGAACCCATATTACTCACACGTTCAATTTAAAAACTGTTTTTCCAAACAAATTTATTTTGTTGTGAATGAAATAAGTCAAAACTAAGCTAAATAAAATATAGGAAAATTATTCTTAATCCCAACACGACTTTGTGTCTTAGAATTAAGACAAGTATTTTAATGCGACTGATTAATGTGCAATATGAAAAAATTACATATTACTCATACGTTAAATATAAAAGATGATTTCCAACACAAAAACTGAACAAAGAATAATATTAAAAAAAACAAAAAATATTAAAATATATTTCGACCTTTTTCCCCTTTTTCTTTGCGAGATTATAAAAATGTATTTTATGATCATCCTTTGGTTGTTGTTGTTGTGTTATTGTAACTTAAAGACAACCTTAAAAGATAAACTATAATAATAAAGAAAAAAAAAACAAAACACAAAAAATTTACTAACAATCAGTAGTTTTTAAAGTCAATTGTATTTAACCACAATGAACCCAATTAAAAATAATAATTTTTTCTGAAAAACAAAAATTTACAGAAAAAAAAACTAATCTTTCAAATCACTGAACAGCAAATAATATACTTTATAAGAAAACAGATTTTTTTTTTAAAAAAGAAAACTTAAATTTTTTCTTCTTAAAAAAAATCAATAATGAAAATTTATGAACTAAAAAATTTGATACTTTCAATTTCACTTTTTTGTGTTATTAAGATTTTGCTATTTTTTCAGGTTATTTTTTCAAAACTAATCATTATTTTAATAAAAGCAAATTTTTTTGTATCTTAACAATTTAATCTTTTTAATTGTGATGGTTTTAGGAAGATAATGTATACATTTTTTCGTGTTTATTTTAAAGCTTCAAAATATGTGTGGCAAATAAAGTTGTAAATAAAATTTGTTTATCATAGATTTTGGGATTTGGTTTTTTTTTTTCTTTTGCTTCTCTATTATTAAAGTGGAAAAAAGTGGGTGTTTTTCGTGGTGTATGCGGTATTTGGCATTTAAAGCATGTGCGATGAAATTAATTTTTGTTTTTTTTGTTAAAATAACAAATAGATATTGTTAGAAAAAATATGTATGTATAAAAAATGAAAGTTTGTTTAATTAAAATCTTAGATTTTTTAACACTGATTATTTTGTGTTCAATGTGTTATTGAAGCGTGTTTTCAATATTTTTTTTTCCGAAATCATGTAGGAGATCACAAAGTTTAGACACACATATACGTTATTTTATGGTGGGGTTGTTAAACATAATTGGTTTTGATTAAGACATTTTAGTTTTTATTTTTTAAAGTTGACAATGGCTTTATTTAAAATAGTTGAAAAATTAAAAAAAAAAATAATTTGTTTTTTAAGTCTTTTGAAGTGTAACCCCTAAAATTACCATTTTACCATTTTTTTTAATAGACAAATTTTCAAAAAGATGTGAACTCTGAATTAATCGCTTATTGTTATAAATTCTACCTTTATAATGGTTAACAAATCAAGAATGAAAAAATTAAGTTTCTGTCTTAAGTCTTTTGATTTTAGTAATGTATTGAAAAGAATTAATTTTAAATGTATTATCACTCTCTATAATTTGTTTCCTTTTTATTTAATAACGTTAAATATATTCCACAAGTTTTTCAACTTATTATTACACTTTCTATAGTCTAAGTAAAAAACATTTTAAAAATTAAAATCTTCCTATATAAAAAAACTATCACTTTTGTGAAATTTCTATTTTCTTATTGATTTAATACCGCAACTATAAAATAAAGCCACACGCTCGTTCACACAAATATTATTTTTGCTAACAAACACACAAACCAAAAAAATCAATAAATCTACAGCTAACGGCTAAGAAAATTAAAGGTTTTTTTTCTAATAATATTTTGCCTTAACTAACAATTTTCCTAAGGAAACACAAACAAAAAAATATTTAATAATTTTCCACCATTCACTTAAAAATCATTTCAAGGCAAAAAAAAACATAGCAATAGTAGAGAAAATTTACCACTTTTTTCGGAAAAGGTATTAAAAATTAAAAAAAAAACACTTCAATCGACATCACGTTTATGCAAAACCATTAATGGCATACTTTGTAAAAAAAAAACATAAAAATTCAGATGGCATACAAAAATATTCTAAGCTTTAGGGTTTTTTAAAAGTATCAGGAGAAAACAAATATTGGAAAATTATTATCTTTTTTTTTAGTTTTGAATGTTTATTAAAAAATTTCATTATTTGTTTTCTTTGATATTTTATTAGACTTATTTTATAGTTTGTCAAATAATCTCTAGTTAATTATTGAATAAAAGAAAATTGTTCAACACTTTTAGGTTAAGGCATTAAAATTTGTTCGACAAAAACGTATAATTTGAAACTAACCAACTGAGTGAATATGAGAAACTGGAAAAAAGAAATTTGAAAAAAAATATTCTTCATACCACTGAAATAGCAGATATTACAAGGAAATAATTAATAGAAAATTATCTTAAATTCACTGATTTGAATATTTTTAAAAAAATTCACGGAAATGTCTGGAATAAGTAAAAACTCCCCGGAGTCCTCCAGCTTAGAAAAAACTCACCGGATTCGGACTATTCACCTATTCTACAGATATACTAATTATACGTTTTGCATTTTGTTCTTTTATGGAATTTCGAGTTTACGTCACAAATCATAACTCTTATTCCAAACCCCATTTACACGTATTGACCGACCCGATTAATCGATTAAATGAGCTATTAATCGATAAATATATAGTTTAGTATAAAAACTGCCATATAAAACTTAAAACCCTTCAATGTACATTAGGCTGGCAAGTGTTTTTTTTTTTTTTTTGACTTAAAATGTTTTATATTATGGAAAAAAGTTGTTTGCTTTTGTAACAGGGCTTGTATATGATCATACATGGGTATGCATGGTCATATACGACCATACATGATCTCATATATGACCATATATCTTCGGATCCGAAATTTGAGGGTATATGGTGATATATGTGCATATATTATCATACATGCTCATATATTATTCATGTATCATATACGTCCATATACCCTCAAATTTCGGATCCGAAGATATATGATCATATATGAGATCATGTATGGTCATATATTGAACAATATATGGACGTATATGACCATGTATGGACGTATATGACCATGTATGCCCATTTATGATCATATACAGGCCCATGTATGATCATGTATGCTCATATATATTTCGATATTTTTGATATTTATTTTTGAAATTTGCCGAGACAATTTAATAAATTCGACTATATCTGGGTCTAGCAACAAAAAATTGTTTTTCAGTTGGAAAATATTATGAACAGGAGCATAATGAACATTATTTTTTAATCGGTCCTGTTGTTTAAGTGCCATAGGTAAAAAATGTTTAAAAAAAATCTGAGTTTTTAAAACTATTCTTTAATTTGAATGAAGAACACAAGGTGCAAAAACCTTGAATAAATTCAAAAGATAAAGCCAATTAAACAAGATGTATGAATTTTTAAATAAATTAATACAAAACAACATGGCGTATGAGTGTTGCCTTTTGTCATAAACCGCAACACTCATACGCCTTGCTTATGTTAATTTAGTAACACACATAGTAACTCGTTTAAAAATAGAATCCTCTTTTAAATTTTCACTGTTAAAATTGTCGTATGCATTTTTTGACAGTTAAATGTTTAACTTGTATGTTAACTCTTTCCGAGCCGGTGGTATAACAGTCATACCACTATTCTAAGTATTTTTTATAAATTCTGTGCGCATTGGTATGGTACAAATACCGTTTTGACATGTTATTTAAAGCTTATACTTTATAAAAAAAAAATATTTTAAGTGCGAAAAAGAAATACATATGGGAAGTGCCAAAAGTAAGCAAAATTCTATAGGTTAGATAACATCATTTTCTAAGTCGAAACAGGGACCTACTACAATAATCGACCTCGACTTGTAATGTGCCTCTTTGCCCAAGCAAAACTAAATAATGTTTTAGTGATTTTCATAAATAAATCATTACTTTTATGCACGGTGGTATATGTGTAATACTATGGCCTTGCTCAGAATCCTACAAGAATAAAAATTTTTTTAATACATATTTTTCAATAAAACTCGATAATAAGTGAAAGCAAATTAAAATTTTGTTTAGTTTTCGCTGATATCTTATAGTACCCTGAAATTGTTAAAGGTTAATTACGTTATTTTAAAATACCAAGGTGGTACCGATTTTGATCCGGCAAGGTGAACATGGAAAATTTCGATATATTCAAAAAAATTGTCAATAGCTCTAAAATATATTTGCAGAAGCGTTTTACCGTTAATTTTTTTATAACTGTGCATGTGTGTATTTTTTTTGTTGGTTAGCATCGTTACACTCAGAAAAAAAAGTTGGTAGAAAATTTTGTAAACAGTTTTCAATCGCACTCTACTATTTTTGTACTGATTTTTAGTGAAAAATTATCATTTAGCAAATCTTTTTGCTATTTACATTTTACGAATTACAGAATTCTTACAGAATATTTACAAATTTTTGTTGCTAATTTTAGAAATCATTTTACAAATTTTTGAAAACCGATTTGCTAAAATTAGCAAATAATATTACTAATTTTAAGAAAGTGGATATTGATAAAAACTTACACCTACAAACTCAAATTTCCTTAAAATGTTACATATATTAAAAACGCGATCGGAAGTGAAGATACCGACTCATGTCTAAAAAGAGGACATCCACTTAAAATAGCACTAAAAAGGTTTTTTAATTCTAAAAATACGCCCTAAAAACAATTAAAATTTAAAAAAAAATTGACCAAAATATTTTTCAAAACAGAAATTACCAAATAAAAACAAAAAAATTAATTCGTTTTTTAAAAAATATAATCAAAATTTTTGATGCTCGATAAGAAAAATTAATTCAAAGCTTTTTACTAATATTAATAATATTTAGTAATTTTTTTTGCTGATTTTAGCAAACAGATTTTAAATTCCACTTTACAAAAAGTCTACTAAAATTTAGTAGCGGCTACTAATTTTTCTACTAATTTCATTGTACTACACGTCAGCAGACATGTGTTGCTAAGATTAGCAAAAAATACCGCTGGGCTCAAATTAGCAGAATTTCCCGTAAAAACAGCAAAAATTTCAGTTGCCTTTACAGAGTTGTACATTAAGTACGTAGTATGGATAAATAGTCGTTTAGAAAAGGTAACAAGATTAAGTATTGCCGTTATTGTTAAAAAAGTGTAAAACATTAAATTTATCTTTACCAAATCTTTTGTATAACCTTCACAGAGTGTTTTTTGTTAAGAGGAATTACTGAATTTAAGAAATTATTTTCGAGGCGAAAACAAGTTTAAGGCGAAAAGAGTTTTTGGATGTAAAAACTATGTTTGTGGCGAAAAAAAATATTTTAATGGTAAAAAAGAAATTTTTTCGTGGTTATACAAATTGGATGCGGAAAATAATTTTTGAAGTGAAATAAATTTGAGATGAATATAAAACATTATTCACCTCTGGGCTTTATTAGGATTTAGAACTATATTTCGTTTCCAACTTGATCGAAAAATTAGTATAACGGGTTTTAGAAAAATATCGATAAGAACAGTAAAAAAAAATTCTGTGAAACCAAAAAAGTTACATTATCTTCAGGCAGTAATGTATAACATTGTTTTTTAAAAACAAAACAACTGTTCTTTATAGTAATGATTTGATATTTTTCATCTTCCCAATTTATCCCAGGTACTATTTTCTATAAAAATATTTCCTTAATAAAACCTTTCTTTTCCTAAACTTAGGCTACCTCCCCAAACTTTAAGCCTCTTTATCAAAAAAAAAATGAGTTTTATATTCAAAACATTTTTTTTTTTCTTTTAATTTGATAGTATCTGTACATTATGATTTTTCGCTAAAGGCCGTATAAACAAGCTATAAACTTATATACAAAATATATAAAAAACTAAAAAAATATCTAACAAACTATAAAACAAAATCCTAAAAAAAACTTCTTTATTTCTTACCACCATCAGTACAAAATGAACAGACAAACGATTTTCAATTGTCAGGTTGCACAAAAAAATGTACTTTAAGAATATTTGTATGTATGTAACAGGGATTGAACAATTTTTCGTCGACATTCATTTTAGTAATGGTGATGGTTTCATGTTTTGCACATTTTGCAGCTTAAGGCAATGCTAATGAATGGTTTTGCAAATTTTTCAAACTTGTAAAATATAAAAAAAACTGTTAAAGAAAAGAAATTCTCTTTATATCTTTTCCTACACATAGTAGAACAAAATTATTTTTTTTTTTTTTTGCATTTTTTATAAAAAAACTGGTTGTTTACTTAAAAAAGAAACTACAAAAAGGAGCTTACAATTTTTCTAACAAACTTAAAATCCATAATTTCTTTAAGTAAAGAATGTGCGAGAAATTAATTTTAGTTTGATTTAAAAAAAAGATAAATTGATAAAAAAAAATCAGAAAAAACATTGAATTGTGCTGATAATTTTTTTTTTTTTGTTTAATATACAAAAGTTGCTACAAAAATTAAATCTCCAACAAAATTTGGCTGTACATCTAGCAAAAAATGGAACCAAAATGTTTGAATGCTTTAATACAATTTTTGAGGTTATGTTTCTAAAATATATGACAAACTTTGAGATATATTTGTCTTATCATTTCTATTATACTTTTTTGGATAAAAAAAACACATATGCGACGTGATTTTAATTTTAATTTAATTTCACGTCGCATTGGAATGAAATTTGTAATTATAATGAAATTTATATTTATGTAATAGTTTTGATGGTAAAATCTATTTCCTGTTTTGTCTTTCTAACAAAAACGAAAAAAATAACACATTTATAGAAAATGTGGTGGTTAGCAATTTTTTCATTGTCCGTGTATTTGTGTACTTTAAGTTTTTTCTACGAAATGGTATCAATAAAGTTGTAGTTCTTTTTTTTTTGGTTTCTTCTTATCAATAAATTATGATGGTAACTATGCCACATGCATGTGGTGCAACATTTATATCGTTCTTAAAAGTTCAAAGGTTCAATAGTATGTGGAAAATTTATTTGATCTTTATATTCTATCCTTTTTTGTTTGATGTTATTTGAATATGTGTGTATGTGTATAGTTAGATCTTAGCAGTAGCTTGGGCCTAGAATTTTTATTGCAACTCATAAATAACGCATTTATAAGACAAGCAACTACTTTATTTTATAAAATGGGTGAAATTCAATTGAAAAATTATGAGAAACATTTAAGATGATTTAAGACTAAGAAAATCTTATACAAATATATATTTGTTAAAAAAAAATTGTATTTTGAATAATAATAAATGGAGATGTGTGATTAAGCCCTACATTAATAGCAATTAAGTGGGAGGGGAGGTATACATTGTTGTCGCTGAGTTAACGACATAAGATATTTGCTTTTAATTAATAGTATAAAAAAAAAACATTTTTATTTTGCATTTTTGGGATATTTTTAAATAAATATTTTGCATCGGTTTAAACAAAATTCTAAATGATTTATTTGTAGAAAAATTATAGGTCCAGTTTTGTTCAGGCTCC
The DNA here is from genome assembly GCA_949748255.1 of Eustalomyia histrio. NCBI lineage: Eukaryota > Metazoa > Arthropoda > Insecta > Diptera > Anthomyiidae > Eustalomyia > Eustalomyia histrio. The sequence continues at coordinate 67,140,559 of OX456526.1, forward strand.
AAAAAAGTACTAATAAATATACTTATCACCTATTTTCCTGCCTTATTACAAAAAATCTTTTTTGTTTAAATTTTTTAGCGGTTTCGACCAAACTAAATAATCAAACTGCCGCATGCATAGATTATTAAAATCCGTAAAAAAAATTAAACTGCAATTTTTGAGTTTGGCAGAATATAAAAGTAATATAGTTATCATTGCCCTGATTGTATATATTTTATAAGGCAACATTAGAAAATTTTAATGTATATAAGTGGGAGGTGTTAAAACAGTGCTCTACGACACTTTCTCGTCCTCCGTGCGGGAGTCTTGCCAATGTCCAGGGAATCCCCAGAAAGGTGCGCTTAATATTTCTACGACCTCGTAGGTGATGGAGAGCTTAATTAATTACACTCATAATAATCCATACATAAAAATATAAAAAATGTCTAAATAACAAAAAACTAAAAACATCCAGAAAATAGTATCAGTTGTGGCCACCGAATTTTTTGCTAATCAAATTCTAGCGGTAACGCAACTGTCTTCATATTAAATTATATTTTTAGTTGTGAAAGCCAATATTCAGTTGTCCAATTTAATATTTATATTACAAAGAAATATTATTACGTTAAACAAAATTTTATTTTAAGAAAAAATTTTATTTTAAATTATTTCCGGTATCGAACCTGGGCCTTCAGATTTATAGTTCACACCCTTGCTAACTGCACCACTAATTATTTTAATTTTCTTTGATGTATTTACCATTTATAAATTTCGATTGCTAATTTTTTAAATTTTAAATTTAAATAATATTTTAGGAAAACAAATATAGTATACAAATTTTGTTATCAATACCAATCATTAGTGGCGTTGTAACGACGAGATTTCCTCCGTTAGCTGGGGAAAGCTCGCGGGGGTAGCGATATTCACAGAAATTTATTTGATCCAGTGACCGAGGGTAAAAGACATGATTTGATACGTTACAAATGCTAATTCATTTATTAAGGTTAGGACTAAGAATAAAGGAGCGACCTTGGATGGCACGCTTATTCGGTGTCTTCGAAAGGGGGGGGGGGGGGGGGGGGGGGGGGGAGGGGACAGCGACCGGAGACGGCACGCTTCCTCTGATGAAGTACGTGTAGATGAGGGCAGTGACCTGGGACGGCCCGCTCCCTGTGGTATCTTCAAAAGGGAGGACAGCGACGGGGACGGCACGCTTCCTCTATGAACTACGTCTAGATGAGGGCAGTGACCTGGGACGGCACGCTCCCTGTGGTATCTTCAAAAGGTAGGACAGCGACCAGAGACGGCACGCTTCATCTGATGAGCTACGTCTAGGTGAGGGCAGCGACCTGGGACGGCACGCTCCCTCTGGTGTCTTCACAAGAAAAGGACAGCGACCGGGTACGGTACGCTTTCTCTGATTCCTTATTCTAAATAAAATAAAATAAAATCCTTACAAAAAAATTTTAATGGTTTTGATTAAATTGCAACCAATCTGTTTCTGGGTGTACCGATTCTAAATAATTTCACCACGATTTGTCTTTGGACCAATAGAAACCTACATAGGTTTCTATTATATCCAAATTATATCCAAATATCTTTAAATTTAGCACCTGTGGTTTGATTATAAAACTTACATGGACACCCGGATGGACGGACTACCATCACTTATTTGAATTACGAAGTGATTCTGTGTTGATATGTACACTATATGGTGGGTATAAGGGCGATATTTCTGGTATTTATAAACCTTAACACAAACTCAGAATAAAAGGAGGTATGGAATTTATCAGTTTAACAATTAGACTGTAGCAAGTACTACTGATTTTAACACAATAAAATCGATCCACAAATTGAGCCCCCTCTGAAGCTGGCGTAATTCTTTACGCCAATTCCACGATAGACTTCAAATTTGAAATGTAAATTATTTTCTAGATTGCAAAACACATCGCTTAAAATGAATCGCCCCAAATCAAAGGGGTAAGTGGGTCACCTATCCCTTTGATTTGGATTTTCATCCATTTCCAAAAGATAATATTATTTCAGTGAAACACAGTAGCAAACGATACAAATGTAGAAACTTCCGAATGCTAATTTTCTACTAATACTGCAACGATTAACATTGCAATTTGTGTGAGAAAGTGTAGTTAGTAATACCCTCTATAATTATTAAAGAAAACTCTATTACATTAGCATTTTCCACAGCAAATCAAGTTTAAATATATTCCCTTTATAGACCAAACTGAACTCCTCTTTTCAGTAATATAGTTGTAAAACATGTTTAGCAAAAAAAATTTTGTATAAAAATTATTTTCAACATTTTAAATCAATTTGTATACAAAGTTGCAATTCAGATGTGTTTTTTTTTTTTTAATTTATTGTTTGTGTTTTCAAGCTATAATTGAGAATTTTTCTACAGTTTGTTAATTTTATTACCTGGCACTGGCAGGTAATAAGAACTAAAGCAAAAAAAAAAAAACTTAAGAAAATTTTTCTTTTACATAAATATAAGGTGAAAAAGAAAAAATGCATAAATACATTGAAAGTAAAAAGAAATAAATTCATTTAAATTTGATACGCTTATGCGTGCCACATGCATGCTTTATTTACATGCTGACTGCCACAAAATTGCGACAATAACAAAAAAATATACAAAAGTATATGTATATTTGTATAAAAAGAAACAAAACTAGACAAGTTCTTTTAAACAAAACTAAAGCATTATACTGTGGGACAGAATTGGAAAATTTTAGAAAAATGGGCATTACCAAAAATTTTGGATCAAGGAAAATTTTGCACGAAAAATCGCAACAAGCATGAAATGGCTCTAAACCATACTTAAAAAATATATTAAAGTGGTATATTTACCTTTTCGTTCATAACTGTGGAACCGCTTGACCGATTTTGGTTCATTTTTAATATAAAACTACTAAAGACAATAAGAAATTTCATAAAATTTTTGGCTTTTCAGTAATAATAACTTTTTTTAAAATTTTAAAATTTCCGCCCCATTGTGTTTATCCGTTAAACATTTACTAAAAAAAAAAAAGTAAATTGAATGAACGTGAAAAATACTTGAGCTCGTAATTTTTACTTAAGACAATTTTTGTTTGTTATATAAAAAAGAGACATTTAAGAAAACTAAACTAAGAATAAGCTAAATAATGTATATTCTTAAGAAGATTGTAAAGAAAACAAAATCTGGAGGTGGTGGTGTAGTGTTTATTGTGGGTAATGTTTGGTTTAGAAATTGAAATAAAAAACATAAAAATTTGTAAATGCGTAGATTTAATGTCAAGGTGGGATTAGAAAAATATATATTTGTAAGATGCTAACGTGAGTATGTGTTAATGTATGTGTTATGTTGAAAATGTACCAGAAGGTTACATTATATACACTCAGAATATTATGTAGTTAACTGTTTGTAGTTTAATAAAAAAGTTTTCCGTTCCATTTAAAAATTAAGGAAAATACATTTTTTTTTTCAAAGAAATATCTATATTAACTTTTTTATACATTTATTCGAAATAATTTACTATCATTTACCGATTTTTTTCAGTTTCATTTATTTTTTTCATTTGTTTGAAATTTAATAAAAAATTACCCACGAAACAGAAACTTGTGGTTTATTTGTGTCCGTAACAGTTATTACAAATTTAAATTTTGTTTGCTGTCTGTTTCAAAAAAAAATATTCAAAAAATTTCAATTTGTTTTTTTATTTAAATTGGTTGTATATATACAAAATTTTTCAATACAAATTACAAGAACTTCATAAACACACATACATACACAAATACATTCACAAAAAAAGTGTTTATAGCTTCATATGCATACATACGTTTTGTATTGTACGAGTATATTAAAAAAAAAAACAAGAAATACAAAAACGGAAATAATTTCAAATAAATGAAAAAAACATTTATTTTTTAAGGATCGGTAGGTAAAATTTTGACATTTATTTTAACTGATTATATCATTTGTTTCTTACGGATGTGTCAGTTGATTAATCAACATTTAAAAATAAATAACAAATGGCATTTAATTTAAATGAAAATTAAGTAGACCGGTTTTTAAATGAAATATCATTTCTTTTAGATGATATTTTCAGTTATTTTAATTTACAAACTTTTTTAAGTGTAGGAAAAAAACTTTTTTGAATTTTGAAGGAGTTGGTGGCATTGTGTTGTATGTTGTATTTTGAAGAAGTTATGAGACATTTAGTGATTTAGTTTATAAACAAACATTTAAATGCAAATTTTGCATAAAATGTTTTTGAAAGCCAGCAAATATTTCCTTTTTGTAAGTTAACATAACAATTGCTTAAAGTATGATTTTCTTTAACATCTCTCTACTAGATATTTAAAATTTCCTTATGCTGCCTTTAAAAGTTTAACAACATTTTTATAACTCATAAGTTATAAAACTATAAAAAAAATCAGTGTGACAATGTATATTTTATTTTGCAGGGAAATAAGGTATATCTTTCCCAGTTTCAGCCAAAATAACGTTGAAATTTTTGTATTGCATCTAACAAAGATGTTGATTATGTTATGTTGTTGGGATGAAGCTATTAATTCCTACTACCACTACCAAAAATATGTAAAATAAAACAAATTCTTAACTAACAACAATTATGGAAAAAAGGGTGACCAAATCATATTCTAATATCAATGTATTTTACACCAAAATATGCCGTTTTGGTTAAAGTCATTGTATAATAATCAGAGAAATATATTAGTAAAATTAACTACAATCGTTGTAAAAATATGTACAGTGAATTTTCATTTCAAATTAACTATGTTGCAATTATTTTAAACAAATTGCAATATCAGTTAAATTTAAATGCAATTGCAGTGTATACTTTTTTAAACAGCAATTTAAGTTAAGTTTACCGATATATATCGGATGGGCTAAAGCAAAAGCGAATATATTCAAAGTTTCTAGTATTCAAAATTTGTAAAATCTTTTATTCAGAATTGGCAAAAGTAATATTAGGAAATTTTCCTGGCCTTTTGACGAAATACGATAACATATTTAGTGGAAAAAAATGAAGACTTCGATTTTCCGTATCTGGAAAATTTATGTTCCGATCGTTCAGATTTTTAAAAAAAAAATGTTAATGGAGGAATTAATTTTTAGTTCCGTATTTTGCCATCAATATGTGAAACCTTTTAATTTTCACCACCTTTCATCTCTCCCCTTTCTAAAAAAGCAACACATTAATTAGTAGGAAGAGTTGTCGGAGGTTTGCTTCTCTTAAAAAAAAACAGTCTTAAACCTTTTTTTATTTATTAACATAATTACTCATGAAGTTAAAGCGCTATTTTGGGAGCATTAAAATGTAGTTATTGCTTATCAAATAGGTTAAAATTCTTCGTTGCTATTTTGGATTCACCACTGAAGACTAAAAAAAGTCTTATTATCGTATGAAATTGTTTTGACTAACATAGGTGTCTATATTTTGCTCATGATTTTGAATTTCTAAAATCCACTCGAGAAACTAAAATTAGTGAACCTAAAAATATAGTAACACAAAATTAAATCCGATTGAACCAAAATTTTATTTTTTGTTTTTATATGTACTCTCACAATATTATGTAGTTAACTAACTGTATGTATTTTAATAAAAAAAAGTATTCCGTTCCATTTAAAAATAAAGGAACATACATTTATTTTTCAAAGAAATATCTATATTAACTTTTTTATACATTTATTCGAAATAATTTACTATCATTTACCATTTTTTTCAGTTTCATTTATTTTTTTCATTTGTTTGAAATTTAATAAAACTTTACCCACAAAACGGAAACTTGTGGTTTATTTGTGTCCGTAACAGTTATTACAAGTTTAAATTTTGTTTGCTGTCTGTTTCAAAAAAAAAAAATATTCAAAAAATTTCAATTTGGTTTTTTACTTAAATTGGTTGTATATATACAAAAATTTTCAATACAAATTACAAGAACTTCATAAACACACATACATACACAAACACATTCACACAAAAAGTGTCTATAGCAATGTATACATACATTTTGTATTGTATGAGTATATTAAAAAAAAATACAAAAAGGGAAACAATTTCAAATAAATCAATAAAAAACATTTATTTTTTAAGGAATTGGTAGGTAAAATTTTGACATTTACTTTTACCAAAGTATATCATTTGTTTCTTACGGATGTGTCAGTTGATTAATCAACATTTAAAAATAAATAACAAAAGGCATTTAATTTAAATGAAAACTAAGTCGACTGGTTTTTTAATAAAATATAATTTTTTGTAAATGACATTTTCTGTTATTTTAACTTACAAACTATTTTAAGTGTAGGTCATATGTAGCAAATCTTATTCATATATTTTTAACACTCATAAGGAAAAACTATTTTGAGCAAGGACAGTAAAAACTTTAGGATGTACAAAATTCAAAATCCTTAGCTTCGTAGCCACTTGTTTTTATCTCATTCCTACTTAAAGTTGTATGTTTGTGGACAATAATAACAAAAAAAATTCAACTATACATTTGTTATAATTATTAATAGTCTTATAATAATTAGTAATTTATTTGTTATAATAATTAATAGTGTTAATTGTTATATGTTTATTGTCTTAGGAAAAAAAATTAAAATATACATTCAAATAAAATCAGTGTACTTGAGTTAGCACCATAGCTAGAAGCTAAGTGTTTATGTAAATCGGCTAAGAATTTTTAGGATGACGGCTAAGTGACTACGAAGCTAAGGTTAAAGCTAAGGATTTTGTATTTTGTACATCCTGAACTTTGTAACGTCCTTGAGTTAAACCATGAATATATTCTCTGACAAATGATTGCAAAAACGGCTTAAATGTTATATAGAACATGCAAATTTGAACCATTGACTAGAATTTGCAAAATGATAAGATCATTAAATATATTTATATACTCGATATGCATGGATCAGTGCTTCCCCAAAATTTTATCCAAAACTTCGCAGCCATAAAAATTTGGGCACAAGAGAAGTTCATTTTATTTTGAAATTTCTCAATAAATTTGAAACTGGTAACCAAAGTTCAACCATTAAACCTAAAATAATAATCACACTCCTAAAAAAGGGTATTAAAAATTTACTTAAAAAATACATTGCTGTCGTACTTAAGTACCTTTATATTGATTCAATATTACTATGAAAATCTAACAACAACAAGAAATTGTGAGCTCTAAGGTGGCCATTATACTTAACAAACCTCAAAATAAAAAAAAATATAATATTTACGAAAAAAAAAACAAAGTACTCTATAAAATATATTAACAACAAAAAAACTAAAGCGTATTTTTTCTTTCTATAAAGTATCATAAAAGAATGGTATGACTTCTACCAGCATATCCCATCTCTATAATATTGTATGGTTGGTAGTAATGATCATAAAATCCAACACTTTTTTTTCGTTTACCATGTTAACTACATATGTATGTAGTGATGTTACGTACATGTTGCTGTTTGCAACATTGTTGCTTGATAACAGCAATGTCTTTTTTTCATGATCCTAATGATGAAAATAATGATCATCACATCAGCTCTATAGATTCATTGAAGTTTTATGGCCTTAAATAATGTAGTGTCTATAATGATGATTAACACCTAAAAGCTACCATGGGGTATTTTACTACCTCAAACTCTAATATTTTAGTTGTTATTCAACAACAATATTACTAATAATAACATGAACAAAATAAATGATTTACTAGACTCCTATTATTAATGTGATAGCATTTTTATAAGGTTTTTGTGAATTAAATTCTAACGGGACACATAAAAAAAACTATAACTATTCAGCCAGACTTAAGGATCTTTTAAAAGTTTCTAGTACATTTTTTTATTCTCTATAACTTTTCAAATACATTCACTACAAATTGGCACACACATATAAAAAGATACTTAGATTTTATGGTGCAACTTAAAAATATAAATAGGGATAGGTTTTGTGATTAGTTTGGAAGATCAGTTGAATTGTAAATTATCCTACGGATAGTATTAACCATAAATATTTCTAATGGTAGCACTTAAGTGTTAAAGAAATGTTTGTTTGAATTTCATTTTTTCCTTATCATTATTTTTAAGTAAAAAGAAAACATTACATACATTACATGTATTGAAAATTTGAAGTGTTTGTATTGTTAAGGAATGTAAATCTGTTTCATTAATAATAACACTTCTTTTAGTGCTTAGAACCTATGACTCTTAAAAGACTTTAAAATAATAACATTTTCAAAGCCTTCTAATTTTGAACTCATTAATATGACACTTTTCATTCTTACTTATAAGTGTTTTAAAATTATATTGACTTTAAAATTTTTATAATTTCAAAATAATAAAATAAATAAAGGTTCATCATAAAAGGTCGACAAAATCAAGCATTCTTTAAGTAAACATATCAGAAATTTGTTTTTAAAGAATTTTATGCTTTCTTGTGAATCCTTCTAAGCTGATGGTATATCATAATACCTAATAAGAATTTAACATTGTATCTTTATTATTTATTTTTTTCCTTTCCAAACAATTTATTTTAAATGTTATTACATCTATTTGTCAATAAATAAACAAATACACACCTTTACTTTCAATTCCATTAAGTAAATATAACCTCCAGTATATATTATGTATGTATAGTGGTAAACCTTACCTTAATGACTATAATAAGCCGATATAACTAACAACCAACAAAAATAAAATATTAGTTATGACTTAAGACACACACATCGATCGGCAACACATGGCTTGTTATTATTATTATTATTATTTGAACTTTCAAATATAAAATTTTACAAAACACAAAAACGACATTTATTTGGACAGACACTCACCTGTAATGAAAATAAATAAAGAAAAAATATGTATTAGAAAAATATGAAAATTATTAAATAAATTTATACAAAACATTACAATAAATTCATATTAATAAAAATTATAATAATCGTATTACACTCCAAAAAAAAAACTTTTAAAACTACTACAATAAAGTAGGTAAATTTTAATGTAAATTTTTACATAGTGCTTGAATTTAATGTTTTTTCAGACTTTAGAAAAATATTACAAAAAATACAGTATTTTATGTATTGATAAACATGTTTATGCCTATAAAACCCATAAAGTAAATTGTTTGTAGGCACAAAGTGTGTAATTTGGAAAATGTTATTATATATAACACTCAATTTAGAATAAATATACAATTAATCGAATATACAATTAAAAAGAGTACTACTAATATTTTAATAAATTCAACTCACTTTATTGTTCGTTTTTAATCATTGTTTAATATTTAATAAAAGTAGTAAAATCAAAGGAAAGTCGTTTGAAATAGTTTTCAATATTTAACTGAAAAAACATTAGAAAAAAACGATTTTTGCACTATGTTTTTCAAACTTAAAAGTTTCTATGTGTTTATTTTCCATAGTTGGGCACTCTATAGTACCAGTATAATTTTAGTAAAAATAAATTTTTACTGGTTATGCAACGTAATTTTCGGTACCAGTAAACTGTTACTGATTACTGAAAAAAAATTGCAGTAACCAGTAACGTTTTACTGATTACTGAAAAAAAATTGTAGTAAACAGTATTTTTTACTGCTTAAAAAAATGCAGTAATCAGTAAATTGTACCAATAAATCATTTATAAACTTAATAGCATTAAATATACCAACTAAAAATGCGTGTTATAAAAAAATATGCCTAGTTGTCATTTTTAAATTTGTTTGCTTTACTCTCTGCATTAATGTCTCTTAACATCTCCTCTTTTGTTTATTGTGTCTATTGTTGAATTTGTTTTGTTTAATTACAATAAATACTAATTATTGATTCATTTGTTATTCTCTCATTTGTTATTCTCATCTTTGTTACAATTTCATTTTTATGGACTTTGCTAATCTTTAACGGCCATGCACTAGTTAGTACTACGTTTAACACGGGAAATTTAGTATTACTCTGTGAATTTGTATAAATATTAAGAGTATTTCAATATTAAAGTATTTAAATATTAAAGAACGAATATTTAAATATTAAAAAATTAAAGTGAATAATTAAAAAAAAAATGAGTGATAATACAGATTTCGATAGTGACGATTCAGTAAATGATCCAGATTTTGTTTGAGAAGAAAATCACCAAAGTGATGAACAAAACATTTCAACTGATGTAAGTGAAACTTCAAACGGCTCACTTGATTTGTTGATTAATAAAGAATTGGTGTTAACAAAATTCTTTTCACTGAGTTTTTTCAAATTGTTCAGAAGGTAAATAAAACGGCAAATCACATGTTAAATGTAAATGTGCCCTCACTGTTAACATTTTACTGATTACTGCAACTTTTACAGTAAACAGTAAAAATTTACTGGTTTCAGTAATGAGTAACACGTTACTGGTTACTGCATTTTATTTCAGTAATCAGTAAGAAGTTACTGATTACTGCTATTCGCAATGCAGTAAAAATATAATGCAGTACGCCCATGTATGTTATTTTCTATATCTACGCAGTGTCTGCCAAACCTAATTAAACAGATATACCAATATCCTTGAAATATCCTACCGAGATAATTTTTTAATCGTAAATTCATGACATTTGTTCTCTCATGACATATGTTCTCTTTAAACCCTATCAGCTTTTCTAACAGAAAAACTCTCATCTTAGTAAGACTTTGATTTCTAAAAAAAACCCTCACATCGAAGCTTTCGTTCTAGAGTCCGTTTGATGTTAATAAAATCCGGATACGTAAAAGAGCAAAAATAAGAGATACATTTTTGAAGTGGTCCAATAACACCGCAATCTTAAATTTGAATTTTATTAAGATCGAAAGGAACCTATTGGGCCTTTTAGACTTTTGAATTAAAAAGTCCTCGGATTCTAACGTTTTTTCTGTAGAACAACTCCGAGTTCTGATCCTTTTTTTATAGAAAAACAATAAGAATATATAAGTATTTTTTTGGAAAAATTATTAGATTTTAAGGAATCGTTCTTATTTTTTATACAGAAATCCCTAAATTCGGAGACTTTTTTAAATTCTGATTACCTTTTCCTTAAGAAATAATTCTTAGAAGATTTTCCCATAAAAAAACAAACAGATTCTACAAAAATATTTTGTGATAGAAACCTACAAATTATGAGGACTTTTACAGAGAAAAACTTCTTATAAATGAAGAGGTTTTCTGTAAGAAAAAATCGCAGATTTTTATCAAAACTGGTATACATACATTTTTAATACAATTTACGATTTTGTTCTAATTGTTAATTGAATTTTATATTATTATGAACTTATTTGCTAACGAATTTCCTTTGACAATAAATGCATTTTGTTTTATTTTAAGGGAGTTTAAGGTACAGTATTCTAAAATCAAATTGTATATTTAATGAAGGTCCATACATTTAAAAATTTAAAATTAAACACAACTCAAATGTTGCTAAATTCAATTAAAAAAATACTTTTTACACATTATTATTTCTAAATATATTGTATCTATATATTTGGTTTTTAAACATTGTATCTGTTTTTGCCCAATAGAGTAGAGATCAACAAAAATTTATTACAGTGTAGTTAATATTTAAAGTCTATAAGTTATGCCTTATTTTGAAATTCATTTAAGCTAAACAACATTTTTATAAACATAAAATATAGATTTATGGCAAATTATTGTTAAAATATACAAAATGATACAAAAAATATATGTTTTTGAATTGCAAGGGAGATCTTTTAGAACAAACACTCAGCTCTTAATGAAACTTGGATGTGTCGATGTGTTTACTAAAAAGTTGCATTAGTTTTCATCCAATAATATTAAATTGTATTAAAATTATTAAGAAATAAGATCTACAAAATTATACTCAAAATATTTGTATAGTAACTGACAGTAATTTATTTTTAAATAAAAAAATTGTTAAAATATAAAAAAATATATTTTTTTCAACTTTTTATAACATTTATTTTAAAAATAAATTACAAAGAAATATGGATTTTCTGTTACAGTTAAAAATTTCAACTAAAATGTTTTATTAAAAAAATGTTTTTATTTTTTATAGTTAATAGTTTAAACAAACAAAATAAGTAAAAGGTATTTTATTTTTATAGACTTTGTAGTTAATTTGGTGACAGAAATATATAAAGGAAATACCAATTTTTTTACTTAATTGTGGTTAAATTGTTTTACTGAAGTTATAACTATACAAATTATAAGTTCTTTTGATTTAACTGAAAAGTTAGTAGACCGGCTTTTAAGTGATTTTTGATTTATTTGGAATTACTTTTTCATTTAGTTTAAGCTACAAAATATTTTGAGTATAGTTAGAAATAATTTTGAAATATTACCCCAAAATTAGAAGAAGTATAGAGAATATTTTTTTTTTTTTTTTTTGTTTTTAGTGAAGATAAAGAAAATCTTAGTTAATAAAAGTGTCTCGAGAAAACAAATATCTATTTAAAACACATTATAGATTACACAGGTTTACAAATTTTTAGTTTGGAAAAATAACACGAACGCCACATGCCTAGATGAGTTATTTGGGACCTCCTGAACACGAAAAACGCTGTTATTTTTTTCTAAGTACCGTTTTTTAGATAACGGTACTTTTGTGTTTTTCGGTGTATGGTCCCACTCAAACCCTTGTGGACTGCAACCGAAAAGTCCGATCGAGATAAGTGGCATATCGATGGAAAGGTAATTTAATGCCTTTTCCGTCGATATGCTGCAAAATTCTATCTGCCTATTTTTTACGTTTTTTTCAAAATTTTTTATTTTTATTTCATTTTTTTTTTTTCTACATTGTATTGAAGATCTGGAATGTTTTATTTTTTTACTAAATAGTTTCGGTTGGAATCCACAAGGGTTTAAGTGGGACCATACACCGAAAAACACAAAAGTACCGTTATCTAAAAAACGGTACTTAAAAAAAATAACAGCGTTTTTCATGTTCAGGACGTCCCAATTAACTTATCTAGGCATGTGGCGTTCATGGTATTTTTGGCTGTAAACCAGTGTTTTTTATTGATTTACTATTTGAAGTGTATTGTTATTTTGTTACAAATATATGAAAAACCAACAAAATAATATTTATCACTCTACAACATATTCAAATTTCATTAAGGTCAAAGAGTTCGCCCTGGGATACCTTCCTTGTCAGTTGAAACATAAATTTTGAAAAACTAAAACTGTTTTCTACCTCAGACTAAATTTTTAAAACTCCACGTGTTATATCTTGGTATGCAAGTTTGGCATCTTTTAAAGGTTATATATTCAGAATTCTTGTGTTGTTTTTTAAGAGAAGCAACACCTACGTTATTCTTCCTACTAATTCATGAGTCTCTGTTTTTGCAAAGGCAATACACTCAGAAAAAAAGTTAGTATAAAAATTTGTAAACGGTTTTCAATCCCACTTTACTCTTTTCGTACTGATTTTTAGTAAAACAAATATTATTTAGTAATTTTTTTTTGCTATTTACATTTTACAAATTACAAAATTTTTACAGAATGTTTACAAATTTTTGTTGCTAATTTTAGAAAGCATGTTAAAAATTTTTGAAAACCGATTTGCTAAAATTAGTAGATAAATTTATTAATTTTAAAAAAGTAAGGAAATTTTATTTCTAATTATTAAAACATACCTACAAACTTAAATTGCCTTAAAATATTTCATTATTATAATTTTTATTATATTATAATTTTTACTATATATATATTTTATTTAGTAACGCTTACTAATTTTTTAAACTCATTTGATAATACTAATAATAATAATACTTAGTAAATTTTTATTGCTAATTTTTTTCTACTAATTTCATTGTACTACACGACAGCAGACATGTGCTGTTAAGATTAGCAAAAAATACCGCTGAGCTCAAATTTGCAAAATTTCCCGTAACAATAGCAAAAATTTCAGTTACCATTACACCTTTTTTGGTGCCCTATGCTCCAGTGGGAGTTAGAGGAATATAATAATATATATAATATAATTACAGTCTTTTTTTGGTGAGTGTAGAGAAGAAATTAAAGGTTACGTGAAATTGTTAAAGGCTACGTGAAATTGTTGAAGCTTTATAGTTAAATGCGTTGGGATAGAAAACTCTGTATTGATGCCGTCCTAGGTAATCGAACCGCAACCTTCTGTGTAACAGTCCAACGCTCAACACATTACACCACAATTCCCACTTAATTTTTTACGATTCTTGAAAAAAAAATTATTACACTGAAAATTCATTGGGAATGAGACTTAACAATTTCGATATATTAGGATGTAGTTTATGAAAATGAACACCAAATTTTAAAATGTCCTCCACTCTTTTAAATATTTTTTTTTATTAATTTACCTAAATAAAGTGAATTATATGGACTTTCCACTATGTATGTATTTATTGG